>WNWU01013721.1:3468652-3483634 GCA_012654045.1 Ptyas mucosa
CCTTCCTTCCTTCCTTCCTTCCTTCCTTCCTTCCTTCCTTCCTTCCTCTTTGTTTTTACTAATAAGGCCATAATAAATAATAGTTAAGAAGTCAGTTAATGATTATAAATGTGCTTGGCTCTTAAGATGAAAAATCTTTATGTTCAATGTGAATATTTCTAACTTATTCTGTTCAGATGTCCTGTTGATACTTCCTCAAGATGTGGGAGCTTTATCCCTGGAAGCTTTGAAGAAGAAACTGGACTGCCATCTGTCAGAAATGGTGTAGGGTCTCCTGCTTGGGCTCTAGGGGGTTGGACTAGATGCCCTACAAGGTCCCTTCCAAGTCTGTTATTCTATTCTAAAACGGCAATATTTACAACCTGCATTTGACATTCACATTTTATACGTAGTTTTGAGCAGCCAAGATTTCTGGGCTGCTCCCAGGAGTGAAAACAAGGAACAATTTCCCCAGAAGTGTTGTGAAATCTGTTATCCTCTTTAATTTCCTAAGAAGAAAGTAACTAATCTTGATTTCCCAAGTCACTTGGAAAAGAGATGACACAACTTCCTAGGCTCTGCCAAATGCAGCTTAATAAGCCAACGGAGCAGGCACTTTTCAAGTTTTCTTACGTCCAGATTCAGGTTGCTTTTTTAAAAAATATCAAGTGATTCACCAGTTGCCAGAGATTTTTGGGTAGCTTAAGAGCCACCACTGTCCAGACTGTGAAGATTCAAAAACACCACAATTTTCACTGTGGTTTTATACCGAAAGGGAAAACAGCAGATGTGTGACCAAGTACCCTTTACGCCTAACTAAAGAAACCTCTTGGATGAGAAGCGAAATGTTTTCAAAGGAAAAAAAAACAAACCAAGACATTCCAGTTGCCTTTTGGAAAAAAAACACCTTTGTTCTACTTACCTTTACTACCGGTTTGCAATGGGACCATGCACATGCATGCACAGAAGCTTCCTGATGACGTCCGGGTCGGTGGGCGGAGCCTCCCGCTGATTTTACTACTGGTTCTTGCGAACCGGTCCGAACCAGGAGCAACCCACCACTGTTTCACATCTAATATGTGCCCTATTATTTCTGAGTGCAGAAAGACTTGGAAAGTCTTTTGCAAAGTTCCAACTTTGGATGACTCTTGAATTAGCAAAAATAGACACTACGGCAGGACAATAGGAAATGTGTCTGTTTTTTTCTCTTCCCCCTCTCACCTTTCCCCTACCCCCTGCTTTTATTTTTAGGGATAGTTTGTTTAGCTACAGATTTCCCATGGATATCCAGAGAGTTCACACTCCGGGGCCGTTTGCACACATCTTAACAATTTTGCCTTCTCTGTGGCTTAATTTATCTGGTGGACGAATGAGCAAAGTTGAGAATTCTAGATTTGACTGATGGGTAAAAGGAAAGAGAGGAAGATGAGTCAATCCCTGTAAACAGGCTCTGGTAGAAATCTGTCCACTTCTTCGCAAACAGTTGGAAAACTGAATCCAGCTTTGGTCACCATGATATAAAAAAAAGATGTGGAGACTCTGGAAAGAGTGCAGAGAAGAGCAACAAAGATAATTAGGGGACTGAAGGACAGTGGTGGGAGTCAGCCAGTTCGCACCTATTCAGGAGAACCGGTTGTTAACTTTCTAAGCAGTTTGGAGAATCAGCTGTTGGAAGAAATCTTATTTTGTTTTTTTCCACTTGACAGGGCTAATCCTGTAAGGAAGGCAGGAAGGAAACATTCTGGTGTTATTTCTAGCCTAATCTTTATTGCCCTGCTTACAGAAACTGCCTCTCTGAACCTGATCAAGGGGAGATTTAATCTGGAAATAAGGAGATGGAAACTAATCAACCTAGAACTAAGGAGAAACTTCCTAACAGTGAGGACAATTAAACAGTGGAACAGAAGTTGCCTTCAGAAGTTGGGGGGGGCTCCATCACTGGAGGTTTTTAAGAAGAGACTGGACACCCACTTGTCTGAAATGGTAGAGGGTCTCCTGCTTGAGCAGGGAGCTAGAGTAGAAGACCTCCAAGGTCCCTTCCAAGTCTGTCATTCTGTTATTGCCGTTAAGGCATCCAACCTGAGTCCAATTTGAGACATAAAGCAGCAGGAACAACAGCAGGGTTTTAAATTTGCCCGCTGTGATCTTTCCATGGCAGTGAAACGTTATTTCTCTGGAAACAACTGCACACATCTCCACATCTGCTTCTCGCTCTATATAAATAAGCATAAGGATATAAATCCCCATCGCATCGTGCCTTGGGAAGCCTAAACAGCCCCTACATATGGTAAGCGAGACCCCAGTGGAAAACAACAACAACAAAAAATATTCTTCTGATGCCAACTTTAAATATAAAAAGTGAGACTTGCTCCAAAACATCTCGGCTGGGAGACCAAACCCCAATTTTGTTTTCCCCCCTCCCCAACTTAGGAACAGGAGAGTACATCGACACGTGAAAAAGCCCCTGGGAATTACAGGCTGCACAACAGCTGCAAAACAGGACAGCTGGAAGTTGTTTTCATGCTCAATTGCAACCTGCATTTGCTGAGGACGTGCAGTGAAGCTTCGCGTCTTCTGTATCGTGTTGGTTCAGATCCCATGCGCTTCTTGGTCAGGCATAGTGGGCTACAGATGTTTCCACAGCTCCCGTCTTGTCTTACGGCTGAATTGGGTTTGCAAAACAAAACGTCCAGAAACGGGGTTCTTTGCTTGTAAGGTCCATTCCCATCTGTGCGGGAAAGGGTTGGTGTTCTGCCCTAACTATAGACCCCAAAGAACGCAGCACACACAAAATTTGTACAAAAACTTGATTTACTAAAATAGCTCAGTCTTTTTTCAAACAAAGGCTGTTAATAAACTTTCTTAACAGCCTACAAGAAACCAAAGATAAAGTAATCACAATCTTACTATGGTTGGCAGAAAGCCCAGAAGCAATGTGCAGAGAATCCAGACGCAAAGGAGAGTGAACTAAAGTTGTTCCCTGCAAATTGCTTCAGTCGGCGTTCCTCCTTAAATAGGCTAAGGGAGTGGCCAATTAGCCCCAAACCTTACTCTTGAGGAGACCTCCTCCTGAGGAGCCACTCCTGCCTTTTGGCAGCTCTGCGCGTCCGTGCATTGAGAAGAGGCTCCTCCTCTTCTTCCTCTTCACTTAAGGGAGCTTCTGGAGGTTCTGAAGGCCCTGGCTGAATCCCCACGTCTGGCACCACATCTTCTCCAGCCTCCTCATTGTCCGACTCGACTGCCAGCTGCACAGGCTGCTGGCACAGCACCACACCAGTCTCCTCGCTGTCAGAGTCAGCTACAATCCGCACAGGCTGCTGACGGGCCACAACACTAGGATGCAGAACTGAAGAAGCTCCTTGGGATGTGTTGGGAAAAATATCCATCTGGCTCAGTTCCAAGCCGGGAGGAAAAACACTGGAAATATGGAGACTGATTGGAAAGATGGTTTAATGGAATAACCGGTTGACGTCACATCGAGAATGGCTGGAAAATAGTGGGCTCCTTGCGAAATCCAGCCGGTAACCGCTGTCGGGAGATGCTATGGGGTCATAGCAGAGGTGGATTTCAGCAGGTTCTGACCAGTTCTGGAGAACCGATAGTGGAAATTTTGAGTAGTTCGGAGAACCGGTAAATACCACCTCTGACTGGCCCCAGCCCCATCTATTCTCTGCCTCCAGAGTCCCAGCTGATCAGAAGGAAATGGGGATTTTGCAGTAACCTTCCCTGGAGTGGGGTGGGAATGGAGATTTTATAGTATCCTTCCCCTGCCACGCCCACCAAGCCACACCCACCAAGCCACACCCACAGAACCAGTAGTAAAAAATTTTGAATCCCACCTCTGGGTCATAGCTGCTGATAGTTGCCTATAAAATATTAAGGATTAGAAATTGCAGGGATTTTGAGATACACTCCCGGGGTTTAATTAAATATTGGTTTAATTTGACTTTATTAGTGGTCCTACTCATTTGGAATATTGAAGTTATGGTGGAATAATGAGTAATTCTTAAAATATTAAATATTAGTAATTTAGTAGGGGATAACAAATACATGGTGCAAAGAAATGTTATCTAGGTTTAAATGAATTAATGGGGAAAATGATAAAGAATTATGAAGAGAGAATAGTATTGTTGAAGTTGGAAGATTAGGATTATACATACTTATTTGTATTATTATGGTTAGCGTTGTTTAAAAAAGATTTGACCCAGTCAATACACTTGTCCACAAAATATGTATGGTGTAAAAAGAAAACTGCAAATAAAACATGTTTTTTTTTTTTTAAAAAAGGAAAGATGGTTTAATGATGAAGCGGAACCACCAAACACATGGTTCTCTGGTGCAGCTGACCACATGGAATTGAGAGTTAGGAGTATGTATACCTTCTCCTGGGCTTTGCATTTGAACTTCCTGTTCCTGTGCAAGAGTACGTATTCTTTTGGCTGTTGTCAGACTCCCATGGTGCCATGTGGGGTCATGTTTGTCTGAGTCAAGTTTGGTTGAAGTTTGCCGGGTGATGCAATATCCTTAGGAGATTGTGCCATGTAGTGAGCTCTGCTGCTAGTGGGTTAATCCTATTATATCCTGGAGGGTCATATCTTATTCCTATCACCCTGAAGTTGGAGGTCTTTTGTTTTGTAGATAGGCTGGCCCAGTCTCTCTTAATGGACACAAAATATCTGCTGGGGGCAGGGAGATGGGGCTCTGAGTTTCTGTCTCCCCTAAGATTTTTATTTCTCTTTTAGGGGAAATATCTTATCCTGCCTTTTAAAAAATATTTCTCAAAATATTTCATTCTTCTAGGAGGGGGGTGGGGTATCTTCCCACAGATGAGAAGCGAAACATCTTCAAGGAAAAACCAGAAAGTCTAGTTGCTTCTTGAAAAAGCGCCTTTGAGACAACCATGACTTGGAGGACTGACCATCTCTATAGAACATTCCTTTGGAAATGTTTTGCTTCTCATCCAAGTAGCTTCTTCAGTAATTCTTCTTCTTTAGAACTGAAGAAGCTTCTTGGATGAGAAGTGAAACGTCTTCAAAGAAAAACCAGAAAGTCCAGCTGCTTCTTGAAAAAGCGCCTTTGGGGCATCCACGGCCTGGAGGACTGAGAATCTCCACAGACATGTAGAGTGCAGAAGAACAGAGTTGGAAGGAACCTTAGAGATCTTCTAATCCAACTCCCTGTTCAAGCAGGACACCTGTGTTTCTCCACCTGGATGACTTTAAAGACATATGGATTTTAAATCCCAGAATTCCCCACTCAGCACAGTTTGTTTAAAGTTTCTATGGAGATTCTCGGTCCTCCAGGTAGGTCACGGTTGTCCCAAAGGTGCTTTTTTCAAGAGGCAACTGGATTTCCTTGGTTTTCTTTGAAGGCGTTTAGCTTCTCATCCAAGAAGCTTCTTCAGCTCTGACTGAGACTTCCATTCCCCACCATCCAATCAGAGCTGAAGAAGTTTCTTGGATGAGCGATCTGTTTCAGCGGTGGGTTGCCCCCGGTTCGCACCGGTTCTATAGAACCGGTAATAAAACTGGCGGGAGACTCCGCCCACTGACCCTGACATCATCAAAATGCTTCTGCAAATGTGCGGCCCCGTTGCAAACCAGTAGTAAAGGTAAGTAGAACCACCCTTGATCTGTTTGCAGGCTGTTTTTAAGGACAAACACTGTCCTAATTCTTATTTATTTATTTATTGATCTCCAGTTTTCCGAAAGCCTTATGTTCTGGTTTCTACCCTGTTTCCCCAAACATAAGACCCAACTGGAAAATAAGCCCTAGCATGATTTTTCAAGAGGCTTTAATATAAGCCCTACTCCCAAAATAAGCCCCAGTTAAGATCATCAGGCAGACAGATACAATTAGTACTATGTTTCCCTAAATATAAGACCTAACCAGAAAATAAGCCCTAATGCATCTTTTGGAGCAAAAAAATAATATAAGACCCAGTCTTATTTTTGGGGAAACACAGTACTATTTCATTTTCCCAACAGAAAAACAAGTGTGCAAGAGAAGCGTGCAAGAGAAGGCTAGGTAACCATCACTTGCTTACAATATATTTTTTAAAAAATTTGATTTATATGCCGTCCTTCTCCAGAGACTCAGGGCGGCTTACAATGCGTTAAGCAATAGCCGTCATACTTTTTGTATATACCTGCTTAGTAGGGCTTTTGGGCCACACCTAAGCGGTGTTCTTTTTTATACAAAGTCAGCTTATTGCCGACACAATCTGGGTCCTTGACTCAAACTCTGCCACTCTAAGATAAATTTGAAAGAAAGTTTTAAAGAATAAAAAAAAAAATTAAATCAGTTTCAGCTTTGGAAGCAGAAGTCATAATAAGTGTTGGGGGAAAGATTGCACTACATCATCATCATCATCTTTAATGACCCCAGAATCCCTTGCGGGGTGGAGTCTGGGCAACTGAATGGAGCTGAGTGTTTACTGACCCGATGCCCTTCCTGTCACCAATGCAGAGTTTTGTCCAGCAGATATATTCTCATTGTGCCCAGCAGGAGTGGGTTCTACTTACCTTTACTACCGGTTTGCAACGGGGCCGCATGCGTACATGCGCAGAAGCTTCCTGATGATGTCGCGGTCGGTAGGAGGGTTTTACTACCGGTTTTATAGAACCGGTCCGAACCGGGGGGCAACCCACCACTGGTGCCTAGAGAGAGAAATATCTGCCTCTACCTAGGATCGAACTCACAGTCTGCTGATTGTCAGGCAAGAAAAGACTGCTCTAAATGACTTGTTTAAAATCAAGTTAACGCTAAGCACATCGTGATTGTGTTGGGCTGCTTCCCACTGGCACAAGAAGAATCTGGCAACCCCAGAACTATGATTAAGATGATTTTGCTCACATCCAGGAAAGTAACGCAAACAATATTTGCAATTAAGGAGCTCGTCTGGCCATGAAGGACCGGCTCGCCTGCAATTCAGGGCCAACAGATTTCCCTGGTTTGTGATCCCTTCTGATTAAATATTGCGTGTTTTGCATGCCAGTCGTGGGTTTTTGGGTACAGTACGGCCTGTTCCCTGTTTATAATCTTCCTATTAGAGAAGAGGATCGGATATACAGGAGGTCCTTGACTTCGATCGCAACCAAGCCCCAAATTTCCATGGCTAAGCAAGGCAGTGAAGTGGGGTTTTGCCCCGTTTTATGACCTTGCTTGCCACAGGCATTAAGGGGAACACACTGCAGTTGTTCATTTAGTAACCCGGTTGTTAAGTGAATCTGGCTTCCCCCACTGACTTGGCAAGTCAGAAGGTCGTAAAAGGGAAACACGTGACCCAGTGGTGAAATTCATTTTTTTTTACTACTGGTTCTGTGGGCGTGGCTTGGGCATGGTGTGGCTTGGTGGGTGTGGCTTGGTGGGCATGGCAGGGGAAGGATACTGCAAAATCTCCATTCCCTCCCCACTCCTGGGGGAAGGTTACTGCAAAATCTCCATTCCCTCCCTACTCCAGGGGAAGGATACTGCAAAATCCCCATTCCCTCCCCACTCCAGGGAAAGGATACTGCAAAATCCCCATTCCCTCCCCACTCCAGGGGAAGGATACTGCAAAATCCCCATTCCCACCCCACTTTAGGGGCCAGCCAGAGGTGGTATTTGCCAGTTCTCCAAACTACTCAAAATTTCCGCTACCAGTTCTCCAGAACCTGTCAGAACCTGCTGGATTTCACCCCTGATGTGACCCCAGGACACTGCGACCATCATAAATACGAGTCAGTTGTCAAGTGGCTGGATTTTGATCAGGCGATCATGGGAATGCTGCAATGGTCATTAAGTGTGAAATTTGGTTCTAAGTCACTTTTCTCAGGACCGTTGTAACTTCGAATGGTTGCTAAATGAACTGTTGTAATCTGAGGACTGCCTGTATCATTTTGGGGCGTTGTTACCCTCGGAGATTTCCTTTTGCAGGCTGTTAAAAGTCAGTTATTTTATTCCATTCTCACCTGTGACAAATGTAATGCTCCCCCCCCCTTTTTCTTTTATTGAAGAGGATTTCACAAGCGTTTTCATTGATTGGTGATATTTTGCAGTAAAGCCCCTTGATTTGGAGGGTTGAAATATGGGCACAAAGTGAAAATCAATTTTAAAACAAACAAAGAACAGCCAAAAAAGATCCAGAATAAAAGCTGTAACTCTTCAGTATGGCAAGCTAGGTTTCCTAATGGTTGGGAAAACAGACCATAATTCTCTTACTAGGGATTCATTAGTCTGTCTATCTATCTATCTATCTATCTATCTATCTATCTATCTATCTATCTATCTCTATCTATCTATCTATCTATCTATCTATCTATCTATCTATCTATCTATCTATCTATCTTTTCCTTCCTTCCTTTCTTTCATCCTCCCTCCTTTCTCTCTCTCTATCACTCTCCCTTCCTTCCTTCCTCCTTCCTCCTTTCCCTCCCTCCCTCATTCCTTCCTCTCTCTCTCTCCCTCCCTCCCTTCCTTCTTTCCCTTCCTCCCTCCCTCCCTCCCTCCCTCCTTCCTTCCTTCCTTCCTTCCCTCCCTCCCTCCCTCCATTCTTTCTTTCTCTCTCTCCCTCCCTCCTTCCTTCCTTCCCTCCCTCCCTCCATTGTTTCTTTCTCTCCCTCCCTCCCTCCCTCCCTCAATCCTTCTTTCTCTCTCTATCTCTCTCCCTTCCTTCCTTCCTCCTTCCTTCCTTCCTTTCCCTCCCTCCCTCCCTCCCTCCCTCCTTTCCCTTTTCTTTCTTTTTACTAATAAGGCCATAATAAAGATCAAATAATAGTTAAGTAGTCAGTTAATGATTATTGCAAATGCACTTGGCTGTTAAGATGAAAAAATCTTTAACCTGTATTTTCAGTGTGAATATTTCTAACTTATTCTGTCCGTCAAATTTAAACCCTTTCCTCCCAGGGCCTACAAAAGCAGCATATTTAGCCTGTCCTCCTCCCTAAAATTCCCCCACGTCAGTCCTCAGAGGTAGGTTGGGCTGAGAGACAGTGACGGCTTCAAATTCAGACCGTGAGCTTCCCTAACTGAGGGGCTGACAGGTTTTAGCCTAAGAATTTAACCACAAAAGGCAACAGCCCTAAGCAAACTTTATCCATCTGCATCTGGTCATTGGTATTCCTCAGAAAATGTTTAATAATGGTGCAAAACTGCGGCCTATAATTTTCAGCGGCGGTAAACCACTCAGGATTGGCTGGGCACAAAGCAAACCCTTGTTCATTCCTGTGTTAAATTATAAGTTGCCAGCTGGGAGAACTCACAACGTCCTTCCGACTGATTGAACGGAATAAATTCCACCACCAAAAAGTGGTCAAAAAAACAGAAACAAAACCTGTTGACTTTTTAAAACATTACCATAAAACCTGGATTATCTAGCACAGGAGTCTGCAACCTTAAACACTCAAAGAGCCATTTGGACCCATTTCCCACAGAAAAGAAAACATCGGGAGCCACAAAACCCTTCCGGTGCCTGACTATTTCTTCAGCGGCCACAAAACTAGCATAGGTAGTTGAATTAAATGTTCTGTTTTCTTCTGAAATTTCTTTTCTTAGATTTATCCACGGTTGGACTACCGGGGGTTGAAAAGCTCAATACATCGCGTGCCGGCAGGTATCACACATTGGCGGTTGTGACGCATATTTTGAGGGACAGGGAGCCGTAGCAGAGGGGTGAAAGAGCCACAGGTTGCTGACCCCTGATCTAGCATCTCCTTAACCCGGAATGGGACAACGTGGTGCGGCCAACTCGTCGTGTGTCATGGCCAACTCTCCATGACCGACTCGCAGAGGGACAATTCAACAAATCAGTTTAAATATTTAAAATGATTTTTAAAACATATTTTAATTTTTGTCGTTCACGTTTCATTTTTGTCCCCCCCCCTTTGCATACTTTCTTTAGTGTGACTATTCCACTATTTCTGTCCTGTGGCAAGTTGTTCCACGCCGAGTTGGCCATGCTTAGTTGGCCGTACCGAAGTGACCACAACGAATTGTCCTCAATGCTTTCTAACAAGCCAAGGGATGAATAAAGCTCTCCCCAATGGGAGCTCAAAATATCAAGATGGCAGCCCTTGTCCCTCTCTATATAAATACATTTATATATTTATAAACATATAAATCAGGGGTGAAATCCAGCAGATTCTAATAGGTTCTGGAGAACCGGTAGCGGAAATTTTGAGTAGTTTGGAGAACCAGCAAATTCACCTCTGGCTGGCTCCAGAATGGGGTGGAAATGGAGATTTTGCAGTATCCTTCCCCTGGAGTGGGGTGGGAATGGAGATTTTGCAGTATCCTTCCCCTGCCACGCCCACCAAGCCACGCCCACAGAACCGGTAGGGAAAAATTTTGGATTTCACCCCTGATATAAATATATGTATGCATATACCCACAGGTAGTCGTCATATTTATGAATGCTCACTTAGTGACTGTTTGAAGTTACAACAGACCCAAAGAAAGGAATTTAAAACCCAGATCCAATGGCCAACTCCCTGGTCACATGATCATGTTTTTGGCAACTGGCAACCGGCTCACATTTACGACAGTTTTCAGCTTCCTGAGGTTTCTGGCTTTTGTTTTTGTTTTGTTTGTTTTTTGCTGGCCACTGCGGTTTATTTTTGATTTGCAGCAAGAAATGCCCATTTGCAGCCAAAGGGTCTGCTTAATGACTTGTTTAACAACTGCTGCAAAAAAAAAAAGGTTGTAAAACTGAGTTAGACACATCGTGACCTGCTTAACAATCGACCCGAGTTTCGCTCTGAAATTCTAGGCTGCATTATGGTCATAAATTAAGGACTGTATTTATAGATCATCATCATCATCACCATCTTTTAACGACCCCATAATCCCTTGCGGGGTGGAGCCTGGGCAACTGAATGGAGCTAGCAGAGTGTTTTAATGGCCAGATGCCTTTCCCGTCGCCAGTGCGGAGTTTTGTTCGGCAGATATATTCTTATTGTGCCCAGAGAGAGAAATATTTGCCTCTACCTAGGATCAAACTCACAGCCTCCGGATTGTGAGGCGAGAGCTAAGGGCTGTACTTATAGATGCCATATGCTAAACAAATGAAAATAAAACCAGGGCAAAATTCTGCAAATTTCTTTTGCCCTTGGGAATTTTTTTTCCTTCTTCTTCTTCTTCTTCTTCTACCTTTCTCACTCTTCTGACTCACAAGCTGTTTTAGCAGCCTTTTAAAGGTTGAATTGAGGAGAACAAGAATTCCTCCTTCCCGCTTCTCATGCTAAAGGCACAGAATGAATCATTATTTTGCTTCGACTTTTCATGAGAAACATCGGGGGGGGGGAACCCCCCAGCAAACGCGCCTTGCGAAAAATGAAAACATATAATGAAGCCGAATGTCACCCAACTGCCTTTTTATTCTTAAGGAGATGAAATTGCTAATGGAGGCATTAATGTTGCTTTTGACAGATTGGCCCCTCCGTTGCCATGGTGAGGAAGTTTTCTGCCACCCTCTATCCAGAAGACGGGGACAGTGTGCCCCCGATTATCTCGAAGATAGTTTTGCGACTATCGAGGTCTCAATTGCACGATTTTATTCCGGCTGAAAAACATGGAAATAGAGACGCCTTCATTTACCGTAGCTGGCTGGCTGGCAGGCAAGCTTTTTGGATGGTTTAACTTGTGCACTTTTTCAGCAGGAAAATAAAGGAGTAGGTTTTGCTTTTGAAGATCAGACTGGGTTGTAGATCAATGGGATCTCACTCAGACCACCAAAGTTTTTAAAATCTATGGACCACCAGAACATCTGCAGAATGACTGAGTATGTATCTGCATGTCAAAAAAAACCAACACCACCTTACGTCAACTTTATGCACGTCCCAAATGGTCTGTTGTGACCCAGGCCCACATAGTTAATATTAAATGCAAAACAGTTCCAAAAAACAAGCAGATTTTATTAAAACGGCTGAGAATTAACTCATTCTCGGTGTATTCCAAATTAAATGAAAGCAAAGTCCTCAAAACACCATTCTTCAGTTTATCTCTGACTTTGGGTTAATTAGGCAAACTGCCAAAGGCTTTTCTTGGCAACAGTTCAGGAACAGAAGACGCTGACAAGAAAGAAATACATCCAAACACGAAGCAAATCTCTCAACGGTTGTTTTCCGGCAAAGAGCCCAAGAGCCGTTGCTGGTCTTTTAAGCCTTATGGGAGGGGCCAATCATCTCTTGGCTCTACTCCCGAGTCGCCCTCTCTGCTTTAGCTGCTCCTGCCTTCTCATACATGCACTAGGAAATAGCCAGGTAAGACTGTTAAAACCTGTTGCTGGGCTATCTAGTCTGCTGCAGAATTGTTTTATTGTTCTAATTCCATTTTTATGATGCTCTTATATTTTTATTGTTAATTGATTTGTATTGTGAGCTCTCCGAGATACAATTATGAAGGTGAGTAGATAGGGCAAACCAATTAAGCCTAAGAATGAAAGCCATGAGGTTCCCTAGGTTAAATGTTTATCTCTGGCCGAAGCTGATATTTGGCATGTTTTGCTTCTATCGGTCTATTTAATTTAATTTCATCAGAATCGAGCTGGAAGGGACCTTGGAGGTCTTCTAGTCCAACCTCCTGCTCAAGCAGGGGACCCTAGACCATTTCAGACAAGTGACAGTCCAGTCTCTTCTTAAAAACCTCCAGTGACGGTCTGGAGCACCCACAACTTCTGGTGGCAAGCTGTTCCACTGGCTAATTGTTCTCACTGTTAGAAAGTTTCTCCTTAATTCCAAGTTGCTTCCCTCCTTGATGAGTTTCCATCCGTTGTTTCTTGTCTTGCCTTCTGATGCTTTGGAAAATAAGTTGACCCCCCTCTTCCTTGTGGCAGCCCCTCAAATACTGGAATACTGCTGTCATATCCACCCTAGTCCTTCTTTTCTCTAGACTAGCTATACCTACCCAATTCCTGCAACCGTTCTTCATATGTTTTCGTCTCTAAGCCTTTAATCATCTTAGATGCTCTTTCTTTGCACTTTATCCAAAGTCTTTGCACCAAATGTGATGACCAAAACTGTTTATACAACCTAGGATTGTATTAGCCTTTTTGGACACCAACATCCCTCCCATAGGAGCTCTGGTGGCTCAGCAGACTAAGGAAGTTATTAACATCCACTTACATCTGCTGCCTGCAATTACTGCAAGTTCAAATCTCACCAGGCTCGAGGTCGACTCAGCCTTCCATCCTTTCTAAGGTGGGTAAAATGAGGACCCGGTTGTGGGGGCAATAAGTTGACTTTGCATAAAATATACAAAAGTATGAAGGCTATTGCTTAACACATTGTAAGCCGCCCTGAGTCTCCGGAGAAGGGCGGCATATAAATCAATTTTTTTAAAAAAAACAGTGACTGTTTTTGAACCAGGTTTCACCTAATCTGGACTTGTAGCTTTGGTTTTTTCCTGCTTAGGTGTAAAACCTATAAACCTGCCTAGGTGTAAAACCTTATATTTTAATCTCTTTTTGCGTATATGGATGTAATCCCATTAAGCTATTTAAGAGTTGACACAACCTTTCAAAGCACCTGGTCAACTTTATCCGAACTCATGAGCTAAAGATGGATCAGACTTGGTTAATAGTAGGTAGGATTTATCTACAAAATACTAGTTTGGTGGGCAAGATGGATTTTTTTTTTTAAGCAGAGAAAAGCTAATTGTACTGCAATTTTGTATTGGTGCCCCAAAAACTACCTGAATGTATCCATATAACCATCAGGATTTGAGTATAACTTGAAAAAGACTTCAGTTTTCATTTAACTAGAATCTGGGTTTTCCAGTCTCTTAGTCCAGCTTCTTAACCACTATGAATGATGAATGATTGCGGGAACTAGGTATGTCTAGTCTAACAAAGATAAGGACTGATATGATAGCATTCTTCCAAAATTTAAAATTTCTCTGTCACTGAGAAATGGGGTTTAAATTTATTTTCCCCAGTAACAGATGGAAATTTATCAAGGAGAGAGCCATCCTAGCAGTTTGTTGGATCAGCAGACTACCAGAACAGTCTAGAAAAGTTAGCATTTTATGTAACACATACAGGTGGAATAGAAGAGATTCTCTCTATACATTCCTGATAATTTTCTGGAATATATTTAAATAGCATTCCAAGTCACCGAGAAATCCTTCAGTTTTTCTTTGAAATTTTTCAAATATATCTGTGGTGTTTGGTACGGGAGTTTTAAATAGCGCTGATAAAATCTCCTCGTTTTCAATGAAATAAATATGCAGTATTTGTCCAACGATTGTTAATAATTGAAACCGATAAGATGGTGGAAGCTTATAAGAGAATAATTGAACGGATCTCATTTAAAACCAGGTTGAAATCAGAGATAACTCTTCTTCTTTTTCTTCTTTTTATTTTTGCAAAACCTATTCAACTGTAATAAGGCTTCCAGCAATAATCAAATACCTCATTCTATAAAATCACTCTCTGTAAATACTTATTCTTCTTATTTTGTTCAGTCTCATTACAGAAACATTAGCACAAAATAACTAGGAAGAATAAGGTCATATGGCCAAGGAGAACACTGTACAGATAAATCTATTTGCAAATGACATGATCATTTCCCCCCTAATATCCTAATAGAGATACGATAATTGCAGTATGAATTAAATATATGTCACGCAAGTGTAACAAGTTAATAAGACAACTTGTATGTAGGCCAATCCATCTAAGGTAGTGAGACGGGGTGGATGTAATGGTTAAAGTTGGGAGTAACTCCAAAGAACAAGGAGTAGTTGTGATGGGCCAGGAGGAGTAACGGTTAAGAAGATGAAATAACCAGTAAAGGTTAGGACGTGGTCAAAAGCCTGCCGTTTGTTTACTTCTGTTACTTTTTAAACTATAGATGATAGATTATAGATAGATGAGAGAGAGAAAGAGAAATATGGATAGATAGATGGATAGATAGATAGATAGATGAATGGATAGCTGGATAGAGATAGAAATGATAGATGATAGATGATAGATAGATTAGAAACATAGATAGATAGATAGATAGATAGATAGATAGATAGATAGATAGA
>WNWU01013721.1:3489162-3504238 GCA_012654045.1 Ptyas mucosa
AGAAGCAGAAGAAGAAGAGGAGGAAGAAGAAAGAGGAGGAGGAGGAGAGATATTTCTATGATTTCTTATTTTATTTATTTATTTATTTATTTATTTATTTATTTATTTATTTATTTATTTAATTTGTATATCGCCCTTCTTCCCGAAGGGACTCAGGGTGGTGAACAGCCAGAATTAAAATACATACAATACAAAAGTTAAGATAATTAAAAAATATTAAATCAATCGGCCTCCCAATTTAAAACCCCAAATCTTACAAAAATAAAATCCCATTAAAAAACTATTTAGCCTAGGCTGGCTTGATGGAATAAATAAGTCTTCAGGGCCTTACGGAAGGACCGGAGGTCCGGGATCAGTCGTATTCCAGGAGGTAGCTCATTCCACAGGGCGGGTGCCCCCACAGAGAAGGCTCTCCCCCTGGGGGCCGCCAGCCGACATTATGTATATATATCTTATTAAATGTTTTTTTTTTCTTAGTGTAAAATACAAATAAAATGAAGACCATGGGAAAGCAGGAAAGCAAAGCAAATAGGGGGAATAGCATGGAGGAAAAGCGTGAGTGTCCCCAAGAGAAGGCATGTGGGAAAAAGCACCTCCAGCCTTTAGGATTCTAAAAGAGATCCAGAAGATGAGCAGATTGGATCATCTGCCATCAACTTTGTAAGCAAGTGATGGTTACCTAGCCTTCTCTTGCACACTTCTCTTGCACACTTGTTTTTCTGTTGGGAAGATGAAATAGTACCGTGTTTCCCCAAAAATAAGACTGGGTCTTATATTATTTTTTTGCTCCAAAAGATGCATTAGGGGCTTATTTTCTGGTTAGGTCTTATATTTAGGGAAACATAGTACTAATTGTATCTGTCTGCCTGATGATCTTAACTGGGGCTTATTTTGGGAGTAGAGCTTATATTAAAGCCTCTTGAAAAATCATGCTAGGGCTTATTTTTCAGTTGGGTCTTATTTTCGGGGAAACAGGGTAGAAACCAGAACATAAGGCTTTCGGAAAACTGGAGATCATACAGAACCTTTTTAAATCAGTATCTGAAGGAGTTGCAGTTTAACTTGTGGTCCATCTAGCTAAATGCATGGAAAACTTCCAGGTTACTGACATTGATATGCCCATATTGACTGGGGAATTCTGGGAGTTGAAGTCTCTGTGCCTTAAAATTTCGAAGGTTGAAAAGGACTGCTTTAAAGTCTCAAAAGTGCTTTTTCAAAAGGCAGCTGGACGGTTTTTCCTTTGAGGAAGAAGACATTTTGCTTCTCATTTTAAGAAGCTTCATCGGCTGCTGGATGGGAATGGGGATGAAATCACTTAAACACGAGCCAGCTGTGTGCAGCTGCAGCCAAAAAAGCTAATACAATCCTTGGTTGTATAAACAGAGGATCAAAATCACGTGAAGTATTAGCACTGCTTGATAAAGCCTTAGTAAGGCCACAGCTGGAATACTTGTATCCAGTTTTGGCCACCACATTACAAAAAAGATGTTGAGACCTTGGAAAAAGTGCAAAGACGAGCAACTAAGATGATCAAAGGCCTGGAGACTAAAACATATGAAGAACGGTTGCAGGATTTGGGTTTGGCTAGTCTAGAGAAAAGAAGGACTAGGGGTGACCTGATAGTAGCATTCCAGTATTTGAGGAGCTGCCACAAAGAAGAAGGGGTCAATTTATTTTCTAAAATACCAGAAGGCAAGACAAGAGACAATGGATGGAAACTAATCAAGGAGAGGAACAACCTGGAATTAAGGAGAAACTTCCTTACAAGTGAGGACGATTACCCAGTGGAACAGCTTGCCACCTGAAGTTGTGGGTGCTCCATCACTGGAGGTTTTTAAGAAAAGATTGGACTGTCACTTGTCTGAAATGCTCTAGGGTCCCCTGCTTGAGCAGGAGGTTGGACTAGAAGACCTCCAAGGTTCCTTCCAGCTCTATTATGATTGATTGATTTAGTTCCGACAGTTCCACTAGAACTGATAAAGCTTCTTGGATGAGAAGCGAAATGTCTTCACCTTCCTTCAAGAATAAAAAAACCCCAGTCTAGTCGCCTTTTGAAAAAGCACCTTTGAGACAACCATGACTTGGATGACTGAGTATCTCCAGAGACCCTGGAGATTGGAAGGGGCTTCACGCTCTTGAAAACTAGACAGCTGCTGAAAAGTCCCATCACATTATGGATGGTAGCGGAGAGGAGAGAACAAAAGCAGAAAATAAAACCAGGATAACAAAGAAAAATCAGGAGCAGTCAAAACTAAAGGGGCATTCAAGCAGAATGTTGGCTAAGAGGCCTTGGTTAATTACAGGTATTATAAAATTCGTAGGAAAAAAGGAGACTGTCCAGAGAGTTTGATCCCTTAATGAGGCCGACAGTATTCAGTTTGTCCCAGTCTTGAGAAATACGCCACTTAACTATTTTCCCTTCATTTTCTAAAATGCCCGAGAAACAATTTCTGCTTGATAGTGGCAGAATAGCCACGAACTCTGCCAAATGCCCATCACTGATACATGCTGATTACATGACAATTTTCCCTCTTATTTCAAGCATCATATAGAGTGAAATTTGTGTTCGCATTGATTGCCTGACAGACATCTTAAGTTTTCGTGTGTTCAGTGCTTTTCTTGGAAACTTCTAGCAAGGATGAAATGAACGATATTAACTGCATGGCCTACTGCCTACGGAATAATGGCTGCGTCTGAATTTCTCTGATTTTGTTGCCAAATACACATGTGCGAGAACACACACATTTTCCTAAGGCATAGTGCACAGCTGTAACGACATCAACAAGATCCCATCATCATCACATAATTATCACCCTCATTGTGTGTAACAGTTTCACAGTAACCTACAAATGAACCTAAAATCTAAATCTAAAATCCAGAGAAAATCTCCCAGAAAACCAACGATTGGAATTAAGAGGACAGGGGGGGGGGGGGGGAGAGTATTTTCAATCAAACTTCCCTGTTTAAATTTCCAAATGTTATTCCGTTTTAGCTGTGAGCAATATACCTATTGCACCTATTTTTACTGGCATGTGTTTTTACTGGACTTCGGTTAACTTGGCTTCAATAAATCTTACCATCTATCTAACTTCTGCTCTGTTCTTCAAACCTAGGGAAGCTTTTGAGAACTCTTCACCACTGGAAATCCCACCAAGCGGGACCCCATGTTTTTACCAAGTTATAAGTAAAAGATCTCTAGATGGTGTGGCTGCTCCATCCCTGGAGGCTTTGTAAGAAGAGATTGGACAATCATTTGTCTGACATGGTACAGGTTCTCCCTGCTTGAGGTTGGCCTAGAAGACCTCCAAGCTCTCTTCCAACTCTGTTATTCTATTATGATCAATCAATCAGAATCAATCACAATAGAGATGGAAGGGACCTTGGAGGTCTTCTACTCCAACCCCCTTGCTCAAGCAGGAGACCCTATACAATTTCAGACAAGTGACTATCCAGTCTCTTCTTAAAAGCCTCCAGTGATGGAGCACCCACAACTTCTGGTGGCAAGTAGTTCCACTGATTAATTGTTCTCACTGTTAAGAAGTTTCTCCTTAATTCCAGGTTGCTTCTCTCCTTGATTAGTTTCTACCCGTTGTTTCTTCTCTTGCCTTTAGGTGGTTTGGAAAATAAATTGACCCCCGGCCTCTCAAATACTGGAATACCGCCATCATGTCCCCACTAGTCCTTGTTTTCTCTAAACTGACCAAACCCAAATCCTGCAACCATATGTTTTTGTCTCCTTTAATCATCTTCGTTGCTCTTCTCTGAACTTCTTCCAAAGTCTCAACATCTTTTTTTTGTAATGTGGTGACCAAAACTGGATGCTGTATTCCAGCTGTGGCCTTACTAAGGCTTTATAAAGCGGTAGTAATACTTCATGTGATTTTGATTCTATGCCTCTGTTTATACGTACAGATCTGATGCCTAGATTTCAATACAGTAAAGAATGAATAGCTGTAAATTGGTAGAAAGGATCAGATACGGAGGACCCCAATGAATCCTCTTAATCACATTTAGGGTCTCCGGGATCTGTTTTTTAACCTCAATAAAAAGCAGGAATGAGGATCTAAAGCCATTCTATTTGCATTTTGTGAAAAAAGAAGGGGACTGGAGAATCTACTGCCATCTCATTTTTCTTAATTTCAAAACCTCCCAAAAGTTTTAAATCCAATTTACCCGAGAGTCCAGCTGCTGCATATATGACCAGAGATATTCAATATTAGCTCCAAAAGGATGAACGTGAAGGAATGTTGATATGATACCTGTATTAAAATGAATTAAAAAAAAAAACCAGTGATAATTGATTCAGGAGATACAGAGTAGGATAAAATAATTATTGTACATAAATGCATCTGAATTTCATTCAAAAGTCGGCACTTGTGTTTCTGAAGCAATTCAGCAAGTACATGAATTTCAACCCAAACCCTTAGCTTTCAAGAATTAAGAGTTCCTATCCAAGTGACCAAAAAAAGAGAATATTATTATTTCCAAGTGACCAAAAAAAAAGAGAGAAGAAAATAAATGAAAGACATGCTGGAAACATTTTTGCAGCTTTGCATGTTATGCCTGATTTGCCCCTCAAAATTTGTAGGCATTTGAATAATAACAATCTTGCTTTTTTTTTTTTACTTCTTTGGTGGCTCTGGTTAAGAACATGTGTTGGCTATCAACCCTGTTCAGCATTAGCCTGACTTGAATTTTTAAAAAAAATAATTTCAGCATGGGTCACATCCAGATTCAGATTAGTGAGCAAATTAAACCACGTTTTTTTTTTTTGCATTATATTTTTCTCATTTTGAAAACTTTTTGCAGATCTCGTGCAACGAACAGAAGCTAGCACAGACGGATCAATGAATTTTAAAAAAATAGTTTTCTTCCCTATAAATTGACGTTGTCTCTGCTAGCAGCAAGGGTCTACAAAAATCTAGCTTGATCATATGGTTATCCGCAGAGAAAATTAGTCAACGGATGGCTACAGAGAACATATACAGGTAGTTCTCAGCTTACAACTGTTCCTTTAGTGACCATTTGAAGCATGATTCAAGTATCAAAAAAACCACCAAAGGAAAGGTTCCCCCTTAACAATTCATTGGTGTGTAAATAATAGCCATCAATTCTCAACCTGCGTGTCTGTATTTTAGGCAGATGTATTAAATCCAGATTCAAAATGGGCCATATTTTTTTTTTGAGATCGTACATGACCTTCCAAAGAGAATTATATTTGGCAGCTGCAAATAACCTACAGATAATTAAGGCCGGTCGATTAATGAAAGCTATGGTTGCATGACATGCTACTGAAGAAAGCCAGGATCAGTTGCACGATCCTGCAACCTTGCTACCTCTGCCCTTGAGGTGCTTCAACCAAGTTTTTTGACTCCTTTGAATCCATCATAGCTGCCACCTGAAACCCTAGAGCAGCGATGGCTAACCTTTTTGCCATCGCGTGCCAAAAGAAGGGGGAGAATGGGGGGGGAGAGGTCGTGCGCGCACATGCCCACACCCATAATTCTATGCGCCCCGGCTCCCCCACGTATGCACGTGACCCCACCTGCGTTCCCCCTGCTTTTGGCACGTGATGGCATGGTGGACCCGGTAGAAGCTTTCTAGGAGCCTGGAGAGGGCGAAATCGGCCTTCCCTCACCCCCTGGTGGCCCTCTGTAGGCCAGAAACGGCCCATTTGCTGACTTCCGGTAGGAGCGGAAGGCCTGTTTTTTGCTCTCCTCAGGCTCCAGAGCCTTCCTAGGAGCCTAGGGAGAGCGAAAAACGGGCCTTCCCCACCCACCCCAGGCCCTCCAGAGGTCGGAAACAGTCTGTTTCCCTACTTCTGGTGTGCCCAGGGAGCTGAGCTCGCGTGCCCACCGATATGGCTCCATAGGTAGCCGATATGGCATATGGTGCCATAGGTTTGCCATCACAGCCCTAGAGACTATGGATTAATGAATCCTTGCAAAACAAACAAACAAACCCAAAATAATGCTTTGGTAGGTGGATCTGAAAATCCTGAATGAAACACGAAGTTTGTGAGATCATCATCTTCTTTTAACAACCCCATAATCCCTTGCGGGGTGGAGTCTGGGCAACTGAATGGAGCTGAGCGATTACTGGCCGGATGCCCTTCTTGTCACCAATGTGGAGTTTTCTTCAGCAGATACCTTCTCATTGTGCTCAGAGAGAGAAAAACATCTGCCTCTAACCTAGGATCGAACTCACAGCCTCCTGATTGTGAGGCGAGAGCCCCAACTCTAGGCCACTGCAGCACTCCACAAAGTTTATGAGATGTTTCCACCAAAACATTAAGACCCAATTAGAGTTCTTGCCATAAAGGGCTCGAAGGCTTGGAAAAAGGAGCATGAGGAGTTATCTTACCTATCAACAAAGCCTCTTTCTCTGATTTTAGTGGCTGGCTTCGCTTTTCTGCATTCTTTTCTCTGTCTTGGTTGACCAACGGCACTGTCAAACCATTGATTTCCTATAAGGTTGAAAAAACAAAATTAAATAAAACAGGTCCTTCTGCGGAATACATCCATGTCAATAGGCACTGCTGGCATTCTTCCTCTCTCTCTCTATATATATATATAAAAGGACATTACTTTAATTTCCAGCTACAGGCAAGACAATTATAAATTATTGATCTCTTTTCCAACGCTCGGTAATTCCCGACGGGATCTAAGAAAGAAAAAATAAACACGTTTTTTGTTTCTCTCTCTCTCCATCTCTTAATTGCCTATAGCCGAAAAAAGGTCCAGATTGAGCAATAAAGAAGAATATTTTTTTAAAAAAATCATCTGCCTGTTGTCGAATAAAATTGACATCCCCTCTGGATTATTTCAATCTCGAGATAAGTATTAGGATAACAGCTAATGGATAACAGCATGTCCAATTTCCCCCCCCCCCCCTTATTCACAGTTCTTGCAGTAGGAGGGGGAAAAAATACAGAAAGCTGTGAATACTTCACAATCTTGGGGTGAAAATAACCGATTTTACATGGAATGACACAATTTTGGTAAGAAGAAATGACTCCTTTCCAAAATAGCACAATAACAACTTCCCCTGCGCTTACAGGTAGTCCTCAGACTTACAACTGTTCATTTAGTGATTGTTTGAAGTTACAGGGCACTGAAGAAAGTGACTTATGACTGTTTTTCACACTTACGACTGTTATAGCTTCCCTACAGTCATGTGATTGGATGCTTGGCAACAGACTCATACTTATGACTGTTTCTGTGTCCCAAAGTCACATGATCCCCTTTTGTGAACTTCTGACCAGCAAAATCCACGGGGAAGCCAGATTCGCTTAACAACCGTGGCAAGAACGGTCGGTAAAATGGGGCAAAACTCATGGAACAATTGTCTCACTTAACAACAGAAATTTTGGGCTGTAACTCGAAGCCTACTAGTAGTCTTTTACCGAGGCAGATAATTTCATTACAGTCAAAAACTCCTTAGGTCAATTTATTTGATTTAGATCAATTTATTTACATTATAGATCAAAGTTCTATAATTTAATTAAAGATGGTGCTAAACCCTACGGGCTTCCATTCATGATGAACTCCCATGCTCATACACATGTAGTCCTCAACTTACGACCTCAACGGAGTCCAACATTTCCGTCGCTAAGCAAGACAGCGGTTAAGTGCACTTTGCCCCATTTTTGGACCTTTCTGGCCACTGTTGTTAAGTGAATCATTGCATACGTTAAGTCAGTAACACGGTTGTTAAGTGAATCTGGCTTCCCCGTCGACTTTGCTTGTTCAGAAGGTCGCAAAAGGGGATCGCACAACCTCAGGACGCTGCAACTTTCATAAATACATGCCAGTTGCCAAGCCTCTGAATTCTGATCATGGGGATAGTGTCACGGTCGTGTGAAAAACGGTCATAAGTCACTTTTTTCAGTCCTGTTGTCACGTCTAACCGATGGTTGTAAGCAGTGGTGGAATTCAGCCGGTTCGGGCAAACTGGTAGTTAAATTGCTGGCTGGCTCCGCCCCTCCCCTCCCTTCCCAGCCCCTTCCAGGAGTCTCCTCGCAACCCATTTTTGCTCCCAAGAGGCTTTAGGAAGGCCTCCTAGGCCCAAAATAGGGTAGTGGGGCAGCGCAGCCACCCTGCGGCCCGTTTTCGCTCCCAGGAGGCTGCAGCGAGGCCTACTAGGCCCAAAATGGGACGCGGGGTGGCGGCAGGTCCCCCCGCAGTCCGTTTTTGCTCCCAGGGGTGTTCAGGAGTGCCTGTCACACCCCCTGGCCATGCCCACCATGGCCACGCCCACCCAGCCAGTCATTTGAGAACCGGTTATTAAATTATTTGAATCCCACCACTGGTTGTAAGTCAAGAACTACGAGTAGTTTCGGGAGTGTGTTTCAGAGATGTGTAAGCAAGGAGTCTGGTTTGACTCATGGAGAATCTATTTGCAAAGGTCTCCCGTTAACATGGGGGGGGGGGGAACCCCCAAGCTTTTTTCCCCGGATTTTGAGAGAGGCGCTTTGCACGCACCAACACAGGTTGCAAAACCTCTTTTCCTCAGCCTTTGCACGGCCCTTGAAATCACGCAACCATCGACACCCGCATGCTTGCAAAACACATTAAAGGCAAAATGCAAGCTTTAGGAAAAAAAAAAAACCCAGCAGGCAGTGCAAACGTTAAGCTTGAAAGTGGGTTAAAAGAAGAACCAGGAAAATGGGTCAGTCAGGAGCTGGGAATAAAATGTCCTTTTTAAAAGATTTTTCTCAGGAAAATCGAAGAGGGGGGTGGGTGGAAATCATTGTGGTGTTTGAACTCTATAATAAAAGTTTCTTTTCCAGAAAACGTGTCCGGGGAAAATTAAAAGAGGGAATATATGAATTTATTACATTTCTGTGCTGTCCGTTTCCTCTACAAGGTGACTTACAAGTTATAAAAACCATTAAAAAAATCACGAAAAGATGATTCAAAGATGATAATGTTGAGTTCAACAGTAAAAATAAAATGATTATGCTGGAATTAAATATTTTTTGAATGCTTATAATAACTGTAATGATTTATATTTTTAAAATATATCTTTCTAAGCAAAAAGAAAGAGAACAATGGAATGATATTTGGTTAGGATTTAAGATTTAAGTAACGGGTTTTTGAGATAGTGGTATAGTTAAATAAATAGAATTGAGGGAAATAACTGAGTAAAATATCAAGTTGTGTTAATTGAAAATTAAGATTTGTTAGTGATTTGTATTAATCTGTGACCGGATCAATGCTTTGTTTTGGAAAAGATGTGTTTTATGTTTATGTTTCAAAAAAAATAATAAAAAACTTTTTTCCAAAAAAAAAAAATTCATGAAAAGATTAAAATACTCGGACTGCATTGAATATGTGCAGGCGGCCCTCGACGTACAACGGTTCATTTAGTTGACCGTTCAAAGTTACAATGGCAGTGAAACAAGGGACTTATGATCGTTTTTCACACACTTACGACCATTGCAGCATTCCCCATGGTCATGTGATCAAAATTCAGGGGCTTGGCAACTGGCATGTACTTATGACGGTTGCAATGTCCCGGGCAGTGGCAGGGGGCTCCGCTCACTCACCCGGACACCATCAGGGATGCTCTGCGCATGCACAGAAGTGCTGCGCACAAGCGAAGCTCACAGTCTCGAACCGGTAGCGAAAGTAAGTGAAAACCGCTATTGGTACTGAGGTCACGTGATTCCGTTTTGGCGACCTTCTGACAAGCCAAGTCAATGGGGAAGCCAGATTAACAGATGGGTTTACAGATTTATCAACTCCCTTCCATTCCAGTCCAGTCCAGACCAGTCTAGAGTAGCCATGTATTGCAAAATTAAGGAGTTTTCATCAAGACTGCTAGTTGGTGTTCTTTTGAACTTCATGCTAAATTTGAATCATGGAATCATAGGGCTGGAAGAAACCTCGGAGGTCTTCTACGCCAACCCCTTGCTCAAAGTAGGTGACTTTATTGCATCCTGGACAAACATCTATGGAGGTTCTCAATCATCCAGGCCATGGTTATCCCAAAGATGCTTTTTCAGGAGGCAACTGGACTTTCTGGTTTTTCCTTGAAGACATTTCGCTCCTCATCCAAAAAGCTTCTTCAGTTCTTCTTCTTCAGAACTGAAGAAGCTACTTGGATGAGAAGAAAACATTTTGAAAGGAATATCTACGGAGGTTCTCAATCCTCCGGGTCATGGTTGTCCCAAGGGTGCTTTTTCAAGAAGCAATTGGACTTTGTTTTTCCTTGAAGACATTTCGCTCCTCATCGAAGAAGCTTCATCAGAAGCTTCATAACTGTTCTCTAGAACAGAAGAAGCTTCTTGTATGACAAGCGAAAACTCTTCAAGGAGGAACCAAGAAAATCCAGTTGCCTTTTTAAAAAAAACACCTTTGGGAAATCCTGAATAAATGGCTGTTCACTCTTTTCTCACAACCACTACTCCGGGTGGCAAGCTGCTCCACTGTTTCATTGTTCTCACTGTCGGGTAGTTTCTTCATAGTAAAACTTGCTCAAATTTAACCTTGGCTTGTTTGTTTTTTCGCGTTTGCGTTTGTTGAAGGAACGCAGCACGTTTGTTTAATTTATGATTCAATATAAGCCGTCTCGAATAAAACTCAATTTCCACCTGAACTCGTAAAACCCGGTACTCAATTTAAGCTGTGTTGTGTGGGTGTCGCTGATCAGTGCCAATGAACTCAATGGGGTATGATATTGTGGTTCTCTTAAGCTGCGCTGAGAAACCAGCTTTCCTGGGAGAAGCACCTTAAAGTTTATCGAGCAAGTATAGAAAATATTAAGTGTCTGTTGTGGATTTAGATTTCATGGAGACGATCACAACGCCTCTGGCATTCTGAGAGAACATAAGGTCAAGCCACATCATTGTTTCGGAAATGAAAAATAATAGATCACTGAGGACTAGAAACATATAAATGTCAAGAAAAGACAGAGGAGGAGGATTTGAAATTGGATGGACACGAGACTCCTCCATAATTGCTGGTTCGTCTGAAGATCTCCTAAAAAGGTTTACACGGACATCCCCAAACAGCAAATTTGATTTAATTCATACTGGATAATTCCAAGGGTGAAATCCAGCAGGTTCTGACAGGTTCTAGAGAACTGGTAGCAGAAATTTTGAGCATTTCAGAGAACCGGTAGAGGAAATTTTGAGCAGTTCGGAAAACCGGTAAAGGAAATTTTGAGCAGTTCAGAAAACCGGCAAATACCACCTCTGACTGGCCCCAGGAAAGGGGTGGGAATGGAGATTTTGCAATATCCTTCCCCTGCCATGCCCACCAAGCCACATGCACAGAACCGGTAGTAAAAAAAAAATTGATTTCACCACTGGATAATTCATTATCCAGATAATAAAGTTGGCCATCTGTGGAGGTTCTCAGTCATCCAAGGTGCTTTTTCAAGAGGCAAGTGGACTTTCTTGGTTTTCTTTGAAGACGTTTCGCTTCTCATCCAAGAAGCTTCTTCAGTTCTTCTTCTTCAGAACTGATGAAGCTACTTGCATGAGAAGCAAAACATTTTCAAAGGAATCTCTATGGAGATTCTCCGTCACCCAGATCATGGTTGTCCCAAAAATGCTTTTTCAAGGGGCAACTGGACTTTCTGGTTTTTCTTTGAAGACGTCAGAATGTCGCAAAAAGGGATTGTGTGATCCTGGGATGCTGCAACCGTCATTAAATAGGAACCAGTTGTCAAGCATCCGAATGTAAATCCTATGACCGTAGGGATGCTGCAATGATCATAAGAGTGAAAAACTGTCATAAGTCACTTTTTTCAGTGCCTTGTAACTTTGAATGATCACTAAATGAACTGTTGCAAGTTGAGAATTACTTTGAGTATTTTTTGGAGTATAAGACGCACTGGAGTATAAGACGCACTTACCTTTTTTGGTGAGGAAAAGAAGAAAAAGAAATCTGCCTCTGAGCAATTTTGCCTCATTGCAGCAAACAGCAAACAGCCTGCTTTACTTTCATTTTCATTTTCAGCATTGCTTGATTAGCACAAGGGGAAAAAAAATCTGCTCCAGCAATTTACCTCCTTGCAGCAAGCAGCAGAGCTCTGAGCAAAAACAGCTGAGAGCAAAACAGCTGAGAGTCGGGAGGCCGATCCAATCAACTTGTGCTAATTAAGATGTACTGAAGCTGAAAGGAGCTGTTTTTTTCTTGCTGTTTGCTGCAAGGAGGTAACTGCTGGGAAGCAGAGGCCCAAGGGTGGGGGCCAGTGGGTGGGCGGGTCTACATTCGGTGTATAAGATGCACCTAAATTTTCACCCCCTTTTAGGGGATGTGCATCTTATACTCCAAAAAATACGGTAATTCTCCATGTGCAACCTCACAACTTGCCTCTCACAATTGCATTTTTGTTCTGCTGGATGTAAAACAGGACTTTATCTTACCGAGCCTTGAATCAATAATTCTCTAATTATTATGACCCATAAAAATCTGACACTGGGGTAAATATTTACTCCTGGGGTTGCTGAATGAGAGAGAGGGAGGGAGGGAGGGAGGGAGGGAGGGAGAGAGAAAGAGAGGGAGGGAGGGAAAGGGAGGGAGGGAGGGACGGAGGGAGGGAGATTTGCATCTGGAATCTCAAATATAATATGTTGGACCAGGCCAGGTAAAAAAACAAACAAACCCTAGCAAATACATTTGCAAATGTTATGACTGGTAAATATTCAACTCGGCTAGCCTTTTGTGATTTAATGCACTGCCAATCTGGGCAGCTTGTATTTAATTCAAATTTCGCTCACAGGGTCACAGGTCAAAATTCTGTACGAAACATCAAACAACAAAACATGTGTTACAATTCAGATATTAAACGGGGAAACGCTGTAGCTAATTGGCTTCTAACATGAAAGCCACCTATTAGATTTTAATTATACCTAAAATTTCCATACGGCAATCACGACGGAACAGTATTTTTGCTGTTTTCTGAGGTTCCCTATAGAAAAAAAAAGTAGTTTTCTTTTTATATATATAAAAAAATAGATTGGTTTACAAAGAGGAGTAATATTACTCCAAGGGCACCATGAATGGATGGGTCAGCAAAACACTCTCCGTTAAGGGATTAATTCAGTTCAGATTTCTTGCTGGCCAACCATTAACCTTGGCTAAAGCCAATGCTCTTTTGTCGAGAACATAATTCCTTGTGTGTCCAATCACACTTGGCCAATAAAAATTCTATTCTACTCTAACATAAGGGAATCCTACACAGGTAGTCCACAACGTACAACAATGTGTTTAGGTAAAGGTAAAGGTTCCCTCGCACATATGTGCTAGTCATTCCTGACTCTAGGGGGCGGTGCTCATCTCCGTTTCAAAGCCAAAGAGCCAGCGCTGTCTGAAGACGTCTCCGTGGTCATGTGGCCGACATGACTCAATGCCAAAGGCGCACGGAACACTGTTCCCTTCCCACCAAAGGTGGTCCCTATTTTTCTACTTGCATTTCTTTTTACGTGCTTTTGAACTGTTAGGTTGGCAGAAGCTCAGTGACCTCAGGACACTGAAACCGTCGTAAGTACATGCCAGTTGCCAAGCTTCCAAATTTTTATCACGTGACCTGGTCGTAAGTGTGAAAATGAGTCACTTTTTTCAGTGCTGCTGTAACGTCGAACGGTCACTAAACAAACCGTTGTAACTCGAGGATTACCTGTAGTAAGATGGTCTAGCAGCTTACTATCTAGCTCTTTGCTCAGACTCACTTCCATAATGTACTTTCTAGACTATTTAATATCACGGTACCTTTTCATTACGGCTTATCTCCATCCCAGCCTAGCTGAACAGTGCTGGAGACAGATTAAAGTATTTTTTTTTTTCAATTTCCTTCCCCGTATTATTATCATCATTATTATTATAAGATTGTTTTTCCTTTCGGAGTTTCGTCCTTGTATCTCATTTTCCAAGCCAGCACCATGGAAACCCGTTAATAAACGACTACAGATGTCAAAGTCATCAGAAAAACAAAACAACTGGAGGATGAAATATTTATTCTCAACGAAATGTTCTCCGAAGGAAATAAGAGAAAAACTTATTGGAGCTTCCCAAAGCAATTAAGAAGGATGATTAAAGATAGAGAAGAAACTGAGAAGTCCATCAAAGAACACGAAACTCAAAACAACAGAAAAAGGAAGATCTCAGACGAGGGGGTGACGTATTTGAGTGGGTGGGCCATTCTCAGAAGTGAATTTGGAGTTCCATAGGGTGCCAGTTTAGATAGGACCTGAATTTCTGGGGGGGAAAAAAAATCAAATATGGGTAGTCCTCGCCTTATGACCGCAATTGAACCTAAACCTTCTGTTGTGAAGTGAGACATTTCCTGAGCCAATGTTGTCCCGTTTTACGACCTCTCTTACCACAGTCGTGAAGTGAATTACCTTGGTTGTTAAATTAGAAACACGGTTGTTAAATGAATTTGGACTTCGCTCATCGGAAGGTCACAAAAGGAAATCACATGACACTGCAACGGTCATAAGTACGAATCAGTTGCCAAGTGTCTGAATTTTGTTCACATGACCAGGGGGATGCGGCAATGGTCGTAAAGGTGAAAAATGGTTGTAGGTAGGTCACTTTTTTCAGTGTTTTTGTAACTTCAAACGGACATTAAACGAACTGTTGTAACCCGAGGACAGCCTGTAGAAGAATTGCTATTTTTTGTATGGAAGTTCTATCTATATACTACTCCTAGGATCAGTTGGTGGTTACTTATCTAGATCCTTCATAGTAGAGAGAGAGAGGGGAAGAGAGAAAAAGAGAAGGAAGGAAGGAAGGAAGGAAATAAAGAAAGATGAAAGAAAGAAAGAAAGAAAGAAAGAAAAACAAAGAAACAAAGAGAAAGAGAGAAACAAAGAGAGGAGAGAGAGAAAGAGAGGGAGAAAGAGGGAAAGAGGGAGACAGAGAAAGAGGGGCAGAGAGAAAGAGAGAGAGAGAGAGAAAGAGGAGAGAGAGAGAAAGAAAGAAAAAGAGAAAAAGAGAGAGAAAGAGAGGAGAGAGAGAGGGAGAGAAAGAAAAAGAAACAAAGAGAGAGAGAAAGAGAGAAGAGCGTGCAGAAGAGAGAAACAGAGAGAAAGAGAGACAGACAGAAAGAGGGAGAGAAA
>WNWU01013721.1:3523995-3535483 GCA_012654045.1 Ptyas mucosa
ATATATATATATATATATATATATATATATATATATATATATATATAAACCTTTTGGCAAAAATCCCTACGGTTTTCCAACACAAACAGATTAAACACAGATTCTCTCAAAGATTATAACATCAGATATGCAAAAGCCGAGGAGATGGATGTTGTTTTTCCCTTTAGCGGCGTGTTCTGGAAACATTTTTTATGAGAACATCAAGTTTCATTCATAATGGAACCGAATCATTTTAGATTTTGGATGCCTCCAGAAAGAGAATTCTATCCAGATAGAAAGTATTTGGGCAGGTAGGCCTCGATTTATGACCAAATGGAGCCCAAAATTTCTGTTGCTAAGTGAGACCATTGTTAAGTGAATTTTGCCACATTTTGCGACCGTTCTTGGCACAGTTGTTAAGCGAATCCCTGCATCTTTTTTTTAAGTTGGTGACCAAGCTGTCAACTGAATCTGTCTTCCCCCTTGACTGGGCTTGGCAGGAAGTTGACAAAGGGGATCAGGGGACACTGCGACCATCATAAATGTGAACCAGTTGTCAAGCCTCCGGATTTTATTCATGTGACCGTGGGGATGCTGCAACCATTGTAAGTTGTAAGAAAAATGGCTGTAAGTCACTTTTTTCAGGGCCATTGTAACTTCAAATGGTCACTAACTGAACTGTTGTAATAAACTGAGATATTCTCAGAGAGCAAGGCTGCCTGGAAAATTCTGGGACTTGAAGTCCATGCATCTCTCTCTCTCTATCCACCTATCATCCATCCATCCATCCATCCATCCATCCATCCATCCATGTATCATCCATCTATCTATCTATCTATCTATCTATCTATCTATCTATCTATCTATCATCTATCATCTATCTATCTATCTATCTATCTATCTATCTATCTATCTATCTCTATCATCATCTATCCATCCATCATCTATCATCTATCACCTATCATCTATCATTCATCCATCATCTATCTATCTATCTATCTATCTATCTATCATCCATCCATCCATCATCTATTTATCTATCTATCTATCTATCTATCTATCTATTTATCTATCTATCTATCATCTATCTATCTATCTATCTATCTATCTATCTATCTATCATCCATCCATCTATTATCTATCTATCTATCTATCTATCTATCTATCTATCTATCTATCTATCTTTCATCTATCTATCTATCTATCTATCTATCTATCTATCTATCTATCATCTATCTAATCGATCATCGATCATCGCTCCCATCACCACCCGCGCGATCAACTGGCGCAGAGTGCGGCCGCGCGGGTGGTGATGGGAGCGACGTGGCGCTCCCATGTTACTCCTCTCCTGCGCGAACTGCACTGGCTCCCGGTGGTCTTCCGGGTGCGCTTCAAGGTGTTGGTTACCACCTTTAAAGGGGGGCACCCACTATCTGGAACGAGCTCCCCCCAGAGTTACGGAGGATCCCGGATCTTCGTGCCTTCCGCCGTGAGTTAAAAACTTTCCTGTTCCACCAGGCGGGCCTGGCCTAATTCTTCCCTTTTCCCCTTCTTTTATAAAATAATTTAGAAATTTTAAATTGTAATATTTTAAATTTGGGGTTTTAATATTGTAAATTGGGATTTTAAATATTGGGGCCAATGTTCAATTCAGTTTTATTTGGCTTTTAAATTTTGTATATATGTTTTTTATTTATGGCTGTTCACCGCCCTGAGTCCCCTCGGGGAGAAGGGCGGTATATAAATTTAATAAAATAAAATAAAATAAATAAAATAAATCTATATCATCTGTCTATCTATCTATCTATCTATCTATCTATCTATCTATCTATCTATCTATCTATCATCTATAATCTATTTATCCTATCCTCTCTCTCTTTCTATCATATACCTCCATCTCTCTCCCCCCGTCCCGACCCCTACCTCTATTTCATGTATCTACCAACAGAGAGAGAGAGAGAGAGAGAGAGAGAGAGAGAGAGAGAGAGAGGGAGGGAGAGAGAGAGAGAGGGAGACATCTATAACACATTTTTATAAAGAATATGAAACAAAGAGGCAATTTGTAAGTACTAACACCTACAGATCTATTTCTCTAGATTTGCTGTGTATAAATCAAATTTATATCAATTTATATTTAAACATATTTAGAACGAAGAGTGGGACACAAATGCTTGGCAGGCTTAAAACCAGTAATGGGGCACGTGGCATATTAAAGATCAATATTGGCTGTTCATTGGCAGAAGCTTTGCTGCAGCGTGAGAGCAAAAACATCTGTTTATGGAAGAAGAATAAAGCAATAATAACGGAGGTTTTAGACAATGGAGGCTTCCGTGATATATTAGCCTCGGGAGACTGCAGGTACCTTCGGCTAAATTAGATTAATTTTTAACCTTAGCAAGCAAAGGGTTTGTTCTTCTGTTTTATTCTTTGGGATAGTGTAATGGCCTGCCTGGAAAAATGGCATAGCACAGCTACTCCTTGACTTATGACCACAATTTAGCCCAAAATTTCTGTTGCTAAGCAAGACCATTGTTAATTCATATGGCAGAAGCGGTAGTGGCGCAGTGGTTAGAAGGCAGTATTTCAGGCTAATTCTGCCGACTGCCAGGAGTTTGATCCTCATCGGCTTAAAGTTGACTCAGCCTTCCGTCCTTCCGAGGTCGGTAAAATGAGGACCCAGATTTTGGGGGGCAATAGGCTGAATCTGTAAACTACTTAGAGAGGACTGTAAAGCACTGTGAAGCAAGATATAAGTCTAAGTACTTCCTTCCTTCTTCCTTTCTTCCTTCCTTCTTCCTTCCTTCCTTCCTTCTTTCCTTCCTTCCTTCCTTCTCTCCCTCCCTCCTTCCTTCCTTCGTTCCTTCCTTCCTTCCATGGTGCACAGTGGTTGGAATGCAGTATTGCAGGCAAACTCTGCCCACTGTCAGCAGTTCGATCCTGCCCATGCTTTTTTTCAAGAGGCAACTGGACTTCCTTGTTTTTCTTTGAAAGTACAGTTGCCTCTTGAAAAAGCACCTTTGCAACGATCAGGAGCAGAAATTCTTTCCCACTTCTGGAAAGATGTGTGCGTATCTGTTCCAAGATTTTTAGTAGATGGGTAAACTACTAAGGTAATTATTTATCAGATTTAGTTGAGACTGGGATTTCCGGGGAAGAAATGATCAGCTGAAAAATAGTAGCTGAATGAAGAGCCAGCGTGGAGACCTTATTCCTCTCCAGACAAGGAGAAGGCCTCAGATCACCCACAAGTGCTCTGGATGCTTGCTCCTCACAAGGAGACTACATGGGACCATCTCCAGAAGGTTTAGAGCTCTGAGAATTAAAGAAGTAGCTATCTTGCTCAAAACCCTTTATGGATCCTCGGTCGCGCAGTGGTTAGAGTGCAGTATTGCAGGCTACGTCTGCTGATCACCGGCTGCCAGCAGTTCAGCAGTTCAAATCTCACCAGGCCAGCAGTTCGATTGTCACCGGTTCAAGGTTGACTCAGCTTTCCATTCTTCCGAAGTGGGTAAAATGAGGACCTAGATTGTTGGGGGCAATATGCTGACTCTGTAAACCGCTTAGAGAGGGCTGTAAAAGCACTGTGAAGTGGGATATAAGTCTAAGTGCTATTGCTGTTGTGCATTTTCTTTTCTAATCATTTTCAAGAATTGTTTGGCAATTGCTTTTTAACTATAAGGAATCTTTGAATTGACAGACTTCACAGCACCAGGCGACTTTCCTTCAATCTTTAGTGAAAGACATTTTAAATACAGTGTGTGTGTGTGGAATAAATAGCAAAAGGGAGATTAGAGTGTTAATTTTGCAAACTTACAAAAAGAGTAAGGGTCCAAAGTTAAAGTTTTGAAGAAGAACTTTGTGAGAAGGGACAAAGAAAAAATGAAGTTTAGTTTTAGGAGATTATTTGAAGGGATTAAAGATTATTACAAGTAAAAGGAAGGAAGATAAAGTTGGTTTATTTGTTCAAGATTAATACAGATACGTTATCTCTGGTAACTCTTAATGAACTTTTGATCAGGATTGGAATGGTGAGACTTTAAGGATTTGCTTATAGATAAGAAATGAGATTTGGGGAAAAGAATTCATTTGTTATATTTTAAGGGTAGATGATAAATTTCTAAAATTCTTTTACACTTCTGAGGAAGGAAAGTCATTCCTTTATATATTTCTTCTTTTTACTACATTTCTATATTTTCTATTTTTATTTCTATTATTTTCTTTTCCACACTTTTTTAGTTTTATTCACTTTTTTTTAAAGTTTGCCTTAGGTTTTATCTTTTTAGTTGTAATGTTTAATAACATTATTATATAAAAATTAGTTGAGGCTGGCTTGATTCTAATTCACATGTAAGAAAGATGGAATATCTGCCTTGTTTTTTAAAGCCAGGGGAATATAAGTGACGAAGGCTTCCTTCAGTACTAAAATGTCATAGATGTATAATTCAATTCCATCTTAAGATCAGGTAAAGAAAATCTCATTTGTTGCCATGGATACGAGACATTATTTCCATTTGTTCGTTAGAGGCTTCATACCGGGTATGATATTAAAGTGTAACGGAGTTTTATGGGGAAAATTAGCTCAGAAATGAGTAAGTATAATGGAAGAACTGCCATTAAGTTGAATGGATTTTCATTTTCAGATCATATCAATTGCAAGACGGTTACTGCAATCTGATTGCTAACATCTAATAGTATGTATGTATGTACCATGTTTCCCCGGAAATAAGACATATCCTGAAAATAAGGCCAATCGGGCTTTTCAGGACATGTGACAATATAAGCCACCCCCGCAAAATTATAAAGTTATACCTCCTTAGGCATAAAAGGCAGCTGGGTGACTTTGGGCCAATCACCAGGTGACAGTGAGTTCTAGTCCCGCTTTAGGCATGAAAGCTGTCTGGGTGGCTAGGCCAGCCAACATCTCAATAGGGTTGAGGGGGGAAAATAGGAAGAGGAATGAACATGAGGGATGTTCACCATCTCAAATAAATAATAATAACAACAACAACAACAACAGTGATGCCCATTGTCATCGGGACACTTGGTACCATGTCCAAGAATTTTATAAGGTACATCAGCAAATTGCAGCTTCCTGCAATAACACCAGCGGAACTGCAAAAAACTGCGCTACTTGGAACATCGTACATCTTAAGAAGGTACTTGGTTGATCCCTAGGATGCTGGCAGCAACCCGTATCAACCATCAGCACCAGTCAATGGTATTTCTGATGCATTTTTGAATGTTCAGTTAGCTGAGTTTCATGTTTAATGAATAAAGATAATAATAATAATAATAATAATAATAATAATAATATTTTAAAAATAATAGAGACAGGATATAAATAAATCAGTCTTCTAAATTATAACCAGCTGCTTCTGCGAGTCATTTAAGATTGATCATCATTGGTGGAACAGAACTCAGCTTTCCTACCTGCCACTTCACAAGTGATGGCACCCAACCTGGAGATGTTTCTCCGTTCCTAAGAACATCAGCAATTTCAACTTCCCACCGAACAAGATCGGAACAGGTTAAGACGTGTTAGGCAGATGTACCTGTTGCATCCCTTGGACCGTTTGCTGCAAAAACTGGAGTTGCTGATCTTTTGTCAAGCTTTCCTCGGTGCGAAACAGCTGGCCTTTCTCTTGCTTGAGAAGTTCCACCTCATTGCGGTAGGCATCGAGTTGCCATCGGAGACTGTCGTTCTCTTCCTTCAGGGCATAAGCTTGAACGGCTAAGGCTGAGAGAAGGAACAGGGTCGGTAATTAAGATAGAAGAACAAGATCTGACAGATGTTATGCTGGGACAAAGAAAGGGACAGGCAGTTGCAGCTGCTCCTGTCAAAGAAATGAAATCGATGCTCTCTTGAGTTGGCTTGTTGACTCTGTCTTCTTCTGCAGGATTATAGCAGTCTACGAATTAATCAGAGAATGTCCAAGACCAACCATCCGTTAGATAGAAACTTCTCTGACTTCGGTGCTCTCTGAGCTTGGTTGTTTTTCTATAGAAGTTTCAATACCCAAACATCATCAGTGCTAGTAGAGAGTCCTAGCTAGCACTGATGATGTTACCTAGTTTGGTGATGAAACATCTGCAAGAGAACACCCAAGAGAACATCAGAGACCTCACAGTCCTCCTCCTCCTCTTCCTCCTCTTTCTCCTCCTTGTCCTCCTCCTCGTCTGCTCCTCAACCTTCCCTCCTTCTAATACTGATGATGCTACCTAGTTTAGTCATGAAATGTCTGCAAGAAAACAACCAAGCTCAGAGAACACCCAAAACAGTCCTTCTCTTCCTCTTCCTCCTCCTCCACTCCTCAAACCCTCCTCCCTTCTAGTACTGATGTTTGGTCTAGTTCTAGTTTGGTCATGAAACATCTGCAAGAAAACAACCAAGAGCACCAAGAGCCCATCATTTTAATCCTGAGCTATAAATATTGTCAGAGTTTTGGCAGTAATAGCAGTACTAGTATATAACTGGTAGTATGAGATAAACCCAGGAGCAAAACACAGCACACAGCAGACAGAGCCTTTTATATAAATAACAGTGGTTTTATCTACAGTGAAATATTTACTAACCTCTGCATGGTTAAATACCTTTACAGCTACTGATACAATGAAGAGCAACGAAAATATAATCTAATATTAACCATTGATTGGATCTCAAATCCTGATTCAAGCTTTCACACCAAGTAGTACACTGTTTTTTGCATTAATTCTATTTTCTTTAAGAACCAGGGGTTCAATAACGCAATTCTTCCCCCAAATCTTGGTGGACATGAACTATACTTTACAAGGAAGTCCCTAGCTATGGTTGGGTGGGATGTTTGATTTTAACCATACAAGACACACTAATAGAGTTGAACCAAACACTTTTTCTTCTCCTGCAGGAAAAAGAAGCTGAAAATTTTTTTAAAAATGTATCCAGGATGTTACTTATTTACAGTTTAAGAATGAATCTTAATATTTGGAGGTTTTTAAAATAATGTGTTTATTAATTTTCAACATAAAACATTAAAAGACAAGCTAGCGTAAAAGAAAAAAAGGGAAATGGAATAGCAAAAACAAATGAAAGGGTGACAAAAACATTTATTTATTTGTTTAATTAATTAATTTATATATTGCTCACCTCACTATCCAGATGTACTGGAAAATACATCAAACAAATATATAACAAAAATCTCTGACTTTTTTCTAGCACAGAGTTAATAACGATACAACAACCTCTCTCTACATTTAACTGAAAAAAATACCAATCTTTATACTACCTTAAAAATGCCAGTCTTTAAACTATCTTAAAATGTTACTACCCCACTTTCTAAAAACCCAGTGTTAATATTTTGGAATTGAAATGTTTACACCCTTTTCAGAAGAGTTTATCTTAAACATTACTTCAAGAAAAAAATATTGGAGCTGTTGTGCTCGGAGAATTTTGACTTGGAATCCAAACATGAAAACTTTAACGGAATAATAGAGTTGGAAGGGACCTTGGAGGTCTTCTAGTCCAACCCCCTGCTTTAACTTCCTGGTTCCTCCGCCCAAGAAATACCAAATATCTGAATCTGCAGAAAAAGATGATTCAATGACAGCAAAAATAAAACGTGAGAATGTGCCTTCCTCCTTATTGAACATTGGAGTTTCCTGCACTTCTTTTCTTCATATACTGAATTAATTTAAAATTATTTCTTATCCTTTTTTCTGCTTTTGGTCTCATTTATCCAATCATTTTGGTCCACGGGAGCCAATACCAAATTCTGCTTTTCAATCTGCGTCCAAAGCCTTAATTTGGCTCAATATTCTCCTTGAAAAACACACATGACCTTGCAGCAAAATCTTTGCACGAGGGAAAAAAACCGAAATATTTCAGATCACAGATTCAGTTCTTTTATGCCCTAAATGCGAGTCCTGTTTTTAAAGCGTCTTATTCCGACTGGCCTTCAAAGAGATGGCTCCTTTTATCAGTTTTTAAAGTCTTGAAGACCGGAGTCTCCGTGCAGAAATGTTTCAGTTCATTTTTCTTTTTTGTTCTTTTGATTCGGCTGCGGGAGCTGAACGTTTATCGCAAATGTTTATTCGCGAGCATTTATCTTATTTCTGAAGCGAAAGGGATGATAAGAGTCCCTTGGGACTGAGGGAGACTTCAACTTGTCTTCTTAGCAAGCAAACACTGAAGGACGTTGCTTTTTTGGGGGGGAAAAAATTCAACTTAGACCAGCTGCCGATAGCTGTGGATTTCCCTGGGTTTTTTTTTTTTCATTCAAACATTAAACCTGATTTAATTTTTCAAGAAACAGTCAAGTTCAGCTACGAATATTGGTCACCTGCTGTGACCAATTACCGAACGCTCAGCCTGCACAATGAACTAACAAAGATTATTCAAGAAGCTTATTGCGTTTCTTTCTTTAAAAAAAAACACAACAATTTCTCTTCCAAATGTTGATTTGAAATGTTGCCTCTGTCTTTTAATATGGATAGTCCTCGACTTACGACCATAATGGAGCCCAACATTTTCATTTCATAAACAAGATCGTTGTTAAGTGAGTTTTGCCCCATTTTACGACCGTGGTTGTTAAGTGAATCGCTGCAGTCGTTCAGTGAGGAACACGGTCATTCAATGAGTCGGGCTTCCCCATTGACTTTGCTTGTCAGAATGTCACATAAGGGGATGATGTAACCCCGGGACTCTGCAACCGTCACAAATATGAGTCAGTGGCCAATGGCTGGAGTTTTGATCATGTGACCACAGGGATGCTGCAATGGTTGTTAAGTGGGAAAACGGTCGTAAGTCATAAGGGCTGTTGAAACTTCGAACAGTCACTAAATGAATTGTTGTAAATCAAGGACGACGTGTAAATGGGAATATTTTGGAGCAAAGGTGTGTGGTCCTGTCTCTCACACACACAAGGACCTCTTCATCTGCCTTCAAAGTGTCCTCCAGGCTTCTCCACAGGTTAAAAAAAAAATAATAAAATTAACAGGCCACGACTCCTTTTTTTTAAATAGGATGCATAAAAAAATAAAAATAAAATAAAATTCAATTGCTAAGCGAGGTTTTCTTAACTAAGTTACACACCCGATTTTATGACCTGTTTTGCCACAGTTGTTAAGTGAAGTGCTGCCACTCTGAAGTGAATCACGTGGTCACTAAATGAATCACGTGGCCACTAAATGAATCCACTTTCCCTTTGCTTAAAGGCCGCAAAAAGTGATCACATGACTCTTGGATGCTGCAAGCATTGTATAGACCAGTGATGGCTAACCTTTTTGCCATCGCGTGCCAGGAGGAGGGGTGCGGGGGAGGGGGGTCCGTTTTTCTCTCTCACTTGGCTCCAGAGTCTCTCTAGGAGTCTGGGGAGGGCGAAAACAGCCTCCCCCCCCGGAGACCCTTCGGAGGCCAGAAACGGCCTGTTTGCCAACCTCTGGTGGGCCCAGAAGGCCTGAAAATCAGCTGGCCGGCACACACATGCGTGCCAGAGCTGAGCGCACGTGCCCACTGATATGGCTATGCATGCCACCTGTGGCACACGTGCCATAGGTTCGCCATCATGGGTATAGACTGTATAAATAACACAAAAATACCCAACTTCATTGGGTTGTTGTTTTACTGCCTAATTGTTGGTCTGGTTGGCCAATAATTAAGGACCCTCTGGCCAGCATAAGCAGGGATTAACACCAGTATTAATACCTAACAAACAATCAAACAATAAAGAATATTCCAATCAAGGAATTCAGACAAACAATCAACAGTAAACAAACCTAGTTAAGGAACCAGCAAGAACATTCCCACCAAGCCACCATATATAAAATAAAGGTAGGGTAAATCCAATCCCCTTCTAGAACTGATGATGTTACCTAGTTGGGTAATAAAATGTTTGCAAGACAACAGTTGGAGGTCTTCTAATCCAACCCCCTGCTCAGGCAGGAGACCTTACACCATTTCAGGCAAATGGTTGTCCAATCTCTTCTTTAAAACTTCCAATGATGGAGGACCCAAAACTTCTGGAGGCAAGCTGTTCCACTGATGAATTATTCTTACTGTCAGGAAATTTCTCTTTAGTTCTAGGTTGCTTTTCTTCTTAATTAGCTCCCATCCATTGCTTCTTGCCTTGCCTTCTGATGCTTTGGAGAATAGCTTGACTCCCTCTTCTTTGGAAGAGTTCTTTGGAACTCTGCTATCATGTCTCCCCTAGTCCTCCTCTTCATTAAACTAGACATACCCAGTTCCTGCAACCATTCTTCATATGTTTTAGCCTCAAGTTCCCTAATCATGTTTGTTGCTGTTCTCTGCACTCTTTCTAGTCCTTCAACATCATTTTTATATTGTGGTGACCAAAACTGGATGAGATATTCCAAGTGTGGCCTTACCAAGGTATTATAAAGTGATATTAACTCTTCATGTGATCTTGATTCTATCCCTCTGTTAATGCAGCCTGTTGGCTTTTTTGGCAGCTGCTGCACACGGCTGGCTCCTGTTTAAGTGATTGTCCACTAGGACTCCAAGATCCATCTCACAGTCACTATCATTGAATCAAAGTACCAAGTCCAGAGAGCACCAAGGACTCAACCCTGAACCCTCAAAAGTTCAACCCTGATCTATAAATTTTCTCTTGTATTGAAATTTTGAAATGTTCCTGACTTTCAGATTCTCCGTGATCTATTCTACAGATTTATTCTGCCGTTCTCTGGAATCCAGCCATTTTAATGGTACATTGACACAATAGATATTAAGACATTCCTAGATCCAATCTACTTATAGTATCTTTTATTCCCCAAACATTGCCCATCTGGGTCTAAGACCAAAACCCAAAGCAGAAAGAATGTTCTTTCTATGCCAACTCAGGAAGCTCAAACTGCCCAAGGAGCTGCTGATCCAGTTCTACAGAGGAATGATGGAGTCTGTCTTCTGCACCTCCATAACTGTCTGGTTTGGCTCTGTAACCCAACAAGACAGACAGAGACTTCAGAGGATAATTAGGACTGCAGGAAAAACAATGGCTACCAACCTGCCTTCCATGGAGGACCTGTATACTGCACGAGTTAAAAAGAGGGCTGTGAAAATATTTACAGACCCCTCAAATCCTGGACACAAACTGTTTCAACTCCTACCCTCAAAACGACGCTATAGAGCACTGCACACCAGAACAACTAGACACAAGGACAGTTTTTTTCCCAAATGCCATCACTCTGCTAAACAAATAATTCCCTCAACACTGTCCATCTATTCACTAAGTCTGCACTACTATTAATCTTCTCATCGTTCCTATCACCCATCTCATCCCACTTAGGGCTGCATGACTGTAACCTTGTTGCTGGTATCCTTAAGATTTAAATTGACTGTTTCCCTATGACTATCATTAAGTGTTGTACCTTATGATTCTTGATGAACGTATTTTGTTTTATATGTACACCGAGAGCGTATGCACCAAGACAAATTCCTTGTGTGTCCAATCACACTTGGCCAATAAAGAATTCTATTCTATTCTATTCTATTCTATTCTATTCTATTCTATTCTAT
>WNWU01013721.1:3540627-3552236 GCA_012654045.1 Ptyas mucosa
TATCTATCTATCTATCTATCTATCTATCATCTATCTATCTATCTATCTATCTATCTATCTATCATCTCTTATCTACTGATGGTTTGTTTAAATAGATTTGTATATCTGTGATTGTATGATCTCTGTGGATGCCCTAGCTAAATAAATAAACACACCTACGCTTGAAATCCCTGGGTACTTTGCTTCAGCCAGCACCCCCCGCCTCTGACACTGAAATACTCATGACAAAGAGATCATCCGGATTAATCTTTCATTCATGATTTCCATTCATTCATTTGCCCATCCAACAACTGATTCAACGATTACCTTGAACAATAGCAAGCCAATATTCGCAACTGTCAAGTTTGAATTAGGCTAAAGATTAAGACTTAGCGAAAAAAAAGGCTGTCAGGACACAGTAGGTGAAAAAAAAGAAGGAAACAGAATCCAAAATTGATAAATATTTGACTATAAAGATGCCACAAATAGCAATTCAACAAAAGACACGGTGCCATAATGTCAGGCAACATGGTGACACAAGAAGCAATTAGTCTACAGCTCAAAGATAAGTACGGTACTAATATAATGTCCAACAATGGGCCAGGAGCATTCGATTCAGATAGAAAGGTTCTATGGAAGGATTGTCATGCAAAGAAAAAGCTTTTAAAAATTCATTAATGCATTCTGAAGCGTCTGGACAAATTGTAAAGCTGAACCCATTACATCCAATCTATTTGTTCCTGAATGGCTAATTCTATTGTCATACACAGCTTTGAGGCCAAATCCATCGCATATGAAATTAATCACTTTCTGATCTCCTAAATCTCCATGACAACTGTAAAAATATGTGGGAAGAACTGGTAGGAGATAGCCAGGCTGAGCCCGAGGGAGGGGTCAAATATGTCATCAGCCTTGAGTTCCTTCACGCCTACAAGAAATCTAAGTCCAGCCCAAACTTGAATTATCTATCGCCAATTTGCTTTGACCTTTAGTAGTTCAGATTCTTGTATACAGCATGAGTTTGCAATAAATGTTTATATAGCAATAACACTTAGACTTATATACCGCTTCACAGTGCTTTTACAGCCTTCTCTAAGCGGTTTACAGAGTCAGCCTCTTCCCCCAAACAATCTGGGTCCTCATTTTACCCACCTCGGAAGGATGGAAGGCTGAGTCAACCTTGAGCCTGGTGGGATTCGAACTGCCAAATTGCATTCAGCCGGCAGTCAGCAGAAGTAGCCTGCACTCTAACAGCACTCGAACCACTGCGCCCCACCATAGTAGAATATCCATTCTAAACTGCCTGGACTTCCTGATTTTCCTGCGTTTGACAGAACTTCAGAAGACAGGAGGAAGAGCTGCAGACTAGCCAATGGTCAGATAAGAGCCAGCTGAGACATGCGCATGCATGTGTATGTCGAGCCCCAGTCCAGGGCTCGACACACGAACCCGCAGGGAAGCACACGCCAACCTGCGCGCAGAGGCTGACATGAGCACGGGTGATGGCGACGGTGGCGAAATGCGGGGCGGTAGGCAGATGGGTAAACGGCGACGGCAAAGATGCTCGTGGTTGGGCTTCCTGGCACCGGAAACCTCACCCTTTTCCTCTTTTACTGACCATCCATAATTGCATAAACGTGAATTGCATCTCCTCGTGATTCCTGTCTCTAAGAGAAATAACCCCAAGAGTTGCGTTCTGCCCTCACTGGAAAAGGTGTCAAAAAATCCTATATTTTCTTTGTTGGCTTTTTCTTCATCTCCTTTAGCTTAAAATTCCAACCAAGACATAGATGTTGCGGAAGATTATTTTTTTTTTAAAGAGTTTTAATTCCGTTTTCCCTAAAATACAACCACAGCTCCCTTCTTCTCCAGTGGTTTGATTGCTTTCTTGAAGTTACGCTTGGAGAGCCCTCGATGTTCGGCGAGGCATTTTGCAAAGTATGGAAACAGTCGTCCTAATTAATATCATCTTCAGCGATGTGCTAAATGACAATTGAAAGAGAGTCCAGATTTCCCACACTTCAAGTGTGATTTTTTTTTAAAAAAAATGCACACACATTTTTCTTTAAAAGGTTAATTCATCAGTGGGCAATGTTTTATTCTCATCCAGAAATTGCACGAAAATTTTCTTCAACTCCTCAAGTGCCATTAATCAAATGTAAAGTGCCTTCCCGCTCTTCAGCGGGGGAAAAATGGAGCTGTTTGGGGCCATCTCATGAGGTGATTAATAATGAAGGAAGTGAGGGGAAAAAATGCCTACGGTGTATTTTGTTTAAATTATTATGTTTCTGTTGTCTTCAACCCATAAATCACCAATGATGAGGGGAATCTTCTTAAGGAGCTTGGATTGAAAAAATAAAATATAAAATCTCTCTCCCCCATCAGAATGGGACTGAAAAATTACAACCGATTTTCTCCAGGCTAGGATATATCTTAGATTTGTATTTCTCAACCCTTGCCAACTTTAAGATGGGTGGACTTCAACTCCCAGAATTCCCCAGTCAACTTTACGGGTTGAAGTCCACTCGTTTAAAGTTGCCAAGCTTTGAGAAACATTGCCTTAGAGAGGGACCTTGTGAATTTAAACTTTTTTTTGGGGGGGGGACTGGCATTTTCTCCAGTTATAACCCTCAACTGCTTTTAAGAAACAGATCTCGGTTTCAAGAAAAGGATTCCCTTGTTGAAACTGGGAATTCGAGATGCTAACTCTTTGGAAAAAAATCATAAATGATCCTTGGGCAACCGATGTTAAATCTTTGCTTCTCGGCCTTCATATTTTATTCATGTTTTCTTCTGGATAAGGTACTTTTTTTTTTTTTTTTTTACCAAACACAACAATTTTTCCTTGGACCATTTTATGGGTGAGATAGTGCTTTTTAGTAGCATAGAGAAAGCTTGTACACAGGTAATCCTGGAGTTATGACCACAATGGAGCCCAAAATTCATGTTGCTAAGTGAAATGAGTGCTAAGTTAAGTGAGTTTTGGCCACGGTTGTTAAACGAATTGTTGCATTTTTTAAGTTAGTAACACGGTTGTTAAGTGAATCTGGATTCCCCTTTGACTTTGCTTGCCGGGAGGTCGCAAAAGGGAATCATGTGACCTTGGGACACAGTGATGGTCATAAATACGAGTCAGTTGCCCGAGCGTCTGAATTTTGATCACGTGGCCATGGGAATGCTACAATGGTCGTAAGTGTGTAAAACGGTCATAAGTCACTTTTTTTCAATGTCATAACTTTGAACAGTCACTAAATGAACTGTTGTCAGTTGGGAGTACCTGTAGGTTGTTGCAGGATCCAATCTGGGTCGATCACCGGGACTGGAGGTTTTGTCTTCCAAGCTTTCGGACTCATGCTGGAGCCCATCCCCAGGGAACATCTCTCTAGCAGAGGGTGTGCTGTTCTCTGTGTGGTATTTATATGGTGCCTGTTGTATGTGGGTTTCTAGATGTTGCTTGGGGTGTGTTGATAGCTGGCTTTTCAGTCATTCAATGGTTCCAATGACCAACCCAAATTGGATCCGCCAACTTTCTCCTGCGACACATAGATTCATCTTTATTATTGTAGATTATGTTGCTAATGTTTGATGTGTTTACACCACATTCCCTGATGACAGGAAGGTCAGTTTGGATCCATAAATAAATATGCATCTAGAAGTGTGATTGATTTCTTTGGGGATGTTGAAAGGCTGGGAACATAAATGAAGGGTGTGGGATGCTAAAATATCCTGAGTTTTGGGGCGTAACATTTGTTTATTATTATTATGTTATGAGTGAGTCATAAAAAAAAAAGCTGAAAGAAAAGGAAATGCGTGAAAGAAAAAAAATGACGGTGGGGTCATTATATAAAGAGTCGGTAGGAATTATGTGGAAAAAAGCATTAAGAGATTGTTCACCTAAGAATGAAAAATAGATGTAAGGAAAGATGATGTGGAAACTGCTTAGAATCAAGTGAGACAGAAGAATATGGGACTATGCTAACAGAAAAATGAAAAAGAATGCTTGATGGGATGATAGAAAGACAAATCGGCCATCAACAGGCACATAGAGAAAAACAGCATCTACATGCCATTCACTCTGTTATTCCATTCCATTCCATTCCATTCCATTCCATTCCATTCCATTCCATTCCATTCCATTCCATTATTTCTTATTCTATTCTATTCTATTCTATTCTATTCTATTCTATTCTATTCTACTCTACTCTTCTCTACTCTACTCTACTCTACTCTATATCCTATCCTACCCCACCCCACCCCACCCCACTCCACTCCATTCCATTCCATTCCATTCCATTCCACTCCATTCCATTCCATAAGAGGCAATGAAAAAGCCAAAAAGGAAACAAAAGCCACCAACAATTAACACCCATATGATTCAATTAGACATCTGAAAACATATGAATCTTTTCTTAAGCTTTGATTTCAAATATTGGAAAATGACCCCCTCTCTTTATTCCTCTCTTTTGCCATGAAACAGGGAGAAAACCGTGCTAAAAGCGTAACACTTGTTTCAAAATCAGCCCTTGAAATGCGGCGTGGCTACGGAGTATTTTCACATTCCGTATGTGGGAAATATCACGCCCTCACACAAACACCCTCCCTCCTTGAGACTAAACATGCCACCCAAAGTAAATGTTATTTTCAATACATTCTCAGGCCAAACAAGCAAGGAATTTTAATTGGAAATCGGAGATTTTGGACTGTTTCCTCTGGAGGCATTTCTGCAGTTCTACAACAATAAGGCAAATGTCGCTTGAGAGCTCACCATTGTATACATATACATATACGTATACATATACATATACATATACATATACATATACATATACATATACATATACATATACATATACATATACATACGCACACACACACACACACACACACACACGAGAGACAGATATTTTAAAATATATCCAAGCTAATGGATTTTGTCCAGTGGTGGGATTCAAATAATCTAACAACCAGTTTTCTGCCCTAATGACTGGCTGGGTGGGTGTGGCCATAGTGGGTGTGGCCAGGGGGCGTGACAGGCAGCATTCAGTCTTCCTCACTCCCCCTCCGGGAGCAAAAACAGGGTGCGTGGGGGGATGAACTGTCCTTCCCCCCCATGCCCTGTTTTGTGCCTAGAAGGCCTCTCTGAAGCCTCCTGGGAGTTAAAATGAGCCACCGGGGGAGGGGAGGGGCGCTGCACCTCCCCCCACCCCATTTTGGACCTCCCTGCACTTACCTGGGAGCCAAAATGGGGTGCATGGTGACTCCTGGAAGGGGCAGTGTGGGGCAGAGCCAGCCAACAATTTAACTACCAGTTCGCCCAAACCGGCCCATCCTGAACTCGCTCGAACCGGCTGAATCCCACCACCGATTGTGTCTATCAGAATGTGTCTTGTTTTATATTCTGATTCTACAGCCTTCGAATGTTATTGACAAAGCATTCAGACAGTGTGGCATCTTCATTGCTAGTTCTCCGAAATACACGATTTTATTTCAAGACCACCGGCAGGTGAGATAAATTAACGCTACCCTCTCCGTTCTCAAAGAAAATAACAATAATAAAATTATTATTATTATTATCATAAAGGAAACATATCTTCCTTCTGAAATGCTATTCTGGAAAGGCAAAACCACTCTACCGTTATTTTTCAATATTTTTAAGGAACTGTTTTAATTCTGGGGCTTGACTATAAATTTTGCTCAAACCCGGAAACCCCCCCCCCGCCCCCCAAACATATTTTAGCATCTTGTCAAAATGAGAGACTAAGAGTGTCGATAAAAATGACACTAAAATAAATGTAAATTTAGATTGCTGTCACAAGTGGCTGCTTGCTTTTCTGAAGATGTTAGGGTTGCTATAGAGTTTTCCATAGCAACCTTGCATCTTATTATATAAATAATCCCTCTGGTGTCCTTAAAGCCTGCTAAGAACAGGATTAAATCTATTCTCATATGTAATGATCCTGCATTAAAACTTATCAAGATGAAAAACCAGAAAACATAATAAACCGTAATCTAGATAATAGCATTTCTGGCAGTTCAAAGGCATTGTGGCACCACAGGCATTGCAAAACAGCTTGTAGTTTAGCCAGTTATTTGTGCAAAAAGAACACAAAAAACCCCCCTTCATTAATTATGTTCTCTCAAAAGTTCTGCTTCTTCCTTTCGTTTCCTTTTAAAACGATCCAAGAATCCAGAAGTAATGTTAACAAAACTTTCAGCGCTGTGATACATTGAATGGATCTTGGCCTTTGATATGCTGAAGAGAAGAGACGATGAAAAAGGTTTATGGCTCGGGTGGATTATGCATCATATAAATATCAAGAATGCTTAGCTCTGGGCTCTGCCTCTTCACTTTAATTATATTTGTGCTGTTGTCGGCCGCTTCTCCTTTGGTCCAAGGCAATTCAGCTCTTCTGTAAGATTCCGAGGAACTGCTGCTTCTGAAGAAATGCCAGATCCCTCCTTCACATGGAATTAGAACAGAGCTGGAAGGGACCTTGGAGGTCTTCTAGCCCAACCCCCCCGCTCAAGCAGGAAACCCTACACCATTTCAGACAAGTGGCTGTCCAGTTGCTTCTTAAAAACCTCCAGTGATGGTCTGGAGCGCCCACAACTTCTGGTGGCCATTGATCAATTGTTCTCACCGTTAGAAAATTTCTCCTTAATTCCAGGTTGCTTCTCTCCTTCGTTAGCGTCTTTCTTTTGCTTTTTTTTTTGGAACAAATTTTATTAAATTTTTCTTTTACATATATATTTTATGAACAGAGTATTAGCCGGGTCACATCTTATATAATTTATAACATAATTGTATATTAAATTTTTATAATCTATTCCAAGCCTTGGTGGTGCAGTGGACGAAAGTGCTGTTAAGTAGCACTTAGCTGCCAGCTGCCTGCAATTACTGCGAGTTCGAATCTCACCAGGCTCAAGGTTGACTCAGCCTTCCATCCTTCCGAGGTAGGTGAAATGAGGACCCGGATTGTGGGGGCAATAAGCTGACTTTGTATTTAAAAAAAAGAACACCGCTTGGGTGGGTGGGGTCGAAAGCCCTACTAAGCAGGTATATACAAAAGTATGAAGGCTATTGCTTAATGCCTTGTAAGCCGCTCTGAGTCTCCAGAGAAGGGCGGCATATAAATCGAACCAATAAATAAATAAATAAATAAATTTCTTTTTCGATTTTTTTCCCAAATGCAATTTACATATTTCAATTTCTGCCTTCGTTAGTTTCCATCCATTGTTTCTTGACCTGCCTTCTGGAGCTTTGGAAAACACGTTGACACCCCCTCCCCCTTCTCTGTGAAAGCCCCTCAAATACTGGAATGCTGCCTCCCTTAATCTTTCTTTTCTCTAGACTGGCCAAACCCAAATCCTGCAACCGTTCTTCATATGTTTTAGTCTCCAGGCCTTGAATCGTCTTAGTTGCTCTTCTTTGCACTTTTTCCAAAGCTTAACGTCTTTTTTGTAATGTGGTGACCAAAACTGGACGCAAGTATTCCAGATGTGACTTTATCATTCCATGGGCATCCTTCAGTCTCAAGAGACTATGGTATCGTGCTCTGGAAAGAGGTCCTAAAACAGCATCTGGTGTGACCAAAAAGGCCAATTCGAGAGTGGCCATCCCTTCCACAATGAGGGCAGATCCATTCTGACCCCTGCTCAGCCCCCAGATTTCGCTGGTTCCGGGACTGCCTCTTTGCCTCGGCCTGCCGGACAAGTGTCTCTTCGAATTGGAGAAGGCCAGTGGTGGGATTCAAATAATTTAACAACTGGTTCTCTGCCCTAATGACCAGCTGGGTAGGCGTGGCTCAGTGGTCATGTGACCGTGTGGGCGTGGCCAACTCAACATCACTCACGCCGATGGGCGCTTCGCCTTAGCTGTTACAATGTAGTAAGGGTTAACCAGAGAGGCAGTTTCTGTAAGCAGGGCAATAAAGATTAGGCTAGAAACAACACCAGAATGTTTCCTTCCTGCCTTCCTTACAGGATTAGCCCTGTCAAGTGGAAAAAAACAAAATAAGATTTCTTCCAACAGCCGATTCTCCAAACTGCTTAGAAAGTTAACAACCGGTTCTCCCGAATAGGTGCGAACTGGCTGAATCCCACCACTGGAGAAGGCCATGCTGTGTCTTTAGCCTCCAAGCTGAACGATCGGAGGTCATGGTTTCCCGGTTGTTAATGTCCATTCCCAGGGCCTTTAGGTCCCTCTTGCAGATATCCTTATAGCGCAGCTGTGGTCTCCCTCTGAGCGCTTTCCCTGCACTAATTCTCCATACAGGAGATCTTTCGGAATCTGACCATCAGCCATTCCCATGACATGCCCCAGCCAGCGTAGACGTCGCTGTTTCAATAGTGTACATTGAAACTCTGACACTCTCTCTTTAGATACTGAGCTGAATAAATGTATTGGTAAAGCGGCCACCACATTCTCCAGACTTACAAAGAGAGCATGGCTTAATAAGAAGCTGACGGAACATACAAAGATCCAGATCTATAGAGCCTGCATCCTGAGCACACTCTTGCATTGCAGTGAGTCTTGGACCCTCTACGCATGGCAGGAGAGAAAGTTGAACACCTTTCATATGCGCTGTCTCCGACGAATTCTCAGCATCACCTGGCAGGACAAAGTTCCAAATAGCGCAGACTTTATCAAGCACTTCACGCGAATTTGATTCTATGCCTCTGTTTATATGAATTGGCTTGGTCTAAAGAAGAAGTAAGCCGTTGTGAAATTCTGCAACAACATTTGTGCCTGGAACCGTAGGTTTTGCACATCCCTGTGGCTAAACTCCATCTGCTACCATCCATCACTGTGGACCCAACTTGGCACGAGATGAATAGCTCAGTGACATCTGGAAGCCTGCAGGTTTGCTACACTCAGAACAGAAAGTGTTAAACGTTTATGCCTTGCCAGAACAATTGGATTTTCCTTCTTAGAGACAGTCGCAATACAAATATTGGATTGACACCTGTCACAGAAACTTGATTTATAGGAGTTGGTTGGAAACTTATCAAAGAAAGAAGCAACCTGGAATTAAGGAGAAACTTCCTAACAGTGAGAACGATTGACCAGTGGAACGGCTTGCCACCAGAAGTTGTGGGGGCTCCATCACTGGAGTTTTTAAAGAAGAGACTGTGGGCAGTCACTTGTCTGAGGTCTCCAGCTTGAGCAGAGGGTTGGACTAGAAGACCTCCGAGGTCCCTTCCAGTTCTATTCTGATTGATTGCATTTGCAATTCACTCTCTCTCTCTTTTTGCATTATAATGGCCAATAATCTTGCATTCTTTCTCTCTACTTCTGCTTCATAAAGTTTAGTCGGGATAAAGTGTTAAAGGACACCAGAGGTGGATTTCAGCAGATTCCGACCAGTTCTGCAGAACCAGTAGCGGAAATTTTGAGTAGTTCAGAGAACCGGTCGTAAAAATTCTGACTGGCCCCGCCCCCATCTATTCTCTGCCTCCCGAGTTCCATCTGATCGGGAGGAAATGGGGATTTTGCAGTAACCTTTCCCTGGATTGGGGTGGGAATGGAGATTTTACAGTATCCTTCCCCTGCCACGCCCACCAAGCCACGCCCACAGAACTGGTAGTAAAAAAATTTGAAACCCACCACTGAAGGATCCACCCTGCAAGATTTTTTTTTTTAAAGTACAGGGATTAAAAAGCAATGAGAAGCTGACTAGATTCTTAGGTCTAGGCATGAGCAATAGATCCTCTTAACTGGCATGTAATGTGTGGGCCTTGATTCTTCACATATGCTACAACATTTTCGTTTAGAAAATGTTGCATTAGTTCAACATTAGTTCTAAGCCAGCAGTGTTGAACTCTTCTGCATCAAACCATCTTTTCTTCACGGATTACTGGAAGTGCCACCTCTACTAATGAGGAATGGGCCGAATCGGGCACTTTTCTCTCTTCCACTAGATGCGATAATTAAACCCAAAGGAATAAAAAGAAAGCAATATGCATGCTTGACTGACTCACACGAGTTAGTCAGTCAAGTAAACAAATGAAGCTCAGGCCTCCGTGAAGGCACTGAATGTCTTTTATGCCACAATTCCTGGTTTGTATAGGACAAGCCAGGAATTAGCTACAGTGAAACTGAATTCTGCTTTATCCCGACTAAACTTTATGAAGCAGGAGAAGAGAGAAAGAATGCAAGATTATTGGCCCTTATAACGCAAAGAGAGAGAGAGAGAGAGTGAATTGCAAACGCAATCAATCAGAATAGAACTGGAAGGGACCTCGGAGGTCTTCTAGTCCAACCCTCTGCTCAAGCCAGACACCTTAGACCATTTCAGACAAGTGACTGCCCACAGTCTCTTCTTAAAAAACTCCAGTGATGGAGCACCCCCAATTTCTGGTGGCAAACTGTTCCAATGGTTCATCGTTCTGGCTGTTAGGAAGTTTCTCCTTAGTTCCAGGTTGCTTCTTTCCTTGATAAGTTTCCAACCAACTCCCATAAATCAAGTTTCTGTGACAGGTGCCAATCCAATATTTGTAATGCTACTGTCTCTAAGAAGGAAAATCCAATTGTTCTGGCAAGGCATAAACGTTTAATAAACCAATATTGATAAGTGGAAATAAATCTTGTCCGTACATGAATTCATATTAGGAAGCAGGAAAAGAGAGGAAGAGTGCAAGACTGAGCATTATAACACAAAAAAGAGAAGGTGAATTGCAAACTCAATCGATCCGAATAGAGCTGGGAAGGACCTTTGAGGTCTTCTAGTCCAACCCCCTGCTCAAGCCAGAGACCCTAGACCAGTGTTTCTCAACCTTGGTCGCTTGAAGATGGGTGGATTTCAACTCCCAGAATCCCCCAGCCAGCAACGCTGGCTGGGGGATTCTGGGAGTTGAAGTCCACCCATCTTCAAGCGACCAAGGTTGAGAAACACTGCTAAGACCATAGTCAGCATTAGTGTTATAGGAAAGCTTGCCGATAGGTATCCGTAGAAATTAACTCCTTATTTTTGTGTTACTCCTGTAATTCCTACTCAGGAACTAACGGCAAACAAATCGAATAATAAAAAAACCCAATAAAAATGACACTGCAGTACGACGAGAACTTCGACAATGTTTATCAGGTCGGTTTTGACCGTCGGGATGTAGATGCAAAAAAATATAAAAAGATTTCAATCCAATCCTGAGAATCCATCCCAGAATATGAAGGAAAAGTTCCAAGAACTTTCAGAAGTCCAGCGAAGTGCAAGGCATTGAGAGTCAAGGGGGAAAAAATATAAAAAATAGATGTAACGGAGAGGGCGATGTTCTAAATGCTGGTTCTTTGTATGATAACTCAGCGGCCGCTTGCGATTCCTCTTGCCTGAGGCCTATGCTGAGATGCTTCTTCCTGAGGGGAAAAACTCTCGAAAAAGCACTCCACAACCATTTGTAAACACAATGCCCGCATACTACATGCTAAAAGTGAGTTTAGCTCCATGCGCTTTGATGTTCCGTATCATTCTGGGCAGGGGTGAAATCCAGCAGGTTCTAACAGGTTCTGGAGAACCGGTAGCGGAAATTTTGAATAATTCAGAGTACTGGCAAATACCACCTGTGGCTGGCTCCAGAGTGGGGTGGGAATGGAGATTTTGCAATATCCTCCCCCCAGGAGTGGGGTGGGAATGGAG
>WNWU01013721.1:3566356-3581413 GCA_012654045.1 Ptyas mucosa
CTCCAGCCAACTATGCTGGTTGGAGAATTCCGGGAGTTGAAGTCCACAAGTCTTCAAGCTGCCAAGTTTGAAGACCTCTGCTCTAAAAGAATGCAAATGACCAGCAGACTGCAAGGAATATAAATGCTTCCCCACCATCCAGTCAGAGCTGAAGAAGCTTCTTGGATGGGAAGCGAAATGTCTTCCAAGGAAAACAACGGAAGTCCAGTTGCTTCCTAAAAAAAAAGCACCTTTGGAACAACCAAGACCTGGAGGACTGAGAATCTCCGCAGACATTTAGCTGTGCGCTTTGGGATGAACATCCTTTGAATGGTATGGGAGTACGAACGGATTTCCCCAAAATTGCAGACTACAGAAACCATTTGCACTTCAGCTGGAGATGGAGACAACAGAGACTCATCCCCAACAGCCTCCACCTGTCTTAATTTAATTTAATTAATTCAATTTGTATGCTGCCCCTCTCCAAAGACTCAGGGCGTCTCACAATGCATTTAAAAACATTGTAAAGAACATTTAAGAATTAAAAACAGTCTTGAGCAGTGAAGGGACACTGGGCAGAAAATATCCTGCAGAAAGCACAGCTTCACAACACAATCCTTTCAGCAGCTCTAAGAAGGCTCCACAATTGCACCACTCAGGTGTCCCTGAGGACCCAAAGAAACCTCCAAGTGGCCTCAATGACTCTCCAAAAGGATGCAAATGACCAGCTGTCTGCAAGGAATATAGCTCCTCCCATCCTCCACCCTTCAGTCAGAACTGAAGAAGCTTCTTGCATGAGAGGCGAAACCTCTTCAGAGAAAAACCAGAAAGTCCAGTTGCCTCTTGAAAAGGAAAAAAACAAAAGAAAAGAGCACTTTTGGGACAACCTTGACCTGGGTGACTGAGAACCTCCAGAGACATTCCAGGAAGTATTTCAGAAAGCAAAGTTTCTTCCGCGTTTTCAAAAGCCAGCCTCGTGTTCTCTCTCCACTAAGAGGCCACGGAGTTTCCTCTGGATTTCTTATTAACCTGTGCTCTGCAAATCAATAAAGCAACCCAATTTACCCTGATACACAAATCTCCGACAACTTCCTAAGCATGCAAATCAAGAGACTTTGCATTCAGGCCGCAGCTTTTTGGAAGCCACGGTTCAGCATAAAGGCGCCTCCTTTAACCTCATGCCTTCCTGAGGTTTTTTTGCCTGCCGTCCCACCTTTATTTATTTTCATTTTTATCTATTTTTAATAAAATTTCATTCCCACCTTAATTGTTCTTACAAATAACTCAAGGCGGCGGACAGATTCAACATACCTTCTTCCTCCTATTTTCCTCACGTCAAAACTGTGCGGTGAGTTGGGTTGAGAGAAAAAGGGACTGGCCCAAAGTCTCCCAGCTGGCTCTCGTGCCTAAGGCGGGACTAGAACTCACTGTGTCCCGGTGATTGTCCAGAGACATCCAGCTGGCTCTCGTGCCTAAAGTGGGACTAGAACTCATGGTCTCCTGGTGATTGGCCCAAAGTCACCCAGCTGGCTCTCGTGCCTAAGGCAGGACTAGAACTCACTGTGTCCCAGTGATTGGCCCCAAATCACCCAGATGGCTCTCGTGCTTAAGGTAGGACTAGAATTCACCACCCCTAGTGATTGGCCCAAAGTCCCCAAACTGGCTCTCATGCCTTAGGCAGGACTAGAACTCAACATCCCTAGTGTTATGCCCCCCACTGGAGTCTGAATTTGTGAGGGAAGATGAACTGGAACAAGAACTGACAGAGATTGAGAGGCCGGCTCAATTGGCCTTGGAGGAAACTGGGGAAGGGCAGAGTCAGTCCAGGGAAGGATTTTCTGAATTACTAAGACCTGCAGGCGGGGAGAGCTCAGGAGAAGAGCAAGGACTACCCCCTCCTGATCCGAGAGCAAGGAGGGAAGAGAGATGGCTAGAACAACGCAGATTGAGCCAGCTATGAGGGAGGAGTGCCCCACCCTCCCTTCACAAGGCACACCTGGGGACTGAGATGTAAGGAGGTGCCAGTGGGAGGGGCATTTGTCTGAAACAAGCATTGAATCCGGGGACACCTGCCAACGCCTGGAGATTGCTATACTCTGTCTTGTGGGGCTTGCCAGTTTGCCTGCTTCACTGAACTTTTTGCTTTGGTTACTGTTTTGCAAACCTGTCTTATTGGACTGCTGGCCCTGGTTAATGTTTGAGCTAACCTGGCTTACCGGACTACTTGCCGCAGAGGCTTCTGAAGGTGCGTGTGAGAGCTTTGCTCCAGGACTTGTAGTGAACGTGGAAACGTTTGGGGGCACAGTTGGAGCAATAAAGGGGGAGTTAGATCTGTTCTCTGGTTGTGTTGTTTTTGTGCCACGGTCCGGGTCATCACACCTAGGGATTGGCCCAAAGTCACCTTAGCTTTCATGCTAAGGTGGGATCAGAACTCTCAGTGTCCCAGTGATTGGCCCAAAGTCATCCAGCTGGCTTTCGTGCTAAGGCGGGACTAGAACTCTCAGTCTCCCTGTGATTGGCCCAAAGTCATTCAGCTGGCTTTCGTGCTAAGGCAGGACTAGAACTCACCATCTCCCAGTTTCTAGCCTGGTGCCTCAACCAAACTGGCTCTCTTTCCAAATCAGAAAGAGAGTTGATGGGAACAGTGGAAGGGTAGACATGTGCCTTGTTTTGGAAAGAGCATTTAGTTTTTTTACCGCTTTATTACTTTTAAAAAAGAGAAAAGCAAGGGACAGGGGAATAAAACCATCGTTAAAAATTCAAGGATGGTTTGCAGAAAAGAAAAACAGAATGCCTTTGAATGCATTGTGGCATATTAAATATTTAAATCTTAAGAATATTTTCAACGTAGCGTGTGTGTGTGTATCAGATAAATTTCAGTGTTAATGGAATATATCTTCAATATTAGGAAAATAGCAGCCTGGTTAATAATAATAAAAAAAACCTCCTTTGCCTGGGGTTTTTTTTTTGGCATTCGGGTCTATTCATTTATGAATAACCCCCGAAAACATCGTAGATCATCTACATCGTAACAAGCAGTGATAATAAAAGGTTCTTTATTTTTAATTCATGCAGATATCGCATCCAATGGTTTCCTTATTCAATCAATTATTTATTTAGTCAGGGCGCTCCAAAGGTCCCCTCAAGGATTTGGACTCCAGCACAATGGTATCTTGAAGCATGCAACGTCATGGTTATAAGCCAGAGACACAATAATTCAATAAACAACTCTTACCTCCGCACAGCATTTTTGTTGTTAGGCAAGGAAACAAGAAAAGGACTGCGGTGTTAACAATGCACCGGGAGAGCACTCAGTAAATGGCTGCATTGCCTGGTACTAGTTTTTTATTTTTTATTTTTTTTGGGAAAAAAAATAAAAATGAAGGGCTGGGACAAGGAAACGGTTCTTACTTCCTTTACGACAAAAAGTACGGTGTGACACACGCCAGGTTATTGTGGCACACGGGGGCCAACAAAGCAGATCCATCTCTCTCTTTCTATCCTGTCTGTCTGTCTGTCTGTCTATACAGACACTGCCTCTCTTATTTGTCTGCCTCTCTCTCTCTCTGTAATATGTCTTTCTTTTTCTCTCTTTCATCTATTATCTATCCTTTATGGATAGATCCTCTATCTATCCTTTATCAATCCATCCATCCATCCCTCCCTCCCTCCCTCCCTCCCTCCATCCATCCATCCATCTATCTATCTATCTATCTATCTATCTATCTATCTATCTCTATGTCTATCTATCCTTTATCCATCCATCCATTCATCTCTATATCTACCTACCTACCTACCTACCTATCTACCTATATATCATTTCTATCTATCTATCTCTATGTCTGTCTATCTATCCTTTATCCATCCATCCATCCATCCATCCATCCATCTCTATAACTACCTACTTACCGACCTACTTACCTACCTATCATCTCTATCTATCTCTATGTCTATCTATCTATCCTTTATCCATCCATCCATCTCTATATCTACCTACCTACCTACCTACCTACCTATCTACCTACCTATCATCTCTATCTATGTCTATCTATCTATCTCATCTCATCTCATCTCATCTCTTTCTGGTGTTCTGATGATGTTACCTACTTGGGTAATGAAACACCTGCAAATAAATAACCAAGTTCAAGGAGCACCAAAGACCTCTGCTCTGCACACAGGAGCTCAAAAACCAGATGCTTATCTGTCTTTCTCTTCTATCTATCTCCTGTATCTCCTCTATCTATCTATCTATCTATCTATCTATCTATCTATCTATCTATCATATCCCCCCCCTCTCTGGTGCCAGTGAAGGACGCCAGAGTGACAGTGGTATGTCTCTCTCAGTCATGTTTGCCCCTCAACTGAAAGAACCACTGGCATGTATCTCGGGATTTCATCCCACGCCAACCCTTTATCCATGGGAAGGGTTTAGCTGTTGCATACATTTACAAAGTGCCCTGATTCCAAGAACCATCATTCATACATGGTATTAAGCCTGATGCATGGATAACAACACAACCCACAACCCACAACTAAGCCACAGCCAGAATGCAGGAAATCATCTACATGCAGAGCACATGAATCCAAGAAAATGAGCCGAGACACATTTGCATAATATGATCAATAAATTAAACATGTAGGGAATTCTCATTCATTCTCTCTCTCCCCCTCCCTCTCTCTCTCTCTCTCTCTCTCAAAAGGGATGTAGGAAAAACGATTCTTCTTCCTTGATTTCTCATCATGCACATGCATTGAAGAAAATCCAGATGTTTAGGCTGGATTGAATTTGATTTTTCCATTCTTTCGCCCTTCCACGTCCACAAATCTCCCTGCTTCTGGTTCTCCTCTATTGCTAGGCATAACCAAATAGTTAAACTCAGGATGTATCTCCTCGGTGGCCCTGGCTACCGTCCCTATTTACAAGGGTATGATTCTGAGTCCCCTCCTTCTGTCTGATACCTTATGTCCTATCACTGGTCTCTTCAGATTGGGCATCAAATGGACAAGATAGGGGACGAGCACTGACTTGCAAACTCTATTGCATTTTGTACCAGCTTCACCCGGAAGTTCAAAAATGATCTGTCCTACCACAATGCTCTATCTACCAACCTGGCGATGGTGTTCCTTTCATGCAGGTGTCCCAAAGGTGTTTTTTTTTTTCAGGAGGCAACTGGACTTCCTTGTTTTTTCTTTCCTTGGAGACGTTTCGCTTCTCATCCAAGAAACTTCTTCAGTTCTGACTGGATGGTGGGGAATGGAAGGATTTATATTCCTTGCAGACAGCTGGTCTTTTAGCGAGTTGTTAAGGTCACCTGGAGGTCTATCTGTGTCCTCAGGGTCACCTGTGGGATGAACACCCTTCGAATGGTGTTGGGAGTAGGAATGGATTTCCAGAGGAAAAATTGCAGACTACAGGAACCATTTGCACTACTCAGGTGACCCTGATAATACAGGTAAACCTCCAAGTGGCCTCAATGACTCTCTCAAAGAATGCAAATGACCAGCTGTCTGCAAGGAACCTAAATCCTTCCATTCCCCACCATCCAGTTAGAGCTGAAGAAGCTTCTTGGATGAGAAGCGAAACATCTTCAAGTAAAGAAAAAAACAAGAAAGTCCAGTTGCCTCCTGAAAAAAAGCACCTTTGGGATAACCATGACGTGGATGATGGAGAATCTCTACAGACTTCCTTGCGGAAGCTTCTGACTTCTGTCATTCTGTGCTGTTCAAGTCCCTGGCCTTAGATGTAGGTTTAAACTTGACAGCATCTAGGCATGGCCACTGGTTGAATCTCATCCGCCTTAGAAGGCCCACGATGGCTCATAACCCCATGAAATCTACATTTGTCCAACGGCTGTGGAAGTTCTCAGTCATCCAGGTCAATGTTGTCTTTCGAAAGGCAAGTGGACTTCCTTTGTTTTGCTTGAAGATGTTTCGTTTCTCATCAAGAAGCTTCTTAACTGTGCAGGTTGGGATGGACGCCCTTTGAATGGTGCTAGGTATGAACGGATTTCCAGGAAAAAAATGCAGATTTTATAGGATTCAGGTGACCTCAAGGGTACAGATAAACCTCCAAGTGGCTTCAATGGCTCTCAGAAAGAGTACTAACAACCCGATGACTGCAAGGAATATAAATCCTTCCATCTTCCACCATTCAGTCAGAACTGAAGAAGCTTCTTGGATGAGAAGCGAAACGTCTTTAAGCAAAACAAGAAAGTGCAGTTGCCCATTGGAAGAAAGTGCCTCTAGTACATTTTTTAAAATGTTCTTTTCTTTATTCTTTATTATTCTTTATTATTCTTTATTAAATTTGTATACCGCCCTTCTCCTGCTGGACTCAGGGCGGTGCACAGCCAAGTAAAAACATACAATACAAAATTTAAAAGAAATATAAAAGAATTATATATTATGGCCAAAGATTTTAAAATCTACCAATTAAAACCCGTTTTATAATTAAAATCTAATATCTCAGAAAAGGGGGAGGGGTTACGTCAGCCCTGCTTGCTGAAAAAGAAGAGTTTTTAGGGCACGGCGAAAAACCCGGAGATCTGATATCCTCCGAATCTCCGGGGGCAAACCATTCCAGAGGGCAGGTGCTGCCACAGAGAAGGCCCTCCCCCTGGGGGTCGCCAGCTGACATTGTCTGGCTGACGGCACCCTGAGGAGTCCCTCTCTGTGGGAGCGTACTGGCCGGTGGGAGGCTATTGACGGCAAAAGCCGGTCCCGCAAATACCCAGGTCCGATGCCATGGAGCGCTTTAAAGGTGGTAACCAACACCTTGAAGCGCACCCAGAAGTCCACCGGGAGCCAATGCAGCTCACACAGGAAAGGTGTCACATGGGAGCGCCCCGTCGCTCCCATAATCCCCCGCGTGGCCGCATTCTGCACCAGTTGGAGCCTCCGGGTGCACCTCAAGGGGAGCCCCATGTAGAGAGCATTGCAGTAGTCCAGGCGGGAAGTGACAAGTGCCTGAGTGACCGTGCGTAAGGAGTCCCGACCCAGAAAGGGACGCAACTTTATATATAAATAAGGCCGGGAAGCTGTCATAATTTACTGAGGACTTCCTTTCCCACTTCTGCAGGACTGTAGGTGAACTTGAGCTCTTATTAGGATTAGGAAGGAGTTTTCTTATACTGTCTGGGTTCAAGAAAATATTTGTAGCTCCTAAATTTTGCTATCACTGCATCAATTAAAAAACATCTTACCCTTGATAGGACTCAAAAGATTAAATACGTAGAATTCTGGCTGCAGTGCCCTATTTTATAAAGTTTGGATGGTGGACAATTAAAAACATTCCCTTTTATTTTGTCCAAGGTCAAATTGGAAAAATTACCTTGTCTTTCCTAAGCTAATACTCATGAAATCCAGATTACTTGGATTTCCAATATCTCCTTAGCAATTATTTTGTTATGAATATTTATGATGAAGAATCTTGTTCCGAAACAAAACTGCTTTGTCCGATAGTTTTGTCTGCTTTAGGACAATATTGTGATGAATTAAATTCATGTTGGAATTCATTAACTGCAGACTACAACCTAAATGTTAAGGCGACTCTGCTAATTCTCTCCATTAGCTGTTTTAGTGGAAGGGATATTGTCCCCCAAGAGTTTCAGCTGCATAAACCGTTGCAGAAACTCTGGAAACAATCCTTAATTACATTTACACACTACAATTGCGGCAATTGAAAGACTGCTGAACAAAGCACAATCCAGCACAGGCTCCTTTGCATTTCCCCCCACCTTGCTCCAAAGGCTGTGAAATGATGGATAAAAAACAGAAAAAGGAAAATTCACCCACCTCGGAGTGCTTGCGCCAAATATCTATGTTCTTCCGTTGAGCTTTGGAGAAATGGTCCCAAGCTTTTTGTCGCGTGGAGGCGTTGAAAACGGCCACAATCTGCTCAACTTTGGTGAACAAGGAAGTCAAACAAGACAAGCAATTTATATTGTGATCGCTAAAAAGGAAAGCCAAGCAAAGACACGAGGAGTCCTACGGATGACGTCACTGCTGGAATGACCTCATCCGCGACTTCCGATCGCGTGTCTTTTCTGTACTTACATTTCAGGACTCTTGGAAGTCGCCTCCTTCAAAGTCTCTCCTCACAACTTTAGTCTATACCGATTGCGCCCCGGTTACCGACAATTTTGCATGCAATTAATGGCTTACGTAGTTGTTGTTACAGTACTGATTTGTATGCATGAGATGCTAAATTAGAGGTGAAGCTATAGGAAAACCCCCTTTTGTAGCTTCTGGAGCCGAGGTGGCACAGTGGTTAGAGTGCAGTACTGCAGGCCATTTCTACTGACTGCCAGCTGCCTGCAGTTCAGCAGTTCAAATCTCACTAGCTCGAGGTTGACTCAGCCTTCCATCCTTCCAAGGTGGGTAAAATGAGGACCCAGATTTTTGTGGGCAAGAGGCTGACTCTGTAAACCACTCAGAGAGGGCTGTAAAAGCACTATGAAGCAGTATATAAGTCTAAGTGCTATTGCTATTCTGAAGCTGTAATTCTAGAACTTGGAAGAACTTCATTGCCACTTTGAATGTACACTAATTGGCATACATTCAAGTGAAATTTCGTGGCGTACAGCTCTCAAAGGGTACACCTCCAATATACACTACATAAACACGATGAAGTAAATAAATACAAAATTATGCATATACCCACATATATTCTATGACACAAAGAAACAACACAGTCCAGTTCGGATGTATACATGTACATGGTGAGGAAAAAGGAATCTTCCGAGTTTACCGGATGGATGGCCTAAGGACAAAGCTGTTACAGAATCTGCTAGAAATACTTTGAAACCTCCTCCCAGAAAGGAGCAACAGAAACAGACCGTGAAGTGGGTATGTGGGGTCTCTCACAATGCTTCGAGCTCTAAGCACATAGCGTTTATAAGCAGTGTCCTGAATAATGGGAAGTGAGTGTCCTATAATCTTCTCCACTGTCCTCACCACTCTCTGTAGGGACTTTCGATCTGAGGCACTGCCAAACCAAACAGTGATGCAATTTGTTAAACTGCTCTTAATTGTGCCTTTGTAAAAAATGGCCAGGACAGAAGGAGAAAGATGTGCTCTCCTCATCCGACGCAGGAAATGCAGACGCTGGTTTGCATGCTTCACTAAGGATGACGTGTGGACAGGCCAGTTCAGATTGTTAGTTATCTGCACCCCCAGATTCTTAATACCACCTCTATAGTAGCATCCCTGAAACTGAGTGGAGTATGGCTATGCCAGCTGTTTATTTTACCTAAGAAGATGCCCCAGTGGACTCAATGGGATTTATTTTTTAGTAGACATGTACAAGATTATACTCTTATTGAAAGTGTTAATTCCCAAGTTGGCACTTGAGTTAATCTGAAGAAGATGGCACCATTCATTTACCTGTCCTTTTAAATGACGAGGTCTCCCTTCAACTCCCTTGTGGGGAAATGTCTTCCATGAAACATTTTACGTCTGCTTATCTCTCGTATTTGCAAACTGCAGATCTACAGTATTAAAGTGAACTTATGATTTTTACAGTCCCACTGAAATTTAAATATGTATATTGCTAATTTACATAAGAAACATGGGAGATATTAGAAGTCCAAAAGATATCTACATCTCAAATCGTATTCTTTTCTTCAGTTCTTTATTCTAATATTTCTCTCCTCTCTCTCTCTCTCTCTCTCTCTTTTAGACATTACATTTTCAAGTCAAAAGATAACATTTGAGGTTGCCAAGCAATTGCAAATGAAATGTCACTCAGGCATATATTAGGTATAACTAAAATAAAAATATTGCGAATCAAATTCTGGAGTTCCACAGTTGGCAGATTCATAATAGCAGCAAACTGTGACAGTTAATTCAGAAAACATATGTATTTCATTTTGGTGAAGGGATCCTCATATCTGCAAAGAAACTCATATCTAAGAGAAACTCTTCTCTGGAAAATGAATTCTCCCCTTTTTATGCCAATAAGACTCTGGTTTGTGTTATTGCTGCAGAAGTATTTTTTTTTAATCTTCCCCACCGTTTTTAATTATGATCCGATAAGCCTTTATGATAAGCTCTGTCTCTGTGTTGATTTAAGAAGGTTATTCAGGATTTAACTGAATATCTTTTGCTTGAACTGTGGAGTGTGCAATTTGAATTTTACAAACCGATTGTGCAGTTTGAATTTTACAAATTGAATTTTACAAACTGCTTTACAAATTTTACAAACTTGGACTGTGGAATTTGAATTTTGCAAACCATTTTACAAATTTTACAAACTTGAACGGTGGAGTGTGCAATTTGAATTTTACAAGCCGATTGTGCAATTTTGTATTTTACAAATTGAATTTTACAAACTGCTTTACAAATTTTACAAACTTGGACTGTGGAATTTGAATTTTGCAAACCGTTTTACAAATTTTACAGACTTGAACTGTGGAGTGTGCAATTTGAATTTTACAAACCGACTGTGAAATTTGAATTTTATAAACTGATTGTGCTTTTTGGATTTTACAAATGGAATTTTGCAAACTGCTTTACAAATTTTACAAACTTGGACTGTGGAGTGTACAATTTGAATTTTACAAGCCAATTGTGCGATGCCCAATTTGGTTCTTAATACTGACCGCTGACTTCTGATTTCCCAAAGTTTATTTTCTTTGGAACTGCTGCACAGAACAATCACTACTTGTGTAACTCTAAAGTTTGTGCCTCGGCTGAAATTTAAAGCCTGCTTAGATGTAAAATGGGCTCTTTTCAGCCATGTTTCTAAACTTTTTCCTGCTGACTTCACTGTCTTGCCTTATTGTATCAAAAAGCAGATGCCCTTCCTAAGAAATTAAAAATGACAATTGTCTACTATAGGAAATCCCACCAACACCAGACCTATAAAAAAAGCCTAGATGACAATTTCTCCTTTTATAAGGATGGTTCTATTCAACATTAAAGGTATATCTGCAACAAAGATACACCTTCTGTATTCCCTTAACACCGAGTAGAACCAATTCCATCCTTATAAAAGGAAAAAATGTCATCCAGACTTATTTTATAGAGCTGATGATTTGTGGTGTAAAGAAAATAATCTCACACTTAACACCCAAAAAACTAAAGAACTTATAACTGACTTCAGGAGGAAGAGAGATGTACATTTACTATTGTACATAAATGGTGAGGAGATGGAGAGGGTGGGTAGTTTTAAATTTCTGGTCATTTATATCTCGAAGTACCTCTCATGGACTATGAATGCTAACATCCTTGTGGAGAAGGCACAGAAGAGGCTGTCCTTCCTGAGAATGCTCAGGAAGATAAATCTATCTCAGCATCTACTTCTGCCCTACTATCGCAGCACCATGGAGAGTGTCCTGACATACGGCATTCTTGCATGGCATGGGAGCAGCTCTGTAGCGGACAAAAAAGCTCTACGGAGAATCATTAAAACTGCCCAGAATATCATCGGACTCCAGCTACCAGCTCTGGACGACATCTTCGAATCTCGCTGTTTGAGGAAGTTGCATAACATTCTCAGAGACTCTTCCCATCCTGCTTACAATCTTTTTGGACTGTTGCCTTCTGGCAGAAGATACGGAACAATTAAAACTCGGACCACACGTTTTCTGAATAGTTTTTATCCCAGAGCTATAATTGCACTCAACAATGAACTAAAGGGCCACCATCAGTGAGCTGTTGGACAGCATGACTTGGTCTGTTATGTGGATGTTTGGGTGGTTTAGGGGTGGAGAATTGTGGTGGGTGGGAGTGTGTTTGGGGATTGTTATGTGTGTTGGATCTGGTCTTTGGGTGTTAAGTGAATTTTGTTGTATGGGTATACTGTGTATATACGTACAATGACAATAAAGTTGTTGTTGTTGTTGTTGTTGTTGTTGTTATTATTATTATTATTATTATTATTATTATTATTATTATTATTATGTTTGTTTCCTACCTTCAAAATGCCACCATCTTGTTCACAAGAACTGAGCTGCTGGATAACTTTTCCATAACTTTAATGTTAAGGAAACATCCCTGGAAATAACTGATTATTATATAGCTTTCAAGCAAAATATAGAACAATGGCTTTCAATCTAATGCATCCAAGGTATATGTAAAACGTAATGTAATAATTTTATTTTTAATTTAGTTCATGAAAATTGCCTGCCACCCGGATCTCAACCATCAAACAAAGAAATTATAGTAAAATCCATTTTTAAAACAAAGGTTAAAAATGGCAAGTTTGATGAAGCAAGGTATTTTACTTCCTGCTTTACATGAAGAGCCCAATCAGAAAAGCATTAGAAGATGATGGATGGAAAGAGGACCTTGAGAACGAGAGCAAAATCTCTGAATGCAGGACAAGAAGCCATGGATGGAAAGTAATCAAGGAGAGAAGCAACCTAGAACTAAGGAGAAATTTCCTGGCAGTGAGAACAATTAATCAGTGGAACAACTTGCCACCAGAAGTTGTGGTTGCTCCATCACTGGAGCTTTCAAGAAGAGACTGTAAAGCTATTTGTCTGAAATGGTACAGGGTCTCCTGCTTGATGGGGGTGGTTGATTAGAAGACCTCTAAGGTCCCTTCCAACTCTGTTATTCTATTACCTGCCCATCCACCCCTCTCAATACCCTAGTATCAACTGTCTGTGACAGATATGTAAGCCAAGCGTCACGTTACAGCTTATCCTAGGTACGGTGAATCCAACTGCTAAATCATATTCCAATTTGCATATACTTATGATTCAGGTTTTGTATTTCATAACCTTATTAAATTAATTGGAATAAGTATAGGAGACCATGAAAGGGTTATCACGAAGGAATCTATTTTATTAACAATGTAATTTAGATTCTAATCATTCTTCTGTTGCACCTATTACAAGGGCAAAGAGCACTGAACTTAATCAACAGCCTGGGTATAATTAATTAATGGCAGAAGGCTCTAGAAGAACATTTTCTTGAAGATGCGAGAAAAAGGTGCACTGCTATTTTAAGGGGGGTGTCTATTAAACTCGGAAGCTCTTGAACTTTGAAAGGTCTGACGATGAAAATAACTCCTATAAGTTCTAACTACAGGTCTTACCATGTTCCAGTGGCTTCCTGGTTGACTTTGCTTGTTGGAAGCCAACAGGTCTCAACTCAGATAAACAATCAACCAGCCAGCAAACAACAGCCAAATCAAGGAACTAGATTTTCAAGAAGAAAAGAATATGCCCACCAACACTGATTGGGCCAACCATCGAGAGCAAATTCTACTCCCTTCTAGCACTGATGATGTTATCTAGTTCGGTAATGAAATGTCTGCAAGAAAACAACTAAGCTCAGAGAGCCCCAAGGACTCCACAGTCTTCCTCCTCCTCCTCCTCCTCCTCCTCCTCCTCCTCCTGCTCCTCCTCCTCCTCCTCTCTACAAACCCACTCTCCTTCTAGCACTGCTGATGTTACCTAGTTGAGTAATGAAACATCTGCAAGAAAACAACCAAGGTCAGAGAACACCAAGAAGTCCTCCTCCTCTGCCTCCCCACGAACTTCATTCCCTTCTAAGTCCTGATGATGTAACCTAGTTGGGTCATGAAACGTCTGCAAGAAAACAACCAAGCTCAGAATGCACCAAGGACCCCACAGTCCTCCTCCTCTGCCTCCCCACGAACTCCATTCCCTTCTAAGCACTGATGATGTAACCTAGTTGGGTCATGAAATGTCTGCAAGAAAACAACCAAGCTCAGAGAGCACCAAGGACCCCACAGTTGCCATCCCCCCTCCTCCTCCTCTTTGCAAGCCGCAAAAAGGGACTTGTGGTTTTTCACACTTTACAATCCTTGCAGCCTCCCCTTGGTCAAATGCTCAACATCCAGATGCTTGGCAACTGACTCATTTTTATGACGGTTGCAGTATCCTGGAGTGGAGGGATCACTTTTTGATAACCTTCTGGCCAGGAAAGTCAACGGGGAAAAGCCAGGTTTCACTTAGTAACCGTCTTACTCACTTTAACAAACGCAACGATCCACTTCACAACTCTGGCAAGGGAAATCGAAAAATGGAGGAAAATTCACTGAAGCTACGTTTCACTTAGCAACATAAATTTTGGGGCCAGCCGTGGTCGTAACTTGAGGATTATCTAGTACGGCAAGGAAGGATGGAGGAGCAGCTTCAACGTTTTAGATGCTTTGGTTAGGATTGGGTCATGAAGGGTGAGGTAAGATATTCTACATCTTGGCTCTCAAGCCAGTTTTGGGGTTTCCACATGCAGAATTTCTACATTTTTGTTTTTTTTGAGGTTGTGTCTTCCCTGCGACGTTTTGTCAAAAGATCATTTCACAATATTCTACTTCTTTCTTCTCCCGTTGACAGTCTCCTCACAAAGCTTAAAAATGAGAAATGTGACACCTTTTGTCTTTTTCTCAGCTGTCGTCCTCCTAACTGGGTTGGGATTTTCAAGGAATTGTATCAAGGGAGGCTGTCGATCTACTTTTCTTTGCCGTGAAAAAAAAAAGGGGGGGGGACACAAATATAAAATTGCCACCAAGTTTCGTAACGGCAACAGGCTGAATGCTCCTTACAAAGCTGCGGCTGAACAGCCACATAACGGCAGAAGGGCCCTGCAATGAGCACAATTAAATATTCATCTGCAAACATCTGCGGATTTATCTCCTGTCATATGAAATTTTCATTAACCAGATGCAACATTTTGTCTTGTCAATAAGTAAAAGACTGAAAATCATTTCTTTTCTTTTCTTTTCTTTTTTTTTTCAAATTATACAGCATGGATGAAAAAAGAAATGCTTGGAGGGAGGGAGGGTGGGTGGACGGACGGATGGATGGATGGACGGATGGACGGACAGACGGGTGGGTGGGTGGGATGGAAGGTGGGTGGGTAGGTAGGTAGGTAGATGGATAGTTGGATGGGTGGGTGGACGGATGGGTGGGTGGGTGGGATGGAAGGTGGGCGTGTGGATGAATGGATGGATGATGGGTGGAGGGAGGGATGGACAGATGGACAGACAGGTGGGTGGATGGGATGGAAGGTAGGTGGGTAGGTAGGTAGATGGATGAATGGATGGGTGGGTGGCATGGAAGGTGGGTGTGTGGATGGATGGACGGACAAATGGATGGATGA
>WNWU01013721.1:3581513-3604868 GCA_012654045.1 Ptyas mucosa
TGGGTGGGTGGATGGGTGGGATGGAAGGTGGGTGGGTGGGTGGATGGATAGGTGGAGGGATGGAAGGGTGGACAGACAGATGGGTGGGTGGGATGGAAAGTGGGTGGATGGGTAGATGGATGGGTGGACAGATCGACAGATGGACGGACGGATAGGTGAGTGGGTGGGTGGATGGGTGGGTGGGATGGAAGATGGGTGAGTGGGATGGATGGAAGAATGGATGGATGGATGGATGGATGGATGGATGGATGGATGGATGGATGATGCAGGCCATCACCTCCCTATCCCATGTATTTAGTGGGGCCTGGTGAGATTGACCTGGATAGGACAACCCATTCTTCAAAGATCTTGGTTCTTGGTTCAAAACAATCCGCAGTCATCCATCCGGTTCAGCACCACTTAAACAAGAAAGAAAGCAACCGTTGCCCCCATGTTGCAAAAATCAATCCATGTCCTCTTAACTTACTACAGAAAGGAAAAGAGAATTCAGGCCCTGAGATGCAGGATAAGCAAATTAATTAGTGCAGTGATACTGAATTAAAACTTAAATACATTAGTGCAACTGGGACCTAAATGTTAATGGCTATTAAACTGGCTGGAAATACCAAGGAAAGCATTCATCTCACCAGGATACCAGTGAAGAAAACTGAGGATATATAGCTTCACCACCGCACAGAAGGACGATAAGAACTACTCGGTGTCTCTTAAGAGTGCAGCTTGAAGTTGCTAGGAGACCTTGGTCTCAGGCTTGTAAAGTTGGAGGAAGAACATAGAACATAGAATGATTGAGTTGGAAGGGACCACGGAGGTCTTCTTGTCCCACCTTCTGCTCTACACCATTTGAGACAAATGGTTGTCCAGTCTCTTTGTGAAAGCCTCCAGTGATGGAACATCTACAACTTCTAGAGGCAAGCCGTTCCGTTGGTTGATTACTCTCACTGTTAGGGAATTTCTCCTTAATTCCAGATTGCTTCTCTCCTTGGTTAGTTTCCATCCATTGCTTCTTGTCCTGCCTTCAGGTGCTTTGGAGAATAGGTTGACCCCCCTCTTCTCTGTGGCAGCCCCTCAAATACTGGAATATGGCTATCATGTCACCCCTAGTCCTTCTCTTCATTAGACATCAGGCTCATGCTGATATGAAACAATTCCATTGCTTGAGTTCTGTTCTAGGCTACTAGTCCTTGTTGAAGGATGAGACAAAATTGGACAATATGTTTTGGGCCAGAAATGTAGTTTCCTGAACAGTTTAAGATTATAATATATTTGTTGAATCCCAAGAACCAAAGAAAGACAGGTAGAACTATTTCTATTTCCTTTGTGGTCCTTCACCTAAATCAGATCAGAAATCTTGCCAAATTAAAGCAACTTCTTCCACCGTAAAAGGTGTACTCAGGGAATTGCTAGGGAGACGTCATCTTAACTCTCTTTTCTCCCAATCAAACTATCTAAACTCCGCTTTCTCTTTGCCTCCTGGAATGCAGATCTCATTCTGGGAATCCAGACTACATTCCACTACATCAATTCTATATGGTTACAGGTTTGTGGATTGAGCTGGTCTTTTTTTAAGCCATGTTGAACATTGGAACTTTTTCATAGCCCTGGATCACCACGCTGGCTAAAATGAGTATGAGATGAACAGTGAAAACAATCAACCAGCTTGCCTTCAGAAGTTGTGGGTGCTCCATCCCTGGAAATTTTTATGAAGCGACTGGACAGCCATTTGCCTGAAATGGTCTAGCGTCTCAAGCAAGGGGTTGGACTAGAACATTTCTAAGGTCCCTTCCAATTTTGATAATGTTCTATGAAATGTTTTCATTCCTATCGTTTGGCAGCTGAAGCTGGTTTCTGGATTCAGGAGGTTTAGTTATAATGAAGGTTCCTCTAGTAACTTTTTGGACAGGGTCCCCATTTTAGAGATGCTTCCTTTGAAGACAACCCAGATTCAGTTCTCTTTGGAATAGAAAGGCACTGTCATTCTCGTACAGGTTGATGGACTGCACAATTAAACCTCATGATACAACAGTTATATTTTGGTGTAGCCATCCAAGCGCTGCTCTGATCAACTTGATCTCTGGAACTTTGACTGCCTTGGTCACCTTCTGGATCAAATTTTAAGATGGATGGACTTCAACTCCCAGAATTCCCTAGCCAATTCTGGAAGTTGAAGTCCACCCATCTTAAAGTTGCCAAGTTTGAGAAACACTGTTCTAGATCTAGGGTGACATTAGCTCACTTCCTTCCAGTTCTTCTTCACAAGTGACCCCTTGGAGATTCGGTTAGAACTGAAGAAGCTTCTTGGATGAGAAGCGAAACGTTTTCAAGGAAAACCCCGCAAGAAAGTCCAGTGGCCTTTTCAAGAAAAGCATCTTTAGGACAATCATGACCTGGATGGTTGAGACATTTGACCACTTGGAGATCATCAGAATGGGGCACTGCAACTATTTCTCTCTTAGAGACTCAGAAAGTTTTATATTTTAGGTCCTTCCTAAGTTTTTGTCAGATGCCAAAAGATAGTTTTCAGATAGTTATGCTCCATTTTCATCATTAGTATATTCACATCTGAAGAACTGAACTCAACAGAGTAATTTCCCAAGATTAAGCAACGGATAGGGATGGGTGGAAAATTAATTATCCCGATATGCATTAATAACAATATTAATTATCATCCTGACATTATTTTGCCACTGAATTAATAGGCTGCCAAAGTGTCGTGATTTTTTTTTTCCATCTCTCTCTCTCTTTTGGGACCTCAAATAATGCTTGACAGACTCTTTAATGAAGTTGTACTCTTTACTGGAGAACTTTAGAAGCAGGTTGAAGCACTTAGATGGCAGATGGTAGATGGCGAGACTTCAACGATGAAGAGGTCTTTTTTTTTTTGTGGTGTCCTCACTACTTTACTATTTGTAGAAGACTTTAGTCAAGGGTCTCCAACCTTGGCAACTTTAAGAATTGTGGACTTCAACTCCCAGAGTTCCTCAGCTGCCAAGGTTGGAGATCCCTGGTCTCAGTGGAAGGAGTCCACTAGAAGAAGGACAAAAATGGATTCTCTCTAAGGTTACACCATAATTCCCTTCTTTCCACAAACTATTCTTTCTAATCTCTAAACCCATAAATTGCACGTTCATTTTTCTATTTTTTTCCCAGCCAAAAATCCATAAGGACTTCTTCCACTCTCTAACCAATTTAGTTGTTGATCTTTCTGTAATATAACGAGTTAATTTTGCCATCTCTGTCTAATGCCATCATTTTCACCCACCGTTCCTCCACTTTTGAAGTCTTTCCATTTTTCCACAATCGTCTCACAATAGTGATTATATGTAAAACCTGCTTTGAGATTTTTCAGGGGACCTGGTCTACAAATGTTGTTGAATAAATCAATCAAATTCCTTTTTATGTTAGCAGGTTGAAGGCAGCAGTAATGTTGGCCTAAGGATGACATGGGCGGGGAACAAGGGGGAACAAGCAAGGATGAGAACAGACATTAGCAGATAAAAAGCAAGCCAAGCTTTTCATGAAGCATTTAGCAACAGATCAGGAACAATTTGGAATACAGCATTCAGTTTTGGTCACCACAATTTGAAAAAGATGTTGAGACTCTGGAAAGAGTGCAGAGAAGAGCAACAAAGAGTATTAAGGGACTGAAACATACGAAGAACGATTGCTGGAATTGGGTATGTCCAGTTTAATGAAAAGAAGGACTAAGGGTGACATAATAGCAATCGTCCGATATTCGAGGGGCTGCCCCAAAGAAGAGGGAGTCAAGCTATTCTCCAAAGCATCTGAAAGCAGGACAAGAAGCAATGAATGGGAACCAATTAAGAAGAAAACCTAGAACTAAAGAGAAGTTTCCTGATAGTAAGAACAATAGATCAGTGGAAGAGTTTGCCTCCAGAAATTGTTGGTGCTCCATCACTCGAGGTTTTCAAGAAGAGATTAGACAGTCACTTGTCTGAAATGGTACAGGGTCTCCTGCCTGAGCAGGGGGTTGGACTAGAAGACCTCCAAGGTCCCTTCCAACTCTGTCATTCTGTTATTCTGTCTACCTTCCTTTGGAGGAAGTATCAAACTATCCTGATCCAGGCTGAGATGCCAAATCACGACAAATCTGATATATTCTAGGGGACTGTCTGAAGATAATCAGAGTGTTGTGTCACTCAAGCTACACAACAAACTCTTGTGAAGAGCTAGGGAATCTTTTCTGGTTTGAAAATGGGAATTTTGAAAGGCTTAGCTATTTATTGAGCAATTTCCCTGCCTCTGACAGCCGAGGAGCAAAGGCCTGGGGATTTCCTGAGCTGCTGAAGGGAAGACAGGATACGCCGTATGTCTCGCAAACAAATGCACAACAGCATATCCCACTTGTGATATGCTACAGAGGCCATGCCGCAATACAAGACGGCCTATCATCACGAGAAGTACATTTTTTTTAAAAAAAAAATGGAAATGAATGCTTGGAAGCCCCATTCATCCCCAAAAGTCTCTTCTGCACTGGGGGGAAAAAAGAGAGAGAGAGAGAGAGATGTATTTAGCCATTCTGTTTGCACAAATGCTCTTATCAGTGGATACAGCTTGGTCTCATTGTCTGCCTTCCTTGAAAAGGAAACAATTCTGTTGCTAAAATGCCTCTTGTATACCTGGAGAGTACTTGAATTTCCACCAGTCTCTGGCCCCATCGGAAAATCTGCGCAAACATGTATTCTGAGGATTGGCGTTAATAATTCAATAAGTCTTATTTGGGCAATCAAAAGAGGGTATTCAGAAAATTAAGGGATGTTTTAGGTTTGGACAACTCTTCCAACTCTATTATTCTATGTTCTATAATAAACACACACACACACACACACACCCAGGGAGCTGCTTATATCCAGGTGCTAATTTTTATAGCATTCCAGGTTTAATACTAAATTGGCCCAAATAACCCTGGTATCTTCATGTGACATCTGGGAATTCTAGAACAGTTACTACCACTTTATAATGCCTTGGTAAGACCATGCTTGTTTTGGTTGCCACGATACAAAAAAAAGATGTCAAGACTCTGGAAAAAGTGCAGAGAAGAGCAACAAAGATGATTAAGGGCCTGGAGACAAAAATATATGAAGAACGGTTGCAGGAACTGGGTATGTCTAGCGGTGGCTCAGTGGCTAAGACGCTGAGCTTGTCGATCGAAAGGCCGGCAGTTCAGCGATTCGAATCCCTAATGCCACGTCACAGGGTGAGCTCCCGTTACTTGTCCCAGGTTCTACCAACCTAGCAGTTCGAAAGCAGGTAAAAAATGCAAGTAGAAAAATAGGGACCCCCTTTGGTGGGAAGGGAACAGCGTTCCATGCGCTTTTGGCTTTGACTCATGCCGGCCACATGACCACAGAGACATTTTCAGACAGTGCTGGCTCTTCAGTTTTGAAACGGAGATAAGCACTGCCCCCTAGAGTCAGGAATGACTAGAAGGGAACCTTTACTTTTTAGTCTAGCCTACTGAAGAGAAGGACCAGGGGAGACATGATAGCAGTCTTCCAATATTTGAGGGGCTGCCCCAAAGAAGAGGGAGTCAAGCTATTCTCCAAAGCACCCGAAGGCAAGACAAGAAGCAATGAACGGAAACTAATCTGTCATAACTACAAACGGTCACTAACCCAGCAGTCATAAATTGGGAGCAGCCTGGAATCAACACCCAATTCAGAATAAGTTGAATGTTTTGCCATTCAAGACACAATAGGCCATGTATGCAAACTTGTATATCCAATTAAGACATATCATTGATGTATTAAACACAAGGGGAAATTAGGATGATCGTGAAATGTTTTATTTCCATGTCCTTATTTTGTTTCTTTCTCCAAAAAAAAAAAAAAAGGGGGAAATTCAATTTTATACGATGTTGCAAACTTTAGGAAAGATCGATTCAAAAGCGAAGTCGATACATCGATTTCAAAACGTATCGTGAACGGCTCGAATCGCATTTAAAAACTTTGGCCTTTCCGCTTGCAAACCACGGTTATACTTCATCAACATCACAGGTGAAATATTATATGCAATGTGGGTGATTTATTTCCAAAACACACAATTTTGAGATCCCTGACATTAAATGTTTCCCCAGAAATGATGTTGTACATCTGGTTCCTTCGTTTATGTACTTGTGTACGTTCTGTCGCTGAGAACCGTTAAATATTTTATATTTAATCACCGCATATGAAATGTTTGCACATTAGATGGGGCATGAATAAAACATCAGCCCAATAATCATCGCTCATAGTTTTCAGGAACTATGTCCCGCGTCACCTGAAAAAATAAAAAATAAATGAAACTAACTTTTCATTATTATTTTTTTCATCTTGACTGGGAAGAATGTGTGTTGTTATTTTAAGAAGATGAAAAGAAATTCAGGAGGGCCGTTATTCTGATTATGGTTTTATAAAGAAGAGTCATTAAAGCAATAGAGCTGATTAGGATTTTGCCAAAGAAAAACATGCCAGCATTTCAATATTGGAAAGGAACTCATTTGCTAAGTGTGCACATTTGCAGAAAAATCAATGGGATGCAGTTCCTGCCAAAATTTTGCACCCGATTCTTCTTTCTGGATTGCAACCCACTTTGGAAAATTAATAGATTTTGGAGTGGGGGAAAGAACTCGGTAATTTACATATCATTCTTGACTGACTGTTTATCGCAATGATTTCCCCTTCAAACGCATGCTGCGTTCCCAGGGCAGCCGACACAAAATAATCCACAATTAGTCCTTGACGTACAGCAGTTCGTTTAGTGACTGAAGTCATAACGGCACTGGAAAAAATGGACTTTTACTATCGTTTTTCACACTTAGGAACTTTGCAGCATCCCTGTGGTCATATGATCAAAATTCAGATGCTTGGCAACTGGCATGTACTTATAACGGTTGCAGTGTCCCAAGGCCACGTGATCTCTTTTTGCAAACTTCGGACAAGCAAAATCAATGGGGAAGCCGGATTCGCTTAACAACCTGGTTATTGTTGTGGTCCGCCAGCAGCCTGTGTAGCTGGCAATGGAGTTAGACAGTGAGGAGGCTGGGGAGGAACATGGGCCAGTCCTGGAGTCTGAGGAAGGCCCGGATGAGGACTCTGCGTCCGAGGGAGAGATGAGGCCAGGGCCATCAGGGAGGGATGTGTGGATTCCAGAGCCTCCAGAGGCTGACAGCAGAGAGGCAGAGGAGCAGGAGGAGCCTGTTCCTAGTGCACGCATGAGAAGAGCTGCCAGAAGGCAAGAGCAGCTAAAGCAAAGAGGACGACTCGGGAGTAAGGCCAGGAGATGATTGGCCCCTCCCATAAGGCTTAAAAGACCAGCAATAACTCTTGGGCTCTTTTGTCAGAAAACAACGTTGATAGATTTGTTTCTTGTCTTGCTGCATTTATTTCTTGTCGGCGTCTTCTGAACTTTTGCCAAGAAAAGACTTTGGCAGTTTGCCACAGTAGACCAAAGTTGGTGATAAGGCTGAATAATTGCGTTATAAGGAATTTGTTTTGAATTAGTTTGGACTACGCGGAGAATGAGTTAATTCTCAGCTGTTCTAATAAAGTCTGTTTGTTTAGAACTGATTGCGTTTGATAATATCTACTTTGACCTGTCACAACAGTTACTAATTTATCAGCTGCGGTGCTTCACTTAACAACTGTGGCAAGAAAAGTCGTGAAACGGGGCAAAAATGGACTTAACAGATATCTTGTTTAGCGACCTAAATTTTGGGGTCGATTCTGGTCGCAAGTCAAGGAGTACTTCAATAAGTAAGTACCAGAAGAACTGAAGGCTCTGTGCAACGATGGGAGAGACTGGGAGAAGGAAGAGCTACTGATAGAAAAGGAGGATGAGCATTAGTATACAGGAAATCCTTCACTTACAACTGTTTGTTTTAGTGACCGTTCAAAGCTACAACGGTACTGGAAAAATGTGACTTATGACTGGTATTTACACTTATGATGGAGAGAACTACAACTGCAGCAGATACACATCACATGGCAAGCAGTTAAAGTTGAGTCTTCTCTTAAAAGAATATTATGTAAGAATATAGTTTAGTTCCTGATGCTCTCTGAGCTGGGTTGCTTTCTTGCAGACATACTGATGGTGTTACCTAGTTGGTTCATGAAACATCTACAAGAAACCAACCCAGCTCAGAGAACACCAAAGACCCAACACTTCAACCCTGAGCTACTTATATTCTCTTCTACTGGAATACTGTTAAGTCTTGCTTCTCTTCCTTCTGATTATGAGTTTTATTCTTTTGATGCTCGTTTAGTGACGTCTCTTACAAACCGCTACAAACATGTTCCTCACTTTTTTAGCTTACGTATTTAGATAGATTTGATCTTTCTCAAGGCTCCTTAATGTGGTGTTTTGTACCCATAGTGGTCCTACCAGGTCCCTGTGCTAGGTCTCCAAAGTAGAACATTAGAAGGCTGTCCTTCATGTTCTCTTGAGTGGACATTAGGAAATTTACTGCCCTGAGAATAAATGTAGTGTTTTGACGGCAACCATTCTATCTAAACCCATCAAGATGGATAGCTACATATCATGCACCTAAAAACAAGAGAAGCAATGGATGGGAACTAACGAAGGAGAGAAGTTCTCCTTCTAGAACTAAGGAGATATTTCCTAATAGTGAGAGCAATCAACCCATGGAACTGGTTGCCTTCAAAAGTTGTGGGTGCTCCATCACTGGAAGTTTTTAAGAAGAGATTGGACAACCATTTGTCAGGAATGCTATAGGCTTTCCTGCTTGAGCAGGGGGTTAGACTAGAAGACCTCCAAGGTCCCTTCCAATTCTGTTATGTAAAAACTTGTAGCACTTCATCTACCCTGAATTTTCCACCCGTTAGATTCAGATGTCTCAAATTTTCAAATTTTGCCTAAGTGGCTGTCATATTATCCCCTTTTTTGCCTCAAATATAGTCAAATATAGCCTCTGGACTTAGATCTAATCCTTTCACGCATTTTTCTTCAAAACTGTACAAGATCGTTTTTTTTAAAGGTGACTTCCAAATATTTATCCGAGCCATAAATTTGTGTAAATCTTTTTACCACTCTGGCAGTTTGGTTTTAAAAAATAAAAATCTCATCTTCATGACATGCGATATATAATTTCTCCTCTGAAAACAAGATGCAGGTCACCGAGTTACCTGCAACCCCTGAAGATGTTGTCCCTTGTCACTCACTGATAGCTGAGCAACTTACTGGTGCTTTTATGAAGGCAGAAATTTCTGTCCCAATTTTATCTCTTTGCCTCTATGTAACCATAAATGCTCTTGTTCATGCCAGCAGACAGAGGTAATACAGGTAGTCCTCGGCAGTGGTGAAATCTAAAATTTGTTACTACCTGTTCTTTGGGCGTGGCTTGGTGGGGGGGTAATGTGACTGGGTGGGTGTGGCCATTTTTTTTTTAACTTTTAAAACCATTTTTTTCTACAACGAAGATTTTTTTTTTCTTCAGCAAAGAGGTTGTAAAAAAAGGCTTTCAAAAGGCTCTGACGATCCCAGCTGAGTTGCCTGATCAGCAGAGGCTTTTTTAAAAGAAAAAATAAAGCCTCTGATGATCGCGTGGCTCAGCTGGGCATGGGGGGGGGGCAGGGATTTTTGCTACTGGTTCTCCGAACCACCCACCGCCATCACTACCGGATTGGGTGATCCGGTCTGAACCAGGAGCATTTCACCCCTGGTCCTCGGACTTATAACCATTCATTTAGTGACAGTTTGAAAGTGTAAAAGCACTGAAAAAGGGACATGACCATATTTCACGCGTAGGACTGTTGCAACATCCCCGTGGTCACAAAATCAAAATCCAGACGCTTGGCACAACTGACTCATATTTATGACGGTTGCAGTGTCTCAGAGCCCTTTTGTGACCTTCCGATGAGCTGAATCAATGTGGAAGCCAGATTTGCTTAATAACCGTTTCACTAACTAAACAACTGCAGTGATTCACTTAACAACTGTGTCAAGAACGGTTGGTAATAGGAGGCAAAACTCACTTGACATCTCTCTCACTTGGCCACAGATATTTGGGGCTCCATTGTGGTTGTAAGTCGAGGACCGCCTGTATCCTCCCACTGCTTTTCTCCATTCTTCTATTTACCTCAGATCAACTAACAAACAGTAGTAACTTTGCTCACCTTGAGATTGAAAAGGCCTGCTCCTTGTTCTTCGCAACAATGCTCACGAGACATAAAACCACAGACAATGACTAAACTGCCACTACTTACCCGCGTGATTACAGGCCTATCACCATTAAAACCACTAACACAACAACAACAATGACAACAAAAGCTTGACAGGCTAACTGGATTTACTTACATTGAGTGAGGGTGCCCATCAAAGCATTCTTAAAGTTGTCCTTGGCTTGGTCCATCTCTTGTTCGTGGGTGGCTTTTTCGTTCATGAGTCGACGGACGTGGCTGTTGGCCGATTGCACCATGGAGTAGAACTGGTTGGACGTACGCCGGTTCACCTCCCCTCGTTCGATCCAGGTGAGTAACACTACTATAGCCTCGGAGAACTTGCTGTCATCTGGAACATTGGAGAAAAGCCAAAATTACGGTCAGCCGATCGTTGGGCGACGAATAGATTTCAGCCCTTACGAATTGTCCCATTAAGAGTATTTACGACGTTACCTCAGACTAGGTTGGGCTTCACGCCCGTCTCATATAACCCTTTATAAATGGCCCTCTAAAGCAATGATTATCAGGAGTGCCGTAAATGTTGTGGCTTGGATTTTCACTCATTCCTTACGCTGTCTTCGCGATGTGAAGTAGATTCACTGTGGGAATAATTAAACGCGAAGTATCTTTTAAGATTCCGCCCAACCGGAGTGAAAGGAAGACGAAGCGTTTGCAGATCCACACTTAATCTTTCCAACAGGATCCTTGAGTGTACTACTGTTTTACAAGGCCCCCCCTCCCCCGCAGACATGAGTGATTCCAGATGAGAGGTTTCCGTCACCGTCACGCTGTGGTGAGACCTGTGTGAAGTGGAAGGCATGTTGTATTGGCGTAGGAAACTTCCTGATTTCCATGGAAAAAAGAAAAATGAGATGTAAGACTATAATTGTTGTCTCTCCTTAATGGACTATCCTCAAACATCAGCCAGAGTTACATCTCTGAATCAATCGGTAGGGTTGATTCAGAGATGTCACTGGCTTATGTTTGAGGGTAGAGACCATTAAAGAGAGGTTGACCCTAAGCCTGACTCAATGGAAGAAGCTTCTTAGATGAGGAGCGAAACATCGTCAAGAAAAAAAAAACAACCAAGGAAGTCCAGTTGTCTTTTGAAAACTATCTTTGGGATAACCCTGACCTGGAGGATTGAGAATCTCCACAAACACCCTGACTCAGTCTCACAGGTCTACTACGAAAGGTTGAAAAAGCTCACAAAGGCACCAACCATCTGAGGAAGGATCCTTGTGGACCAGAAGCATGATCTCCAGGAAGTTTGAGGAGACCAAGGGCTCCATCCCAATGTTATCTCTTCCATTCCACCTGCGTCTTCTTCTCCTCACCTTCCACCCCATTGACCTCTGTGCCAGAAACTTCCTAAACTCTGAATTTAGCGTCACTATTCATTGCAGGAGGAGGAGAGACAAATGAGATTGCAAGCCAGTCGGTCAAATGCAATTTTCATTTTCCAAAAACACAAAAGCAGGAGGTGATCAGAGAGCAAATAAAAGTCGTCCCCTCTGTAAACTCACTGAGTCTTTGAAGTTCCTCAGTCAAAGGTGAGACAACCTACCAGGAGGTTAGGCAACAGTCTACAAATCAACACCTGACTCATCTTTGTAAGGTTCTTACTCCCTTTTCACTTCAGTTCTTTAGATATCCCGGTTCTGCAATTGGCCGAGTTCAGGTCCAGTCCCAAATCAAGCAATAAAAGCGAATATTTGTAGTTTAGGGTTGAAAGGAGGGGTCCTTGGTGCTTCTGAGCTGGGTTGTTTTCTTGCAGACATTTCATTACCCAAACTAGGTAACATCATCAGTGCTAGAAGGGAATGGGGTTTGTAGGCACAAGGAGGAGGAGGAGGAGGAGGAGGAGGAGGGGGAGGGGGAGGAGGAGGAGGAAGACTGTGGGGTCCTTGGTGCTCTCTGAGCTTGGTTGTTTTCTTGCAGTCATTTCATGACCCAAGTAGGGAACATCATCAGCGCTAAAAGGGAGTAGTGGTTTCAAAGAGGAGGAAGGGGAGACCAGGGAAGAGGAGGAGGAGGAGGAGGAGGAGGAAGGAGGAGAAGGAGAAGGAGAAGGAGAAGGAGAAGGAGAAGAGGAGAAGAACTGTGGAGTCATTGGTGCTCTCTGAGCTTGGTTGGTTTCTTGAAGACATTTCATAAACTGACTAGGGAACATCATCACTACTAGAAGAGAGTAGTGGTTGCAGGGAGGAGGAGGAGGAGGACTGTGGGGTCCTTGGTGCTCTCTGAGCTTGGTTGGTTTCTTGCAAACATTTCATTACCAAAGTAGGTAACATCATCAGTATTGAGTGATCCTACCTAGTTGGGGTAATGAAATATCTGCAAGAAAACAACCAAGCTCAGAGAGGATCTCCTCCCCTCTCCAGATCAAACATTAACTCCTGTTTAGAAGCCTCTTAGAATATGAAAACCCCCTTCCCTTTTCTGAGAAATTTGAATACTTGATCAATACGATGCATCTATCCTACGGAAAGGTTCAATGGTTGCAAAATGTTGGAAAAAATAAGGTAATCAATCTCTGGGTGCCAGAATCCATTTTTTCTGATGATGCATTGCTGATCTTAAGACAAGAAGAAAGTAAACTGAGTTGTTTATGAAGGTTTATCCATGAGGTTCTGTGCGGAGAAAACCAGGCTCCTTCAATCAACGTGTTTTTATGAACACCCAGATTGAAGGACGCGGCTCAAAAGAGGCTGTTTTCCATTTCCCTCCATTGCCGCAGCAAATTAAGTAAATCAAAGCCGCCGAGGCAAAAAATAAAATTATCAGAAGGCACTTTTCATCTTGATTAGTCAACTGGAGATGTAAATATCTGAGACTCTAATGGAAACTCCGTTTACAACATGATTTCGTTGCATCGGGAAAACTTCCATCATTTTGCAGATAAGAGTACACCGGCCATGATAAAATCGCAATTTTCCTAGTTTTTACAATCTGTTCAGGCAAAATGATTTTTTTAAAAATTAAAAATAGACATATTCCAGTATTTGAGAGGCTGCCACAAAGAGGAGGGGGTCAACTTATTCTCCAACGCACCAGAAACCAAGAGAAGAAGCCACGGATGGAAAGTAACCAAGGAGAGAAGGAACCTGGAATTAAGGAAAAATGACCTAACAGTGAGGACAATTAACCAGTGGAACAGCTTGCCACCAGAAGTTGTGGGTGCTCCATCACTGGAGGTTTTTAAGAAGAGACTGGACTGTCACTTGTCTGAAATGGTATGGGATCTCCTGCTTGAGGAGGGGGCTGGACTAGAAGACCTCCAAGGTCCCTTCCCACTCTATTATTCTGAATAGCTTGCCACCAGAAGTTGTGGGTGCTCCATCACTGGAGATCTTTAAGAAGAGACTGGACTGTCACTTGTCTGAAATGGTATAGGATCTCCTGCTTGAGGAGGGGGCTCGACTAGAAGACCTCCAAGGTCCCTTCCAGCTCTATTCTGACTGACTATTTATTACAGAATCATCCCAACCTCCAAGGGATCTTCTCTTCCAATTTCTCCTATTCCTCTCATCTTAGAAGACCTTGGAAACCCAGCCTTGTAGTTACAGTATAATTTGGGGTGTGACAGAGGTATTTGGGGGGTGGGAGTTCTCTAGAAGCACTAAGTATTTCCCAAATGAAAACACCAAGTCCACATTTAATTAAAGGCAACTTTTAGAAGCTACAAAGGCTTGTGAGCCCGTTAATGGTTAATTGATGGTTCTTACGAGAAGAAATGGTTATATAATTAGGAGGTGTAAGTTGTTAACACTTTAACAAGTGCTAGAGGAAAATTATTCACAGCAAAGCTGTATTACCTGACTTACTGTCCTCTCCATGGGTTATTTTTAAAATTCTAATTTCAGCTTCTCTTCTTGCTTACTAAATCCAGGAGTCAACTGCCCGGTGGCTTACAAGCCGAAAGCCTTTTCTTTTGCCAAAAATAGAACAGAACACTTCTCAAAAACACCTGCGATTTCTCCAGAACGTCCTCACAGTACGTTGAATATTTACAAGGGAAGTTATCTCAGGGAAGGCAAAGCACAAAATCCAATTTTATACCTGGGTTTGGTTTGCGATTTAGAGCATCGGTCCTTTGGAGGAAGGCAACACGGTTCAAAAATATTATTTGGAGGAGGCATGGCTGTTAAAAAGAATATAATTCGCTGCTGCTTACAGAAGATAACTTTAGGCGGGGGGGGGATTGTGGTCCTTCTAAATTCCATCATACACTGCGGGTCTTCAATATCTCTTTCTGAGGATTAATGAAGAGGGGGTCAAGCTATTCTCCAAAGCACCTGAAGGCAGGACAAGAAGCAATGGATGGAAACTAATCAAAGAGAAAACCAATCTGGAATTCAGGAGGAATTTCCTGACAGTGGGAACAATTAATCAGTGGAACAACTTGCCTCCAGAAGTTGTTGGTGCTCCATCACTGGAGGCTTTTAAGAAGAGACTGGAGAGTCATTTGTGTGGGATAGTATAGGGTCTCCTGCTTGAGCAGGGGGCTGGACTAGAAGACCTCCAAGGTCCCTTCCAACTCTGTTATTCTGTATTCTGTTATTCTATTCTGTATGTTCTACAGAATGAATGCTATGATGCCAGTTTGTCAGATATGCTCATAATTAGGGAAAGCTACACCTATGTTTTACCTTATCCTGACATATCAGACAAATTATAACATAGGCCCTGATGTAAATCATCAAAAGCCATAGTGATGCAATGGTTAAAATGTAGTATTGCAGGCTGACCCTGCTTACTGCCATGAGTTTGATTCTCACCGGCTCCAGATTGATTTAGTTTTCCATCCTTCCAAGGTTGGTAAAATGAGGACCCAGATTGTTGGGGGCAAGAGGCTGACTCTATAAACCGCTTAGAGAGGCTGTAAGGCACTGTGAAGCTGTATATAAGTCTAAATGCTATTGCTATCCAGATCTATGCATCTATCTATCTATCTATCTATCTATCTATCTATCTATCTATCTATCCATCCATCCATCCATCCATCCATCATCCATCATCCATCATCCATCATCCATCATCCATACTCTATACTCTATCTACCTCTCTACCTCTCTCTCTCTCTCTCTCTCTCTCTCTCTCTCTCTCTCTCTCTCTCTTATCTATCTCTCTATTATCTATCAGTGCCTGTTATAAGATAACACATCTTGAAGTTCAAGGTTTCAATTTTGGAAACACAAACTCCCCATCTACAAAGACTCCAAAGAAGGAAAACTATACAAAAGGGGCTCCTGACCAGAGAATTAATAGTCTGCAGTCCACAGCAGCTGATGGAGTCTTGCTCAAAATAGATGAACATCCCCAGCAATTAAAGGTCTGAATTTAAAATTGGACTTCTCCTTAAGGCTTCCTTGATTCTCACATAAGCCACCTCCATATTTAATTCAGTCTACGATGGCTCTGATCCATGTGACAGGTTCTGAATTGAGAAGAAACTATATATATATATATATATATATATATATATATATATATATATATATGTTTTCTGAGGTTTTCGCGTATATATATGTGTGTGTGTGTGTGTGTGTGTGTGTGTAAGGATTTATATTCCTTGCAGTCATCTGGTCGTTTGTATTCTTTCTGAGAGTCGTTGAGGCCACTGGGTGGTTTATCCGTCCATCTGTCCAAGTGGCCTCAACAACTCTCAAAGGGAATCCCAATGACCAGATGACTGCAAGGAATATTCCTCACAGTCATCTGGTCATTAAGACTCCCTTTGAGAGCCTTTCCATTCTCCACCCTTCAGGCAGAACTGAAGAAGCTTCTGGGCTGAGGAGCAAAATGTCTTCAAGGAAAAAAAAACCCCAAGAAAGTCCAGCTGCCTTTTGGAAAAAGCACCTTCGGGACAACCATGACTTGGATGACCGAGAACCTCCAGAGACATAAGAAGAAAGCTTGAAAGTCACCAAAAAAAAATCTCAAATGAAGACTTTGAACCTGCGTCCTCCCTCTGTCAGTCAACAGGGAACGAGAACCAATTGCTTTCGAAGACTAGCAGGTGGGGAATATGAAATGCAATCAGTAGAAAAATCATTTGCTTCAGAAGGATCTAAAACGCATAATTTCAAGCTGGCATTGGATAAGGGGGAAGAAAAATGGGATAAGTTCTGAGGTTCCCCTTGATGGCAAGAAGCCTTGATGTATTTTTAAATCAAGTTGCCAGGAATGTAAATGAAAAGGGATGGTTGCATCGGCAGAGCATTCCTGAGGAAAAAAGGGATCGCATCCACTTTAATTAAACAAAGGTTTTCGACTTTGTTAAAGGCGTGCTGAGAAACGAGCCTACTGTGTTTCGGTAAAACGTTACATTAAGCCATTAAAATTCTGGGTGGAGATTAAATTAAAATGATTTAAAAATTAAAAACCATTAAAAATTCTGGATGGAGGGAGACGCAACCTGGAATTAAGAAGGAATTTCCTGACAGTGAGAACAATTAGCCAGTGGAACAACTTGCCTCCAGAAGTTGTGGATTTATTTATTTACAAATATTTATATGCCGCCCTTCTCCCAAAGGACTCAGGGCAGCGAACACAAATTAAAAAACATACAATAATAAAGGAAAATCCTAATTAAAACCAATTAAAACAGGGACAAATAAATAATAAAAACCCAAGAATCAGAATCAGCCCATTTGTTGAAACGCCCAAGTCTTTAGGCCTCGACGGAAGGAGCGGAGATCAGGCACCGTTCGGAGCTCGGTGAGTATCTCATTCCAGAGGGCAGGAACGCCCACAGAGAACACTCTACTCCTGGACGTCGCCAGCCGACATTGTCTGGTCGACGGTACCCTGAGGAGGGCAGCCCTGTGTGAGCGGACAGGACGGTGGGAGGCAGGTAGGAGATGGTCCTGCAAATACCCCGGACTTAAGCCACGTAGGGCTTTAAAGGTAAGTACCAGCACCTTGAAACAGATCCTTCATCCAAGGATGAAGATCCTTGGATGCTTCATCACTGGAGGTTTTGAAGAAGAGACTGGACAGCCATCTGTCCGGGATGGTACTTATAGTCCTTGACTTAAACCTGTTCGTTTAGTGACCATTTGAAGTTCCAACAGCATTGAAAAAAGTGACTTATGGCCACTTTTCACACTTACGACCATTGCAGTATCTTCATAGTCATACCAACACTTGGCTACTGATTCATATTTCTGATGGTTGCAGGATCCCGGGATCACGTGATCCAGGGGTGGGTTCTACTTACCTTTACTTGCAACGGGATCGCACACGTGCGCGCGCTTAGCTCACTCACACACCTTGCTTCTGCCCATGTGCAGATCACTGATGATGACATCCAGGGTGGTGGGCGGGGCCTCCCACCGGTTTTACTACTGGTTCTTGCGAACCGGTCTGAACCGGGGGCAACCTACCACTGCCATGATCCCCTTTTGCAATCTCCTGACAAGCAAAGTCAATGGGGAAGCCGGATTCACTCAACAACCATGTTACTAACTTAACCACTGCAGTGAATTGTTTAAGAACGGTGACAAGAAAAGTCATAAAATGGAACAAAACTCATTTAGCCGTCTTGCTTAAAAACAGAACGTTTGGGTACAATTGTCGTTGAACTTCGAGGGCTACCTGTATACTGTCTCCTGCCTTAGGCAGGGGCTGGACTAGAAGATCTCCAAGGCCCCTTCCATCCCTACAATTCTATTTCTAATTAATGGCTGATGTAAAAGCTGCAACATGGGACGTGAATGGAAGCACCGCGTACGGCGCTGCAGACAGAATCAAAGCGCGCGGGGTGCCGAAACAATATCCCACCAAACTTCTCAGTTTGCTGAAAACACAAACACCCCTCTCTTGCTGGCCTAACGCACAATATTTGTGGTCTGCGGCGACACTTCCGTCGCAGGCTTCAACTGTTACCAATCTGCGAAAGGACGTGTCACGAAGAGAGGCGGAAAGTTTTGATGAGTTGTTGCCTCCTCTCCGTTGAGTCTCACACGCAAAGTGGCAAATTGGATTTCACACCTCCCTAACGTGTAAAAAAAAACCTTCAATAACATTTAAGGGGAAAGAAATAAGCGGAATATTTCGAAAACATACCGTCGAAGTACAGAAAGAGGCAGTACGCATTTTTCCAGATCGTACCCAAACAGCGGCTATTGTCTCACAATGCAAGGAAAGAGACACATTTCATTAAATAGGACGAGAACATGTTTTTCAAATAACGGCACGGTAACCAGCCCACAGCGTTGTCGATGTTTTGACATCCGACGGAATCGCAAAAGCATTGTGTTACCTTTCAATTTTTCTGCCAGCAAAGAGGCCTCGTGTTCCGAATAATGCATGATGACGGGAGGCGAAGGGGGTCGTATCCGGTCTTCTTCCATTTTGCGACGATGGCGTTCTTCTCGCGCCAACATCCTCTGTTTACACTCCCATTCGTAAAAATCATCCCTGGCCTGAGCGAAATCGACGTGAAGACGGCCGGAGTCCTTCTTATCGGTGCTGGATCCTAACCTCATGCGATACCCTGGAAACAACAAACCAAGAAACGCAACAGCTTCTGTGACGGTGTTGTTTTAATCAGCCTTTTTCTTTCTTATTGCCAAAAAAAGCCAACACAGTTCTAGGCTGGGTAAACAGAGGGATAGAATCAAGATCACGTGAAGTGTTAATACCACTTTATAATGCCTTGGAAAGGCCACACTTGGAATCCGGCATCCGGTTTTGGTCGCCACGATGTAAAAAAGATGCGGAGACTCTAGAAAGAGTGCAGAGAAGAGCAACAAAAATGATTAGGGGACTGGAGGCTAAAACATGAAGAACGGTTGCAGGAACTGGGTATGTCTAGTTTGATGAAGAGAAGGACTAGGGGAGACATGATAGCAGTGTTCCAATATCTCAGGGGCTGCCCCAAAGAAGAGGGAGTCAACCTATCCTCCAAAGCACCTGGGGGCAGGACAGGAAGCAACGGGTGGAAACTAATCAAGGAGAGAAGCAACTTAGAACTAAGGAGAAATTTCCTGACACTGAGAACAATGAATCAGTGGAACAACTTCCCTCCAGAAGCTGTGAATGCTCCAACACTGGAAATTTTTAAGAAGATGTTGGATAACCCTTTGTCTGAAGTGGTGTAGGGTTTCCTGCCTAAGCAGGGGGTTGGACTAGAAGACCTCCAAGGTCCCTTCCAACTCTATTATTCTAAACTTCTAAAACATAAGTTATCAAGTTGGTGAATAGATGATGTACACCAGGGGTGTTAAACTCAAGGCCCGTGGGCCAGATCCGGCCAGCAGGGTGCTTAGATCTGGCCCGCAGGCCCGCCCTAGAAACAGTCAAACACAAACCTGATGTGGCCCTCAATGAAATCAACTTTGACACCCTGATGCACATCATCCGTTTGAATGAAACGTGACCGGACACGTGTCCATAGACCTGTCTTCTAAAAATATATAGGTAGTTCTCAACTTAACAGCAATTTGCTTAGTGACCATTTGAAATTAGAACAGGACTGAAACAATGACTTATGACTATGTTTCACACTTAGGACCGTTGCAGAATCCCCTCGGTGACGTGATCACAATGATTAAGATCAAGATTGATGGCTTGTTGCTTGTATGTACACTGAGAGCTTATGCACCGGGGACAAATTCTTTGTGTGTCCACACTCGGACAATAAAGAATTCTATTCTACTCTTTTGTGTCCTTCCGACAAGCCAAGTCCATGGGGAATTCACTTAACGACCGTGTTACTATCCGCAAGGATTCAGTTAACAACTCTGGCAAGAAAGGTTGTATAAGGGGGAAGACATTCATTTAACAACTGCCTTGCTTAGCAATGGGAATTTGGGCTCAATTGTGATCGTAGGTCAAGAATTATTTGTCTGTCTTTTCAGTTGACCTCTAAGAAAATACCAACTTCAATGTCTCAGACTGAACTTCACAAAGTTTGATGATGTGCTAAGAAAACGCTAAGGTAATTCAATTCTTAACTACGGAAATGTGAAATCTGGACGTTTGGAAAAGTGTAAATATGATATCTCTCGGCTGTCGCTTTATGATGAAAACACAACAGGACCAGATTTTGCATCTTGACGCGTGCAAAAAATAGATTTCCATAATCAGCCATGTCCTATATATAGTTCATCCAGTTTTATTTATTCTTTTTTCATTCATTTTCTTTAATAGACTCGTCTTGAATAGAGAGACACAGAGACAGTCAGAGGCAGACAGAGAGAACAAGAACGAGAGAGAGAGACAGAGAGAGAATGAGAGAGAGAGAACAAGAGAGAGAACAAGAGAGAGAACGAAAATGAGAGAGAGACAGAGAGAGAACAAGAGAGGGGGGAGAGAGAGATAGAATGAAAATGAGAGACAGACAGAGAGAATGAGACAGAGACAGAGAACGAGAGGGGAGAGAGGGAGAGAGAAAGAAAGAGAGAACGAGAGAGGGGGGAGAGAGAATGAGAGAGAGAATGAGAGAGAGGGGAGAGAGAGAAAGAGAGAATGAGAGAGAGAAAGAGAGAGAATTGAAATCTAATAAGATCAAATGGAAGAAAGAGAGTTTATTTTCTAGGAAGGCCATCTTTGATCTTCGTAGGTCAGGACAAACTGGTGATTCTTAAATCACCTGCAAATATATTCAGTTTTGCATAATTTCAGAAAGGGTAAACTGGATTCTGACCTGAGCTAACAAGAATAACGTGTAAGCAATACATTAGCTTCTAACTGTAACCAACCACGAGCATTCACAATTTTGTCTGTTTTTTGTTTTTTTTTCCTTTTGTCAAAAGGCCTGAGTGGCGTAGCAGGCTAATGCCTCCTATTAAGGCAGCATTTAATATCCAGCTGCCTGCAATTACTGCGAGTTCTAATCTCACCAGGCTCAAGGTTGACTCAGCCTTCCATCCTTTCTAAGGTGGGTAAAATGAGGACCCAGATTGTGGGGGCAATAAGCTGACTTTGTATAAATATACAAAAGTATGAAGGCTATTGCTTAACGCACTGTAAGCCGCCCTGAGTCTCCGGAGAAGGGCGGCATATAAATATAAATAAAAATAAAAAATAAAAAAATAAAAATAACAAAAGTAGCTTCACAACCCCAAGCTGCATGCTCCATACCTTTTGGGCATCTATGCCACGTTGCAAACCACAGCTTACATCCTGAAGGCAATTTTTTTCCAAAGGCAACTAGACTTTTTCCCTTGAAAACGTTTCGCTTCTCATCCAAGAAGCTTCTTCAGAACTGACATTTTAGAATGGAAGAAGCTTCTTGGAAGAGAAGCGAAATGTTTTCAAAGATAAAAGCAAGCAAGTCCAGCTGCCTTTTGGAAAAAGCACCTTTGGGACAACCATGACCTGGACAATGATGTATCTCCAGAGGTAGTGAGATTACCTCCTGCACTCACCCACCTCCTAGAGGAATGAAATCTTTAAAGGAATATTTTTTTTAAAAAAGGCAGAATATTATATTTTCCCAAGGAGAGAAATGGAGAAACATGTTTTTTTTTAGAGGCAGAAAGCAACCCCCACTTTTCTTAATAGCCCTCGGCAGATGTCAGCACTTAAAAAAGCTTATTGAAAGAAGACAAGTATCTTGATAGCTCTATTCATAAGCAAATACCCTCACCCAAGAGCCAACACAGGACAAAGCCATTAAGCCACAATAGGAATTATCGAATCACCCTCAGAGGAGGCCAAACTTCAACCAAACTCAGCTCAGACAAACACCTAGGATTTGTACTTTGCCTATAGAGCCAGCTATGCAAAATAACATCATAACTACGTAGTACGATGGACTTGCAGGGCCGGTGCAACGTGTCACATGTTCACACTGGTGCAATAGGACTGGAGTTTTTTACTATGATTTATTGGGTTAGGGATTTTCCGTCTTCACTGTGAGTTGTATTGTGTTGGGGGGTGCACTGAGGAAGCTCAACCAATCTCATTGTACATATGTTGTGCACTGACAATAAAGATTTGAAATGACCCCTACATGACCCTCATAGGAATCTAACAACAGCCAATAGAATACATGTTCTTGCACAGGAACAGGAAGCTCAAATACAAAGCCCAAGAGAAGGTATAAAAAAAACTCACTCTGAACTACATGTGGTCAGCTGCACCAGAACCACAAACCCATGTGTTCTGTTCATCATTAAACCATCTTGGTTTAACCTATCCTGACAGGTGTGTTGTCCTTTTGTGTAAGCTGCAAGTGACACCCAGACTGTAGTCCTTGTGTATCACCACAACTATAAGTGCAGTAAATTATATCTTCCCTCTCTCTCTCTTTCTCTCTCTCTCTCTCTTTTTTTAATGTCTCTTGCCTATTATAAGCCTGGGAAATTACCCTCTCTCTTTGCCATTTCAGAGCATTTTATGTTTGAAAATGTAATAAAGATCATCGCGGAAACACAATAATTCAGCGCAATTAAAACAAGCCGGCTTCACAGCTGACAGCAGCCCTTCTGCCAACCTAAGAAGAAAGTCAGGCCTTTGATTCCGCTCGTAAAATGTCATCAAAATCCAGCTTGAGAGGATGCTAAAGCCATTTTCCTTTCCTTGCATGGTTGAAGTCATTTGCAAGGAGGCTTCGCTTATACGGAGGGCGGCAATTCCTTCGTTCTAGCTGGAAAATTCTGTGGACACGTGGAATGGGTTGAGTAGTAATAGGAGAGATATAATTTCATGTTTTCTGTGTTAGCCTCTTAGAACAGGGGTGTCAAACTCAAGGCCCTGTGAGCCAGGTACGGGCTGCGATGTGGTCAGATCTGGCCCGCGGGGCTGTCCTGGTCTACCCAATGAGAAGAGGAAAGATCGGGCTAATGTAGCCAGACAGACAGTTGCCACCCCTCGCCCACATTCATGCTGGCCACACCCATTCTCCCCAGGCTTATTTTCGGAGTAGGGTTGGGCTTATTATTGGGGTGGGTTGTGTTTTCAAAGAAACACGATACATAGATAGAGATAGGTAGGTAGGTAGGTAGGTAGGTAGGTAGGTAGGTAGGTAGAGATAGATAGATAGGTAGAAGGAGAGAGAGAGACAGATAGACAGATAAACTAATAGACAGATAGATAGAAGGTAAGGATAAGTAGATAGGTAGATAGGCAGGAGGAGAGACAGACAGACAGAGAGAGAGAGAGATAGACAGACAGACAGATAGATAGATAGATAGGGATAGGTAGATAGGTAGATTCAGTAGGT
>WNWU01013721.1:3613011-3651490 GCA_012654045.1 Ptyas mucosa
CTGATGAAGTTACCTAGTTTGGGTCATGAAACGTCTGCAAGAAGAACCACCTAGCTCAGAGAGAATCAAAACAGAGATGGGTTTCAGAAGGTTCTGACCTTCTGAATTTTGAGTAGTTCGGAGAACCCGCAAATACCATCTCTGACTGGCCCCCGCCCCCATCTATCCTCTGCCTCCCGAGTCCCAGCTGATCGGGAGGAAATGGAGATTTTACAGTATCCTTCCCTTGGAGTGGGGTGGGAATGGAGATTTTACAATATCCTTCCCCTGCCATGCTCATCAAGCCACGCCCACCAAGCCACACCCACAGAACCGGTAGTAAAAAAATTTGAAACCCACCATTGATCAAGAACCCCTAGCCTTCTTCTCCTTCTCCTCTTTCCTCTCCCCCCTCATTTTTGCCCTCCTCTCTGCACACCCTCCTTCCTCCTAGAGCTGATGAAGTCACCTAGTTTGGGTCATGAAAAGAGCCTTGGTGGCGCAGCAGACTAAAGTGCTGTTAACTAGCACCAGCTGCCTGCAATTACTGCAAGTTCAAATCTCACCAGGCTCAAGGTTGACTCAGCCTTCCATCCTTCCGAGGTAGGTAAAATGAGGACCCGGATTGTGGGGGCAATAAACTGACTTTGTATTAAAAAAAAGAACACCGCTTAGGGGGGCCGAAAGCCCTACTAAGCAGGTATATACATAAAAGTATGCAGGCTATTGCTTAACACATTGTAAGCCGCCCTGAGTCTACAGAGAAGGGTGGCATATAAATTGAATCAATAAATAAATTGAACCAATAAATGAAAGGTCTGCAAGAAAACCAGCCAGCTCCGAGAGCACCAAGGTCCCCTCATTCCAACCCTGAGCTACCAATATTCTCCTTTATTGCTTCCTCTGATCTTTCAAAGCCATTCCATAAGTCCTGTGCCACCTTCTAGAGCTGAAGAGATTTCACTGGAGATGAATCAATTTTTTAAAAAGTTTGTAATACTTTTATTGTTGTTGTTGTTAGTTGCGAAGTCATGTCCGATCCATCACGACCCCATGGACAACTTTCCTCCAGGCCTTCCTGTCCTCTACCATCCTCCGGAGTCCATTTAAGCTCCTGCCGACTGCTTCGGTGACTCCATCCAGCCACCTCGTTCTCTGCCGTCCCCTTCTTCTTCTGCCCTCCATCATTCCCAGCATGAGGCTCTTCTCCAGGGAGTCCTTCCTTCTCATTAGATGGCCAAAGGATTTGAGTTTCCTCTTCAGGACCTGGCCTTCTAAAGATCAGTCAGGGTTGATCTCCTCTAGGACTGACTGGTTGGATGGCCTTGCAGTCCAAGGGACTCGCAGGAGTCTTCTCCAGCACCAGAGTTCAAAGGCCTCAATTCTTTGGCGCTCAGCCTTTCTTATGGTCCAACTTTCACAACCAGACATTGCAACTGGGAAAACCAGAGCCCTGGCTATACGCACTTTTGTTGGCAGGGTGCCAACATAATACTTACTTATAATACTTACTGCAGGGCATTAAACCTCGCCGTCCATGCAAAAATCCGGCCCCCTTCACCGCACAAAGAAACTTCAAAGGATTCGTGGCTTGGCAAAGATTTGATTTACATCTGTGTCCTTTCTGTCAAAGTAACCAATCTACGTTTCATAACGTTCTTTTCACCGTGTTCTTTTTTCCTAACCAAAAAGCAGCTGGCGAATCAAGCCAAATAAATAAATAAATGGCTCAAAACATATTAAACACACTTTTTTTTTGATCCTATTGATTGCGCCGGCATAGTTTCTAAGCACAGATTTAAAGTCTAAGATATTCACTCCAAAGTGCTCAGTTTTGGACTGATCTGTGCCAGCACCTCGCCTCTGTTGTCTGATCCTCCGTGAAAAGAAAAGAAAAAAAATCTCTAATTTTAGCAAATTCCAAGCTGAGATTATTTGTTTGTTTGTTTGTTTGTTTGTTCGGTTTATATGCTGCCCTTCTCCGGAGACTCAGGGTGGCTTACAATGCGTTAAGCAATAGCCTTCATACTTTTTTGTATATACCTGCTTAGTAGGGTTTTCGGGGGCCCCCCCCAGCAGTATTCTTTTTTATACAAAGTCAGCTTATTGCCCCCACAATCTGGGTTCTCATTTTACCTACCTCGAAAGGATGGAAGGCTGAGTCAACCTTGAGCCTGGTGAGATTTGAACTTGCAGTAATTGCAGGCAGGTGGTGCTACTTAACCGCACTTTAGTCTGCTGCACCACCAAGGCTCTTTATTTGTACTGTTTACAGATGTGCATGGATTTTGATGTTTGTCTAAAAACTTGACGTGGGTCTCCACTCATTCATTGCGTAGAACAACTCACGGATACATTTATTATTGATTCATATATTTTGTCAAACTTTATTGCAAAGCTCACATTAACAGATTTAACAGATTAACAGAGTTGGAAGGGACCTTGAAGGTCATCAAGTCCAACCCCCTTGCCCAAGTAGGAGACCCTACATCTGCCTCTACCTGGGATAGAACTCACAACCTCCTGATTGTGAGGCAAGAGTTCCACCTCTAGGCCATCGGGTCTTGGTAGCTTGAGGCAGAATTGAGCCTGGGAAAATACTGATGCCGTCTGCTGTTTGTTTTAATCATGAGTTTCGTGGTCTTTTATTCTGATTTTCTCTCTACCCCCAGCTGAAATGAAATGCCAAATAAATAAATAAATAAATAAATAAATAACTAGCATAGTTGACCATCTATGGAGATGGATTGAAAAGTTTCAGGGTGGAAATGTCTAAAGAGATTCTTAGTCATCCATGTCAGGGTTGTCCCAAAGGTGCTTTTTCAAAGGGCAATTGGATTTTCTTGTTTCTTGTTGAGAGAGGACTGTTCAATTTTGACACAGAGGGCCTCTTTGACCCCTCTTTCAAACCAGAGGTCCTCTCTGTCCAGAATGTGGACTGTGCTGTCTTCAAAAGAGTGACCCTTGTCTTTCAGATGCAGATGGACTGCTGAATGCTATCCTGATGGGTTTGCTCTCCTGTGTTATGCCATGTGCTTGAGAAGTGGCTGTTTTGTTTCCCCACTGTTCAGATCTGCACAAGTCTCACTGCATTGTATTGCATATCTCACATTGCTCAGTTTGTGTCTGGGCGCTGGGAAAACTGAAGAAAAGATGAACCTCAAAGAAGCTTCTTTAAAGCAGATAAAGGAGGATCCCGAAAAAAGTTTATATTTCTCCATCTTAACACACTTGCCCTAACTACATACTATATATACAATACATTCTTCACCTTTTTAAAAAAAAAACACCATTTCTTTGCACAGAAACCGAACACCTGATAAATATCTCCAAAAGAGAGCAATTACTTGTTCACAATACATTTTGGGGATCTTCAATGGAATTTAAAATAAATGGTACGGCAGAAAAGTAATCACCTCCTTAAAATGCAGTAGTTTTGACGTTCCAACAGAGAACAATTTCATTATTCATTCTTCCCAGACAGAAAATCTTTTCCTTTCTAACCGAACCGCATATTTTAAGGAACACAGCTGAGATTTTGAGGGGGAAATACATTTTTGTTGGCGAGAGTTAAGTTCAGATGAGCTGCTTATACGCGAACTATATTTTAATTTCCTAACCTTTGTTTTTGTGGAAATGAAGCCGGAGAATGTTCCTCTGTTCTTTCATTTTTTGACAGGCCTCGTATTTGTCTTCTTAGCAGGCTAGCGTTACAAGGCATTATATCTCCACATCCAAAAGGCCATTATTACTAGGTATTATTAGTGGTGCTGAATTAGTGGTTTATACATGACTCACTTTCCCAGCGATTTCAATAATGTATTAATTTTACAAGCAATTAAGAACACCGCTTTCTCCTTTCGCGACACAGTTTTTTAAAAATAAGAGATCGCATCCAATTATGTCGTGAAGGTAATTTTGAGCTACGAGCTTCAAAAAAAAAAATTAAAAATCTTCCCACCATTGATAAAACTAAGCTGCATTTCCACAATTATCCCAGCGTTTCATCAGTATAAAAATAAAAGGAAATTGGTATATAAAATATATTTATTTGTGTTTATTTAATTACAGTTCGTAGAAACAAGGGGTTGGGTTTCCATGGAGCGAGGGAGATGGGTGGGAAATAAATAATAAATATAAAATAAAATGCCGCTTAAAAGCAGCAGAATAAAACCTAATTTTTTAAAAAAACCATGAAAAAGCAACACAGAATATATAATTCTATGAAAAAGTGTTTTGGGCCAAACCACAATTGGGACCCGAATTTCTGTCACTAAGCAAAGAAGTTACTAAGTGACTCGTGACCTATTTTGCAATCGTTTTTGCCACCATTAATCATTAAGCTAATAGCTCGGTTGTTAAATGAGCCATGAGATCATTAAGTGAATCCGGCTTCCCCCCCCCCCCCGACTAGATAGGTCCCAAAAGGCAATCACATGACCTACCTTCCTTCTTCCCTCTCTCCCTCCCTCTTTTCCTTCCTTCCTCCCTTCCTCCCTTCTTCCCTTCCCTTCCCTTCCCTTCCTTTCTTCTTTCTTCCCTTCTTTCAATTTCTAAATCACCTGCAATCCATAAACATTTGGCACCATGCAAAAACAATTGCAAAAGATATAAACATAAAATGTCCCCAGTATAATAATACAAGAGCTGCCAAAATTAAAAACAATAACTTACAAGCAAGATAAGCATGTTTGAGCTCCTTTCCCAATAAATTAAATTGAAAGGGCCCATGAAGGAGCTTCTGCGTTGATTCTAGAGCAGGGGTGTCAAACACGATTTCATTGAGGGCCGCATCAGGGTTGTGTTTGACCTCAGAGGGATGGGGGGGGCATGGGGTGTGGCTGGGAGATGGGAGTGGCCAGGGGCGTGGCCAGGGTAGGCGTGACACAGGACTCATGTCCGGGGCACCTGTGATGGACAAGTGCTAAGGATTTCCCTGAGATCCTTTCTCACTCTCATTATAATTTCCTTCCTTCCTTCCTTCCTTTTCTTCTTTTTCCTTCCCTCTTCATTCTCCTTTGATGAACAGTATCATAGGGACTCATCTGGCTTCTTGGGAGTGACTCTTATTTATTTATTTTATTTTATGTCGAATTTATATACCGCCCTTCTCCCTAGGGACTCAGGGCGGTGTACAGCCAAAATAAAAACATCAACTACAAACATTAAAATACAATTAAAAGGATATGTATCTGTTTGGCCCCAATTAAAAGAATGACAAAACCAATTAACAAACATTTTAAAAATTGTTAAGCCAGCCCGGCTTGCTGGAAAAAAAAGGTTTTAAGGGCACGGCGGAAGGCACCGAGGTCTTGGATTCTCCTTATCTCTGGGGGTAGCTGATTCCAGAGGGTAGGTGCCCCCACAAAGAAGGCCCTCCCCCTGGGGGTCACCAGCCTACAATGTTTGGCTGATGGCACCCCGAGGAGTCCCTCTCTGTGGGAGCGCACATGTCGATGGGAGGCCGTCGGTAGCAGCAGGCAGTCTCGAAGATAACTAGGCCCTATGCTGTGGAGCACTTTAAAGGTGATAACCAGCACCTTGAAGCGCACCCGGAAGACCACTGGGAACCAATGCAGCTCACATTATAAGGTCTATTACTAAACAATGTCTGCTTAGTATCCCTTATCTCGTGGTAGTAACAGCTGGTTTGGACTGGTTTGGGTGAACCAGTAGTTGAGACCTGCCCCCAACCCTGCCCTCCTGCCCTGGCGCTATGCTATCCTATTTAGCCGCGTTTTTTAAGCCGGGCGCATGCGGCTTAAAGCTCAGAGCTCACTACATTGCACAATCTCCTAAGGACATTGTATCACCTTCAGAAACTTCAACCAAACGTAGCCCAGACAACCTATAGAGCCAGCTATGACCCCTACATAACTCCTACAAGGCCCCATGGGCATCTGACAACAACCAATAGAATAAATGTTCTTGCCCAGGAACAGGAAGCTCAAATGCAAAGCCCAAGAGAAGGTATAAATACCCCTCACTCTCAACTCCATGTGGCCAGCTGCCCAGAATCACCCATGTGTTTGGTGGTTCTGCTTCATCAATAAATGGACCCTCTTTCCAATCAGCTTCCAACCTCCATTTTGTCTCCAGTGCCGTTCTCCCGGCTTGGAACTGAACCAGATGGATATTTCTTCCCACGCTACCATTCCTGAAATCTTTGAAAAGCCTTTTCTTGAACTGCTTTACCTTGAAGGATTGAACATACAAAAAACAAGAGGTGGACTTCCCTACCTGTCACCTAAATGAAATAAAGTTGCTCCTGATTTCTGTGCAAAATTTAGATGCTTCAGATTCTTCTCTTCAAACAAAAGCATTAAAAAAATAAATAAATAAACCAGTTACTTTTTCTCTCTCTCTCTCTCTCTAAGGAAAAGGCCGCAGGTTGAGAGACAATGGCTACCTCTATCTACAGATTTCGCTGGCTCTCCATTTGCATTTAAAAGGCCCAACAGTACAATTCCAATTTCGGTTTCTTGTTTTAATGACAGCCGCGTGCACCTGAATCTCGAATGCAAGCCTCCATTTTTTTTTTTGAGGGCTTGCCACGTTTCACGAGAGAGGACAAACCGAACGCAGAAGGGCGAGTCAATTCAAAAACGATGAAAATGAACCGCTAACCCCATTTTTCTCCAAAGGATCATAAAGTTAGAAAGCATGAACAAAATTAACTAGGTAATGAAAATATAAACAGAAACGCTGACAAAAATGCTTCCTTAACCGAAATTCTTTTAAAAATGTATTGGAAAAATGACAGGGAGCAATCTTTTCCCTCAAAAGGCAGGAACAATTGAACTCTGGACATCATCATCATATGCCATGATTTTCCCCACTCGTAAACAAAGTAAAATGCCTGAATTGTGTTAGCAATCCAGGAATCAGCAAATTGTCTCTCATTAAATTGCTATTATAAAATCTACAATCTATATGTTCAGCTCAATTTCCACTCGTGGGAATACTTTTCAATATTCCAATAAATATGAGTCACTTAGCAAACATCTGAATTTTGATCGCGGGGATACTGTGACAATCACAAGTGTTAAAAATGGTCATAAATCCCTTTTTTCAATGCTGTTGTAACTTCAAATGGTCACTAAATGAACTTGTCAGGGTTCCAACGGATGCCCTAATTAAATCATGAGCCTCGAGCCAAGCTTCAAAAGAAATCCAGTTATTTATTAAGAGCTTCATGTCAGCACGTTCCCAGATGAAGCCAGCTCTGACCCCACATAATTTACGGCCCCAATCATGACCCTGTTTCCCCCTTCCCCCCAGGGTGTGTCATCAATCACATTCGGCAATGGAGCAATTTTGCGGGTTGTAGATCTCACTCCCCGCCAGCCGCTGTGGGTAACCCTGGGAGACAGCCTTGAGAAAGATATGTCTGGAATGTGCATCTGTCTTTGGCTGCTCGTTCGTTGGTTTCCTATCCCCCATGCCTATGGCAACTCGAGAGCAGGCCAGGGATGCTTTGTGAGTTGACAGAACTGTTGTAAATTGAGGACTACCTGTAACCCTCTTTATCTCAGAAGCCTATTGATTGATTGAAAAAATCTTGCAAAATTGTCAAATTCTGCAAAACTGACCCAGATTCTCAAAATCTGGGTATTCTTGTCTGAAATTCTTCAACAACCTCACAAAAACCCGAAGTTCCTCCCCCTTTAGGGAACAAAAAAGAGCCTTGGTGGTGCAGCGGACTAAGTGCTGTTATGTAGCACTAAGCTGCCAGCTGCCTGCAATTAGTGCAAGTTCAAATCTCACCAGGCTCAAGGTTGACTCAGCCTTCCATCCTTCCAAGGTAGGTAAATTGAGGACCTGGATTGTGGGGGCAATAAGCTGACTTTGTAGAAACACCGCTTATAGGGGGCCAAAAGCCCTAATAAGCAGGTATATACAAAAGAATGAAGGCTATTGCTGTAAGTGCATTGTAAGCCGCCCTGAGTCTTCGAAGGAGGGTGGCATATAAATTGAATTAATAAACAAACAAACAAACAAACAAACATGAACAAATGGTGAATGAAGATATTAAGGGGAAAAAACCCATATTTTTCATAAACCATATTATGTCTTTGTGACACGGAACAAGCTGACCTGGAAAAAAAAGTTGAGGGTATTTTTAAAAAGCTATTTATGAACTGTGCTGAACTGGCTCTCTAATTGTATCAGAACCTCGATAATTTTAAGAGATCATTTTGACGAAAAGGAAACATTTTCTGTTGTTTGCAGCATGGAATGAAGTTTAGGCTCAAATGTTTATTTTCTGCAATTTCAGAAAGTTTATCCAAAACAATAACTTGGGCAAAGTAGAAACCTCAGCAAAAAATTTTTTTCCAGACCTCCTATTTATAATGGCAATCCAAAAGAATTCCGAGATAATCTCCTTTAATCAGTTGTATACAGTTGGTCCGTATCCTAAGACAAGAGAAGCAAAGCATGGCCAATTGTCAACAGATGACAAGCAAAGTGTGTGTGTGGGGGGGGAACCCCTCCACTTTGGAGAGCTTCCTTTTGTTCCAAACATAATGTATACAAAGGAAAACAAGAGCCGAAATGATATCGCTCTGAGTGAGAATTAGAAGCAAAAGAAGAAGAAAAATAAAAAAAGACTCCCATCATTAGTACAACTGACAATTTTGGGGCCAATTGCTTCATTTGTTACAAGGATGTCAGATACTTGCTGATTAAGAAGGCTGGGATATATATTCAAGTACTCTCTTTTTTTGAGAACAGATGTGGGACATTGTTGAGATAAGGAACACAGAATGTTTCCCCCAGGATGAAGAATGGGATTTGATTTATTTACTTATTAAGAAAACTTTATATGGCGGTCTGACTCACTCTCGGTGACTCCTGGTGTCTTACAAAGAAATATATATATAATATAAAACATTTTTAAAAAGCAATAACCCAGTGGTGAAATCCAATTTTTTTTTTTACTACTGGTTCTGTGGGCGTGGCTTGGTGGGCGTGGCAGGGGAAGAATATTGCAAAATCTCCATTCCCACCCCGCTCCAGAGAAAGGATACTGCAAAATCTCCATTCTCTCCTCACTCTGGGGCCAGTCAGAGGTTGTAATTCCCGGTTCTCCAAACTACTCGAAATTTCTGCTACCAGTTCTCCAGAACCTATCAGAACCTGCTGGATTTCACCCCTGCAATAACCCCTGGGGTCAAAAGCTAATCAGACAAGCCACTTCATGTCTAAAGAGATTCTCAGTCAATCAGGTCATGGTTGTCCCAAAGGTAACTTAGACTTTTCTTGGTTTTTCTCCTTGAAAATGTTTCACTTCTCATCCAAAAAGCTTCTTCTGTTCTGAAGCATTTTCAGCTCAAATGAGAAGCGAAACATTTTCAAGGAAAGAACCAGGAAAGTTCAGTTGCCCGTTGAAGAACACCTTTGGGACAAGCCGCTTGATGGGCTCCATCCCACACTGGGTTCCTCAGGCTCGTTGGCAAAACCAGATCTTCAGGGCCTTGAGAAAAAAGTGTCAAAGTTGGGGCCACTGTGATCTCCTCAGGGATGATGTTCCACAGGGAAGGAGCCACCATGGAGAAGACCTTCTTCTTGGTCCCACCAGATGGATCTCCTTAGGACAGGGAAGGAGCCACCATGGAGAAGGTCCTTCTTCTTGGTCCCACCAGAGGGACCTTCTTAGGACAGGGAAGGAGCCACCATGGAGGACCTTCTTCTTGGTCCCACCAGAGGGACCTTCTTAGGACAGGGAAGGAGCCACCATGGAGAAGACCTTCTTCTTGATCCCATCAGATGGACCTCCTTAGGACAGGGAAGGAGCCACATCGGAGAAGATCTTTCTTCTTGGTCCCACCAGATGGACCTCCTTAGGACAGGGAATTCTCTATCTCCCTGCTCTTTTAGACCTAAATAGCTAACATCACACTTTAAAGGAGTCTTGTTTCATAGATAGAAATCTGACCACAGAAAGTTATTAGTATTATTACTAATAATTTTATTTGTTCAATTCTGACCTGCATTAAATGGCACATTTCATGTTTGTGTGTACTGTGCATGCAATTTTTTTTTTTACACAATTCTCACTGTCCATATTTTGCTGTACGGTAGATTTTAATAGTTTTAGTTTAGTTTTAATAGTTTTATTAAATATTTGGATTTCTTTTTCTTTTTACAATCTTGTAGTCCCCATTTATTTGGATTATTCAGTGTCTTAAAACTAATGTTTGTGTCCGAATTTATTTTAGACACTGGGCTTTATATTTCTCTAAATCCTGATATAACTAAAGTCGATCTGAATATAAGTCCTCAAACTTTACAAATGTAACCAATAATGTAATCATCCCCGTTCTCTAAATCAATTTTAAGAAAACATAATTTTCAGTTACAATTTACACCTATTCTTTGTATATACACACCGGCAAGAAAAGGAAACCCTGCTGAGTAGTTATCGCTTCTATGAATTAAAACCCTGACCTTTACTCGGATCAAAAATCCAATTTTATAGCACTAGGAATAAAAAAAATTACACAGCAGAAATACCTAAACTGCATTAAAAAGGCTAATCCTGCTGAACATTGATTAACTATCAAGAACATACAAACGGCATCCCGAGAGCGTTAACAGAAAAATAAACCAACCCGAAAGACAAAACCTTTTTCAAAACAAATCCTGTTTCTCCAGAAATAATCCTTGTGTTATAAAGCAGTCCAAACAATTTGAAAAGAAACTGCGCCAAAGTTTTGCAACTCAATAAAAGTAGCATCAGTATATCCGTTTTCAGCCATTAAATGAACTCAAGAAATTCTCAGTTACATAAGATAAAGGTTCCCCTCGCACATAGGTGCTAGTCGTTCCCGATTCTAGGGGGCGGTGCTCATCTCCGTTTCAAAGCTGAAGAGCCAGCACTGTCCGAAGACGTCTCCATGGTCATGTGGCCGGCATGACTAAATGCCAAAGGCGCATGGAACGCTGTTACCTTCTCACCAAAAGTGGTCCCTATTTTTCTACTTGCATTTTTTACCTGCTTTCAAACTGCTAGGTTAGCAGAAGCTGGGACAAGTAACGGGAGCTCACCCCGTTATGCGGCACTAGGGATTTGAACCGCTGAATTGCCAACCTTTCAATCGACAAGCTCTGCATCTTAGCCACTGAGCCACCGCATCCCTCTCAGTTACATAATCTGTTACAATTATCTCAACTTTAATGCCTTGGTAGTACAGTGGACTAAAGCACACTGTTATTAACACCAGCTGCCTGCAATTAGTGCAAGTTCGAATCTCACCAGGCTCAAGGTCGACTCAGCCTTCCATCCTTTCTAAGGTAGGTAAATTGAGGACCCAGTTTGTGGGGGCAATAAGCTGACTTTGTATAAATATACAAAAGTATGAAGGCTATTGCTTAGCGCATTGTAAGCTGCCCTGAGTCTCCGGAGAAGGGCGGCATATAAATGAAATTTTAAAAAAATGCAGAGAAAAATACAGATAGTATTTTAATTTGTGACTGTAACTGATTCTGCAGTTAGGGTTGTAAGTTATGGCAGTCATTAAGCAGGTCACTGTATGATCATAACAGATTTTATTATTTTATTTGCAGTGGTCATTAAGCAAGCTCTGCAGTCATTAGATCAACATTGTGGTCATTAAACGAACCCATTGCACCCAATGAGTGCTTTTTTGCCAGAAGCGCATGCTGGATTTTGATTTTAAAAGAATATAAAAGTTTTTTGGGGGTTAAAAGAAAAGTCATAAATCATGGTTGTTAGGATATGGTTTGGGCCTAACCAGTTGTCCAGGCAATATATGTATACTGTAACTTTAAGCTGTAAATGTTACGTTCTTGCTGAGTCATGCTGTAATTGGATAATGACTAGTTGGGAGTATATTTAAACAAAGCATTGTAACATGGTCAGATGCTGCTATTGTGAAGCCGCTGCTATTGTGAAGAAGCTGCTATTGTGAAGGAGTTGCTATCTGTTAAGCATCGTTTGATGGATCTGCTACCATCGTGGTTTGTGAACCAGAGTGAGTTTGTTTTTCTGTAACTACTGGACTGATTTAAATGGTAAAGACTTGGAATTTGTTTATGACTATTCAACTGCTTTTTCCTACGATAAAGTAAACTTTTGCTAAACCAGTTTTCTTATTCATTGCTCTCAGCAACGTTTCCTTGTGCAGTTACTCTGCTGGTTGGTAACACAACATCAATATCCTTAACAATGGTTGCAGGCTGCAAGTGGTCGTAAATGCAGGCCGGGTGTCACACACGCAAAGTCGGATCACATGAACTTCGAAACTGGTTCATCCGTAGCCCTGGGGAAGTCCATTGTAACTTGAAACAATCAATAAACAATAGGTCATAAGTCAAGGACCACTGTTAGCCAAATCTGACCCTAGGTTCTGCCTCAGTTTACCTTCCCAATAAGCAACTGAGTCAGAAGATCATTTAAAAGCAGTTCATTAGGGTAACACTGAGAAAGCAGGATCTCCCTATGAAAAGAGAGAACCCCGAAACCAATCATACCTTCCTTTTTGTAATTAACGCAACAAAGAAAAAATGAAAGAGAGAAGTTGATTGGACCGGATAAATCTCCCCTTTGCATAGGATGCATGTAGTTGCATGTAGTCATATTACATATTACAGATTACATATTTGCATCCCATAATATCATCCATCTGCATTAAAGTGAGGTCTGACACAGTGGTGAAATTCAATTTTTTTTTACTATCGGTTCTGTGGGCGTGGCTTGGTGGGCATGGCAGGGGAAGGATACTGCAAAATCCCCACTCCCTCCCTACTCCGGGGGAAGGATATTGCAAAATCTCCATTCCCACTCCACTCCAGGGGAAGGATACTGCAAATTCCCTCCCTACTCCTGGGGGAAAGATAATCTCCACTCCCACCCCACTCCTGGGGGAAGGATAGTGCAAAATCCCTATTCCCACCCACTCTGGGACCAGCCAGAGATGGTATTTGCTGGTTCTCTGAACTACTCAAAATTTCCGCTACCGGTTCTCCAGAACCTGTCAGAACCTGCTGGATTTCACCCCTGCTCTGACGTCAGAATAGGTGTAAATTGTTATGGGAAAAGGTTGTTTGAAGTTCACAAAAGAGAAAACCAGACCCCAATTTGTACTAACAAACTTTTTTCTCATCTGGACTCCCGTCTGTTTATCAGTTTCGGAACGTTAAAAGCTAATAAACTTCAACATCGAGTTTTGGGGTTTTTTCCAAAGAGAAAATAAATCAAATTAAAATACAGAGTAACTATGTTAGTTAGCAAGTTACAAAATTCATGTCATGTGCTCTTCATTACCTCCAAGCAAATAATATTGGTCTACCTTAAACAGCCAAGGGATTTGTTGTTGTGATAATACACGGGAAGGTACTTTGAACATTTTTGAGTAATTTGGACAGCTGTGTGATCTTTCTCATTTTAACACATAGCTAAGCTGTAATATTATCATTTCAGCTTCCCTGAAAACAGTGTGGTGGATTTCAAGGGCAAGTCAAGTTAGAAACAGAGCTGAGAATGGGTCACACATACCCTCAACACCAAGACGCAACCTCAGGTAGCAATCTGATGTACGCAGGTAGGTGTTTTTGTGTTTTTCAAAAGCTATTTTAAAAATTTTCATTAAATAAGGGCATTGCGTTGCGTTATGACCTTTCCAACGAAGTTACGTTGTTCTGAAAATGCAGAATATTTTTTTTCAGTTCTTTGATTAGTCTAGTGAAAAGAAGGACTAGGGGAGACATAATAGAATTCTTTATTAATAGCAGTCTTCCAGTATTTGAGGGGCTCCTACAAAGATGAGGAGATCAAATTATTCTCCAAAGCACCTGAAGGCAGGACAAGAAACAATGGATGGAAACTAATCAAGGAGAGAAGCAACCTGAAACTAAGGAGAAACTTCCTAACAGTGAGGACAATTAACCAGTGGAACAGCTTGCCACCAGAAGTTGTGAATGCTCCATCGCTGGAGATTTTTAAGAAGAGACAGGACAGCCACTTGTCTGAAATGGTATAGGATCTCCTGCTTGAGCAGAAAGGTTGGACTAGAAGATCTCCAAGGTCCCTTCCAACTCTGTTTTTTCTATGTTCTTCTTCTGCAGCTTCTATGCCATTTCAAATGGCCATCTAATTTCATCTTTAAAACCCTCCAGTAGCAAATTCTGGCAGAATGCAAATTAAATCCTAGCATTTTAAATCTCGAGTGAAGATCGCAGGGAAAAACCGAAGTGATGAGATTTCTTAAGTCCAGTGACCTGATAACGTTGCAAAATGAGCCATCAGATAACCCAATTTTCCATTTGCAACAACTCGAGGTTTGTCACACCTCCTCCTTTTGAGGTTCGGGTCTTTTAAGCAGCAAGGTGGCATGGTGGTTTTGCAGCACCCCTCAAGGGAGCAAAAGGATTTTTTAAATTTGTCTATAATCGGACCATGTCTATGGCTAATAAAGACACAGATGGAGGTTGGATGCAAACAATTTATTTTATTTCTGCCTTCCACAAAGTATGAATCCATGATTTATGTTCCTTGTTCCCAGCCCATCAGAGCTGATAGAAACATTTACAGTTTAAGACTCTTAGCTGCTCTGCAATGCTCCAAAGGATATTTGAAGTGTTTCTATTCAGAGGATTAAAGCAGCCCTATTAAGGCTCCCACAACTGTATTGAAAACTTCGCTCAGATGTCATTGTGCATTGAGGGATGCATTTTTCAGTGCAAAGTGTTTTCCTTATTAAGAATGAGGCTAGGTAGTCCTCGACTTACGACCATTGAGCCCAACACTTCTGTTGCTAAGCGAGACCTTTATTAAATGAGTTTTGCCCCATTTTACAACCTTTCCTTGCCACCGTTTTTAAGTGGATCACTGCAGTTATTAAGTTACTCACATGGTTGCTAAGTGAATCTGGCTTCCCGGTTGACTTTGCTTAGTAGAATAAACAGAGTTGGAAGGGACCTTGGAGGTCTTCTAGTCCAACCCCCTGCTCAAGCAGGACACTCTATACCCCTGATGGCGAACCTATAGCACGCGTGCCATAGGTGGCATGTGGAGCCATATCAGTGGGCACGCGAGTATTGTCCTAGCTCAGCTCCAGCACACATGTGCACGCCGGCTAGCTGATTTTCTGGCCTTCCGGGCCCACCAGAAGTCAGGAAACAGGCTGTTTCTGGCCTCCGGAGAGCCTTGGGAGAGGGTGGGGAAAGCTGTTTTTGCCCTCCCCAGGCTCCTAGAAAGGCTCTGGAGCCCGAGGAGAGTGAAAAACAGGCTTACTGGGCCCACTGTCCCATCACGTGCCAAAAGCGGGGGAAACGGGCGAGGGGGTCGCATGCAAATGCGTGGTGGTGTGGGGTGCATTGAATTATGGGTGTGGGCATGTGCATGCGTGACCCCCCCCGTGTTCCCCCCTCTTTTGGCACCCGATGGCAAAAAGGTTAGTTATCACTGCTCTATACCATTTCATACAAATGGTTGTCCAATTTCTTCTTAAAAAGCTACAGCGATGGAGCCCTCACAACTTCTGGTCAGAAATGGTAGGTGTTTGTCAAGTCACAAAAGGGGATCACGGCACACTGCAACTGTCGTAAATATGAGTCAGTTGCCAAGCACCTAAATTTTGATAACGTGACCGCGGCGATGCGGCCATGGTCGTAACTGTGAAAAATGGTCCCAAGTCCTCTTTTCAGTGCTGTTGTAACTCTGAAACGAAACGTTGTAAGTCGAGGACTACCTGGATTTAAGCAGAATAATAATAATAATAATAATAATAATAATAATAATAATAATAATAATTACTATTATTATTATTATTATTTTGCAATTCAACCTTTCCTTACTCCGATTCCCCCGCGTTGACAAAAGACATACCACTTAGTCCCCTGTTCCATTGCCAAAATGAAAGTTTCAAAATGAAACTACACAAAGGATTTATTTATTTATTTATTTATTTATTTATTGGTTTGATTTATATGCCGGCTTACAATGCGATAAGCAATAGCCTTCATACTTTTGTATATACCTGCTTAGTAGGGCTTTCGCCCCCCCCCCAAGCGGTGTTCTTTTTTTTTTTTTTTCCATACAAAGTCAGCTTATTGCCCCACAATCCAGGTCCTCATTTTACCTACCTCAGAAGGATGGAAGGCTGAGTCAACCTTGAGCCTGGTGAGATTCTAACTCGCAGTAATTGCAGGCAGCTGGCAGCTAAGTGCTACTCAACAGCACTTTAGTCCGCTGCCCCACCGAGGCTCTTTGTCATTGTCTGTCATTGTGTTTATTCTTTGCCCATCTCCGTAGGTCTTTATGTTTGCGGTGACACCCCCCCCCCCATACACACACCCGCCTGCTCTCTGTTGTCGTTGTGTTGTAATAGGCGCTGCGCTCAGACAGCTCCTACAATCAAAAGGAGAAGGACAATTGTGCTGCCAGCTATTCTCTCTCTCTCCTTAATGGATTCTCTGTGATGAGAAAAAGATGGATGGAAGCCTTAGGAAACGTCGGGACCATCACAAGCGAAAGAGGGTGACATCATTGGGGATCAATAAATCTTTGGGGATATGGCAGGGCAATTAGATAATTAGAACCCTATCAAGAAGGACCAGTGAATTATAGGGATTAATTTATATAAGAATGGCTGAGGAATAAGGAGCCCGCTTCCCATTTCCGCCTGGACAGATTTACGGATTGTACATTCAAATTTCTTTTTTTTTTTTCTTCTTCTCATGTTTAAGCCTTCGGTCCTTAAGCGTAGCGTCCTGGACTACAGGTAGTCCTCGGCTTACAGCCAGAAGGGAGCCCAACATTTCTAAGTTGCTAAGCGAAATGCTTGTTTTAGCGAGTTTCGTTCCCATTTTACGACTTTCCTCGCCGCGGTTGTTAAGTCAGTCAGATGGCTGTTAAGTGAATCTGGCTTCCCCCATGGATTTCGCTCATCAGAAGGACGCAAAAGGGGATCACGTGACACCACCCACCCACCCCTGGGACTCTGTGACCGTCATGAATACGAGTCAATTGCTGAGCCTCTGAATTTGACTATCCTGGGATGCAACAACGGTCATAAGTGTGAAAACTGGTCTTAAGTCCCTTTTTTCACTGCTGTTGTAACTTTGAACAGCCACTAAACGAATTGCTGTAAGTCCAGGACTACCTGTATTGTGTTACATCAGATTATTGTCTGTGTAGTCCAATCGTGTTTCATTCGGCTTTTCTCAAGACCGAGATTATTGTCTGTGTAGTCCAATCGTGTTTCATTCGGCTTTTCTCAAGACTGAGATGCTTCTTTCCTAGTTGAATAAGACTAGGCATGATGATCAATAGCTTTAGAATAGAATAACAGAGTTGGAAGGGACCTTGGAGGTCTTCTAGTCCAACCCGCTGCTTAGGCAGGAAATACTACAACCACTTCAGACAAATGGTTATCCAATATCTTCTTTAAAACTTTCAGTGTTGGAGCATTTGCAACTTCTGGAGGCAAGTTGTTCCACTGGTTAATTGTTCTCACTGTCAGGAAATTTCTCCTTAGTTCTAGGTTGCTTCTCTCCTTGATTAGTTTCCACCCGTTGCTTAAAGATGGGGAAAGGTCTACCTGCTTTCACTACCTACTCAAACCTCTTAATTATGAGCAAAAAGGCAAAACCCTCAATGTTGTCCCCATCAGTCCAAAGAAGTCGGGTGGGAATGGGGATTTTGCAATATCATTCTTCTGGAGTGGGGTGGGAATGGAAATTTTGCAGTATCCTACCCCTGCCATGCCCACCAAGCCACGCCCACCAAGCCACCACGCCCACCAAGCCACGCCCACAGAACCGGTAGGAAAAAAATTGGATTTCACCACTGATATACACATCACATAGTATGTGTCATATACATACCTACCTACCTACCTACCTACCTACATACCTACATACATACATACATACTAGGGGTGAAATCCAAATTTTTTCCCTATCAGTTCTGTGGGCAAGACTTGGTGGGCGTGGCAGGGGAAGGATATTGCAAAATCTCCATTCCCACCCCACTCCAGGGGAAGGATACTGCAACATCTCCATTCCCACTCCCTCCTAGGGGAAGGGTATTGCAAAATCTCCATTCCCACCTGACTCCAGTGGAAGAATACTGCAAAATCTCCATGCCCTCCCCCCTCCCCAACCGGGGTGAGGATATTACAAAATCTCCATTCCTACCTCACTCTGGGGCCAGCCAGAGGTGGTGTTTGCCAGTTCTCCGAACTGCTCAAAATTTCCACTACCGGTTCTCCAGAACTGGTCAGAACCTCCTGCTCAAGCAGGAAACCCTTATGCCATTTTTATGGAGATTGTCAGCCATCCAGGTCACGGTTGTCTCAAAGATGCTTTTTCAAGAGGCAACCGGACTTTCTGGTTTTTCCTCTTTGAAGAGGTTTTGCTTCTCATCCAAGAAGATAGACAGATAGATAGATAATTTTATTTCTATACCGCCCCTCTCCCAAAGGACTCGGGGCGGTGCACAGCCGAATAAAAACACAATACAAATATCCCAATTAAATTTTAAAAATTATTAAAATTATTGCATTTACGGCCAAAATTTGTTAAAAACCCAAAAATTTAAAACTCCGAATTTAAAACTCCTTTACAAAGATAGCCCTGCCCATCGGAAGAGCAGGGTCTTGAGGGCACAGCGAAAACTCGGAGGTCAGAGATTGTGCGTATTTCCGGGGGCAGTTCATTCCAAAGGGCAGGGGCTCCCACAGAGAAGGCTCTTCCCCTGGGAGTCGCCAGCCGACATAGTTTGACCAACGGCACCCTGAAGAGTCCCTCTCGGTGGGAGCGAACTGGTCGGTGGGAGGCTATCGGTGGCAGAAGGCGGTCTCGTAAGTACCCAGGTCCTGAGCCATGGAGCGCTTTAAAGGTGGTAACCAACACCTTGAATCGTACCCGGAAGACCACTGGGAGCCAGTGCAGCTCGCTCAGGAGAGGTGTTACATGAGCGCAACGAGTTGCACCCATAACCACCCGTGCGGCCGCATTCTGGACCAATTGGAGCCTCCGAGTGCTCTTCAAGGGGAGACCCATGTAGAGAGCATTACAGTAGTCCAGCCGAGAGGTAACAAGGGTAACAAGAAGCTGCAGAAGCTTCTGCAGCTTCTATGCCATTTCAAATGGCCATCTAATTTCATCTTTAAAACCCTCCAGTAGCAAATTCTGGCAGAATGCAAATTAAATCCTAGCATTTTAAATCTCGAGTGAAGATCGCAGGGGAAAACCGAAGTGATGAGATTTCTTAAGTCCAGTGACCTGATAACGTTGCAAAATGAGCTATTTTAGACTCCTTTTATTTCAAGAGTCTATTTTTAACTACGTTTCGTTCCGTTAGCCTAACAACCTCTTTTTCCCCCTGTGCTGCAGTCAGAGGTTTTAGCTAATTTCCTATGCTGCTCTTTGGCAGAACGTTAACAAATGCTTTGGTTTATTAAAAAAAAAAAAGCTTTTTTTAAATTTAAAAAAAAAAGTAAATATTTCTTAGGAAACTTTCCTTTCAGATTCAGCCCAGTATATGTTTTAGAAATCATTTAATGGCTTAAAAAAAAAACACCTTGGATTTCTTTAAGAGAATTTTTTTCTATTTTCACGAACCTGGAAAACGCACTCTATAGATTAGATGCCCGTTAATGCCAAGAGATTAATGCGTTGTGCGCAACATTCATAAAGTAGAGTGCATGGTTTGAATAAAAGGAAATCTTTGCCTTTAGGAGGAGGCGGGGGGGAAACCCTTCTCTGAATGTAGACTAAAGACACTCACATAACTTTGGAAAGCAGACATTCTACATTTATCTGAGGGCTCTCCCCCAAAAAATCCATAAACCTGTGCAACAAATCTCCGCGAAACCCTTACCTGTCACGATCTGTTGTCCAGTTAATCCCACAGGTACCATTCCTAGGTTATTCATTGCGGTAGCCCAGGCTGACGGATCAGTGACTGACATGTTAAATTGCGTTGTGTCTATAGCTATGTTCCCCAAGCCATCAGCTGCTGATGGGAGAGAAGTATATTCTGATCAAGAGGATTGCCAGGTGGGTCAATGGGCAAAACTAGAAAAATCGCTTCCATTCTTGCAGTGCCATTATCTCAGATAGTATCTCCCCCCCCCCGGCCCCCCTCTTCATTTTCGTTCCCATCATCTGCGGGAAAAAGTACGCCGTGGCAGCCACAAAGCAAAAAATCCAATATATACAATGTCTGTTGAGACTTAACCCAATAAAGGGCAAAGGTTCCTATGGAAACAAATTCCCAAGGACACTGATAGGTTTTTGCGAGAATAATGAGTTTAGCACGGCAAGGAATCGGGGGGGCACTTGAAAACTTCACCTCTGTTGAAGCCCCTTCGGCAGATTTCACGCCTGTGCCAAAATCTAGTTTTCTTTTCGGCTTCTGTACAACTCAATATCGGTTGTGCTGGAGTAGCACCACGCAAATATTCCTCAGGGGTAAAAGGATGAATTTGAGTTAGGCAGGACTTAGAAAATTGGAGGGAAAGGATATCAAATCAGCCGGGCGTATCCCACGTTCTGGGCAAAACCCAGAAAATATTAACTTCCCATCCTGACCTCCAAGTGATCTAAGGCAATTGTGGTATGCAAGGCACCCCAAATTTTATTCTTAATCATCCCAGTCATAGCTATCCCAAAGATGCCTTTTCAAAAGGCAACTGGACTTTGTTTTTTCTTGAAGAGGTTTTGCTTCTCATCCAAGAAGCTTCTTCAGGTCTGACCGAAAGATGGAGGATGGAAGGATTTATATTCCTTGCAGTCATCTGGTCGTTAGTGCTCTTTCTGAGAGTCGTTGAGGACACTTGGGAGATTTATCTGTTTATCTATCCGAGTGGCCTCAATGACTTTCAGAGAGAGCACTAATGACCAGATGACTGCAAAGAATATAAATCCTTTCATCCTCCATTGTTAAAGTCAGAACTGAAGAAGCATCTGGGATGAGAAGCGAAACGTTTTCAAGGAAAAACAAAGCCCCACTTGCCTTTTGAAAAAAGCACCTTTGGGACGAATGCAATTCTTTTTTTAAATAAATAAACAAACGTGCAACCAGAGCTACCAAACAGACATTCACCTGTGCCCATGGTTCCACTGGGTACTCCTCGCAAACGTCCTGACGTACGTTGACTTCTTCATTTGCTAATATATTAACAGCTTGAGAGGCGAAAAGGTCTCTCCATTCCCAGATCCACTTTTATGCTTTGGAAGGGAAAAAGAAAGAAAGAAAAAAAAAAGAATCAGGAATTGGAAATTATTTTAAAATCGCTCTTCTTGCCGAACTTTGCAGGGTGGATAGGCAGAGCTTTCCAGAAGAACCTCAAGCGTGGCTCTGCTCAGGACATTAAAATGGACATTATGCCAATGGAGGTTCCTGCTGATTGAGAACAAAACTGCCCCACTGTGTAAAACCTGGTTTAATGTTTTGCCTCTGGGCTGCTTAAACTCCCCAGTGTTTAGGATTTATCAGTTCCTGCACAGCTGCTTTTCCAACCCAGCCTCTGCTCCGAGGACATACTTAAGACTGGAAATGCCTTCTTTAAAAAGTTAAAAATTAATTGATATTGAAAGGCTGAAGAAAGAACTTCACTCTGGATTATGTTTCTGGGTACAAAAAAAAAAAAGTAAGTTTGGAATACAGAAGGGGGGGGGGAAGTTACCTTGATGCACTCAAACTAAGAAATCGGTTTTTATTTATTTGCAAAGGGGCATGCCATCACTAGGTATCTTAAAAATCATGGTCAAGGCAAGAGAGTTAAAAACACTTTCTCCAAAGATTTAAAGGAGAATCATTTAGCTCTTCTCCTTGCCTTTTGATGGGGGAACTGCGATAATTTAAAACACATTCAAAGATTCTGCGTTATCAATACAAATTTAATTGATAGTGATTGGCAGTCTTCTGGTAAAAAGCTGACATTCAGCAGGACTGCCTGGCATCCAAAAATTCTAGATGTGTTATTTGACATTGCCGGTTACTTTATACTATTTTAATTAATAAAAGATGGAAATGGTCAGAAGTGTGGTTTTTACTCCAGCTCCAGAGAATATATCTCTATTGATGTTAAGAGATATAATAACAATAAAAATAATAATAACATAACGTTGACATTCTCAAGACATAATAACGTTATCATATGGGTTAAGGCACTCAAACATGTACCACAAGGAGTGTTATATATACATTATATGTTATTACAATAGATGAGAGAGAAGGGGAGGGGGGAAAGAGAGATGATAAATGGAGATACAGACAGACAGATATAGATACATAAATGGATGGATAGATAGATAGATAGATAGATAGATAGATAGATAGATAGATAGATGCATACATAGATAAAGATACAAATGGATGGATGGACAGATGGACTGACAGACAGACAGTCAGACAGACAGACAGACAGACAGACATAAATCAATAGAGAGAGGATAGATAAATGCATAGATAGATAAAGATAGAAAGAGATATAGAAGAATAGAATAGAATAATAATAAAATAGAATGGAATGGAATGGAATGGAATGGAATGGAATGGAATGGAATGGAATAGAATAGAATAGAATAGAATAGAATAGAATAGAATAGAATAGAACAGAATAGAACAGAATACCAAAAAAGTAGATGATAGATAGATGATAGATAGATAGATAGATAGATAGATAGATAGATAGATAGATAGATGATAGACAGACAGACAGACAGACAGAGATCGATATTTCATATATAAAATATATAAATTGTGTTGAAAATAGAGATTCTCTCTGTGTGTGCTTGGGGAATTCTAGATTTTTTTTTCCAGAGTTCCTGCCTAGGATTAATCTCTTTCAAACATCTGCTGCAACAGAAGTGCCTGAAAAGAAGTTATATGCAAACAGTGTAGAGTTTGTTTGTTTAAGAAAATAGCTTTATGCTAGAAAAATACTCACTGAAGAAACCCTTTAAGAGGAAACTCAATATACCAAAGAGTGGACAAAGCCTAGTTGGGGTTAATCAGACAAATCCTTGCCCAATTTCCATAGACAACATATGCAATTTTCTACAGATTTTATTTTAAGTGACAAGAAATGAAGAAAGACAACGCAAAAGCCAACTTTGATGAAGCAAAGCAGCCTCTTGCTGTTGAGCCAAAGATGCTTTTTCCCAAAAGACAACTGGACTTCCTTGGTTTTTTGTCCTTGAAAAAATTTCGCTTCTCATCCAAGAAGCTTCTTCAGCTCTTGATGTTCATGTTCTTGACGTTGATGTTCTCCAAAGCAAAATCACCCATTATATACTGTGATCCTCATTGACACAAGCGGATCATGGTTGTGGCCCCTTCCTCCACCAAAATTCCATTGATTAGATTGGTTTGGGTTGGATTGGATTGGATTGGGTTGGGTTGGGTTGGGTTGGGTTGGGTTGGGTTGGGTTGGGTTGGATTGGATTGGATTGGATTGGATTGGATTGGATTGGATTGGATGAGACGAGATGAGATGAGACAAGACGAGAGAAGACGGGAGGAGAGGAGAGGAGAGGAGAGGAGAGAAAGGAGAGTAGAGTAGAGTAGAGTAGGGTAGAGTAGAGTAGAACAGAACAGAACAGAACAGAACAGAACAGAACAGAACAGAACAGAACAGAACAGAACAAAATAGAATTATTTACTGTCCAAGTGTGATTGGATACACAAGCAATTTAATTCCAGTGCATAAACTCTCAGTGTACACACAAGCAACAATGTGATAAGTCATAGATCATAAATCACCGTTACCATCATAATCCATACGATACAAACAACAAGCAATCAATCACAAGACACCAATTGGAGAAGATAGTAGGAAAGATGCGAAGATGAGGAAATGAGGAAGATGAGAAAGATAATAGCAATACAGGCCGGCTACATATATACGGCTTAACTGCACTAGTCTCCCATTTTGGGAGAATTAAAAAATGCAAACAGAAAACAAAAAAAAGGGGGGGGGAAGTATTTTTTTACAGTCCTGAAAAAGAAAAATGGAGTTTGAGACATCTATGTGGCCGGTATTCATGAAGGCCACCAATGCTTTCTTGATGCTTGTAGGGTTAACTTGCATCTGAGAATGGTACATAAGGATTGTGCCAAAAAAGCCATAATTGATCCAAAGTCCCACAAAAAGATTTTTTTTAAAAAAACAAAACAACAGCTGGCCATACCTACAAATGAAACAGGGAGTTGCATTGTCAGTTGATGCTCGCTTCTCTTTCTTTCTAATTCCTGCCAGATGAATACAAGTTGACTCTCTAAATTCGTGTCGAGGTTCTGTTGCATTTCTCTCCTTGCATCCAATTTCGCAATAATAGCTCACGGCCTTGTGAGAAATTCAGAGAGGGTTTTTTTTTTCCCCCCTGTCTGGCTGAAGCAGTTGAGAATAGTTCTGGTGAGGGAAGAAATAGCTGGAGTCCTCTCTTCTGGGGTATTTCTGGTATTCTGCTATTTATGGAAAACTAAAGTGCATTCTGGATCCGGGTTTGTTTTTAAGCACGCCTTTCCTATTTCTTTAAAACTCTGGAGGATTCTTGGTTGTTGTTTTTTTTTACTGCAAGCAGGCCAGAGTCTATGATTGGTAGGGACATAAATCATGTTAAGAAAGTCATAAATAAATGCCTCTTGCCTGCACAGCATTACCACATCTTTGGGGGGTTTTCCCCTGAAAATTAAAGTTTGCTAAATCGCCTAAATTCCAGTACTTCTGTATTCTCCTCCCTGAAACGTGGAGTCATGTACGTCCTTAAGCCAAAAGACTCAAATCAACCCATAACCTAAATATTTATTTACATGGAAATGAGGCTCCTTCAGTTCTGTGAGTTTTTCTATGTGGCTTGGACTTAGTTCTCCAACGCATATTATATTATTCTTTCTTTTGTTTTATGTATTTGCAATTCCTTCGATCAAGCCCCTTATATTCTCCTATTTATCTAAGAATATATACAACTAACAGAAAAATAAATGTTATGGCTTACTTGACACGTCTTTCTCTTCTCTTCTTATATAGGTACTACAGAGAAATACTATAAAATGAGTGTAAAGGTATAAAATAAAAAATAGCATACAGGAGTGAGTTAAACCATTCTCCCACAATAAACCGTCTTGGGAGATTGGAAGGCTACAATGATTTAACTTGGAGCATGGATGTCCTTGCTGGACTACATTACCCAGAATGCTTTACTATGGGTCAGGCTGGATACCAGGGCTTAGCTCAGAATAAACCTAAATCAATTTGCTGCAGAATCTGTTCATATTTTAATCATCTGTCAACAAAAAGAACCAATGTGAGTATTTTACAACATCCACAAGCTCAAATGTAACCAGAATAACAGAGTTGGAAGGAGGTCTTCTAATCTAACCTTTAGCTCAAGCAGGAGACCCTACATCATTCCAGACAAATGGATGTCCAGTCTCTTCTTAAAAGCCTCCAGTGTTGGAGCACCCACAACTTATGAAGACAAGCCTTCCACTGGTTTATTGTTTTCACTGTCAGGAAATTCCTCCTTAATTCTAGATTGCTTCTCTCCTTGAGTAGTTTCCACTTGTTGCTTCTTCTCCGGCCTTCAGGTGCTTTGGAGAATAGGTTGACCCCGTCTTCTTTGTGACAATCCCTCAGATATTGGAAGACTGCTATCATGTCACCCTTAGTCCTTCTCTTCACTAGACTAGACTTACCCAATTCCTGCAACCGTTCTTTGTATGTTGTATCCTCCAGTTCCCCAATCATCTATGTTCCTCTTCTCTAAACCTTCTCTACACTCTCAACATCTTTTTATATGTTTTTATATTTTTTATATATGTTGTTGTTTTTATAGCTTCAAATATATGGCAAGGCAACCCCAAAACTAAAAAAAATTACAATAGCAGATTATGACAGCAGTTGTAACACAGAAGAGAAATAGAAATTTCAGTAGAATATTGTGATCCAAATTGGAGGTTTTAGACAGTATTTTTTTGTATTATCTACCAGGGAAACAAACTTTACAGAGAAAAGAAAAACTTTGGAAGAAGCAGAAGGGATATTCAGAAGGGACATTAAAAATCCCAGTGGAACTGAATGACAACAGAGCCTCTATATATCATTCATGTTCTGACATTTGATGTGCTTCACCGTTATGTGAAAAGAAAAAAAAAGCTCTAGAAATATGGATGTTGTCAGATCCACATTGCAAGGAAATCTGATTGTTTAGCTGCAAATGTTGAAACGCCCAAGCGAGAAGCAAGGGAAAATGTGAAAATTGTCAAACTGGGAACATAGCATCCTACATTGGCTTGTTCAGAAATAAGATGCAATGAACTGGGTTGCAGGTGACATCACACGACGGGACACAAAGGCAATGTTACTCAGAAGCAACACCGCTAAAGATGTGGTTACCTGTAACCCAATAAACGTCAGGATTATATAGATCCATTTTAGTGGTTATCTGGTGAACAGCCATGTTACATAAGCGCACACTTCAACTACAAGTACAAGGTGAAAAAATTTGCGGCGAATTGAAAGAGGTGCTAAATTCAACATCTGGAAGGAAGTACTACTGACCACAAGCGATCAGGATGTAAAAATTGGAGAAATGGAGGAACTTGGAATTATAGGAAGAATGGGATTGCATAAACACAGTAACATAGGTGATCACTTCAATGAAATTTTGAAGATTATTCTCTTTTTATGTCTGTGGAGATTCACAGTCATCCAGGTCGTGGTTGTCCCAAAGGTGCTTTTTCAAAAGGCAACTGGCCTTTGTTTTTCCTGGAAAATGTTTTGCTTCTCATCCAAGAAGCTTCTTCAGTTCTGACTGAATGGTAGAGGACAGTAGGTTTTATAGTCCTTGCAGTCATCTGGTTATTAGTGCTCCCTCTGAGTGCTACATTAAGACTGAACAGCCCTCCCTCAACTGAAGAGGAGGAATACAACAGCACCTACCTCCTTGTTTACAACACAATCCTTTTAGTAATTCCAAGAAGGTTCCACTATTCAGGTACACTATTCAGGTGATCCTGAGGGCATAGATAGACTTCCAAATGGCCTCAACGACTCTCAGAGAGAGTACTAATGACCAGATGACTGCAAGGAATGTAAATCCTTCCATCCTCCCTCATTCAGTCAGAACAGAAGAAGCTTCTTGGACGAGAAGTGAAATATTTTCAAGGGAAAAAAAGCAAGGAAGTCAAGTTTTCTTTGGAAAGCACCTTTGGAACAACCATGACCTGGATGACTGAGAATCTCCATAGATATTTAGCTATGCACTTTGCGATGGACACCCTTCAAATGGTGTGGGAGTATGAATGCATTTCCAGGAAAAAATTGAAGAGTACAGGATTCAGGTGACCCTGAGGGCACAGATAAACCTTCAAGTGACTTCAACAACTCTCAGAGAGAATACTAATGACCAGATGACTGCAAAGAATGTAAATCCTTACATCCTCCTCCCAGTGGTGGGATACAAATAATTTAACAACCGGTTCTCTGCCCTAATGATCAGCTGGGTAGGCATGGCTCACTGGTCATGTGACTGTGTGGGTGTGACCAACTCAACGTCACTCATGTTGATGGGCGCTTCACCTTAGCTGTTACAATGTAATAAGGATTAACCAGAGAGGCAGTTTAGGCTAGAAACACCACCAGAATGTTTCCTTCCTGCCTTCCTTACAGGATTAGCCCTGTAAAGTGGAAAAAAACAAAATAAGATTTCTTCCAACAACCGGTTCTCCGAACTGCTTAGAAAGTTAACAACCGGTTCTCCTGAATAGATGCGAACTGGCTGAATCCCACCACTGCCTCCATCATTCATTTAGAACTGAAGAAGCTTCTTGGATGAGAAGCGAAACGTTTTCAAGCAAAAACAAAGAAAGTCCAGTTGCCTCTTGAAAAAACACCTTTGGGACATATTCTCAGTTTAGCACCAAGAGATACTACAAGCAATATAAATGTAGACCTTATGAATGGACATCAGTTTATTGGATAACATAAGAATAAAATGTTTTGCATGATGAGAAAGGAAAAACTCGTGAATGGCGATCCAGGATCATTCCAGATGCCGACTGCAGAACACGTCATGAATTATTGGTGTCCAAACACTGAAAATTAAGGAGAGTAGGTATGCCACAAATATTTGATACGGGAAACATTCAGTCAGAATATAAAATCGGTGTAAGGAACAGAGTCCGTATGCTGATTTAATGCAAAAGAGGAGATGACAAAACAATGACAAAATAAAAATAAAAAATAGAAGACATCATGAAAGCCATAAGTAATTCTCCCAGATTTGGGCTGCTGGGAATTTCAAAGACGGACAGGTTCAAATAGCTTTCAGAAGAAGCTATCATGATAATGAGAGAAAAACTGAGAATAAAAGCCTCAGGCAACCACAAGAAGGTGGTGTGAGGAATGAATGGAGACTCTGGAGGTGAAGCAAGAAAAGATATCTTCATCCAGAATGTTAGCAAATGGGGTGGTGAGGGGGGGGATAACAAGAAAAGAAATATGGGGCTGTTTTTAAGAAGAACAGAGGAAACCGTGGGAAAATTAAAAGTAAAGTAAATAAACATGGAAGCAATCTCTAGGGGAAAATTAATTAAAAGAAGATTGAGAGGCTTAAACTGAAGGTTTCAAGTCCTTCGAACACAAGTAGAAAACAACAAAAACGTTTGCAGCAGGGGAAAAGCTTCAGAGACCAAGTCTACTCATAAGACCAATAAAGGAGGATATTTGTAGCTCAGGGTTGCAACGAGGGCTCCTTGGTGCTTTCTGAGCTTGGTTGGTTTCTTGCAGATGTTTCATTAGTCTAGGACCGCGATGGCAAACCTATGGCACGGGTGCCACAGGTGGCACGCGGAGCCATATTGGTGGGCACGCGAATGTTACCCTAGCTCAGCTCCAGCACATATGCGCGCACTGGCCGACTGATTTTCAGGTCTTCCGGCCCCACCAGAAGTTGGGAAACTGGCTGTTTCCGGCCTCTGGAAGGCCTCCGGGGGGATGGGGAAGGCTGTTTTTGCCCTCCCCAGGCTCCTAGAAAGCCTTTGGAGTCTGGGGAAGGGGAAAAACAGGCCTACTGGGACCCACCAGGCCATTGCATGCCAAAAGCAGGGGGAAGTGTGGGGGGTCACATGCAGATACACGGGAGGGTGGGGCGCATTGAATTATGGATGTGGGCACACGCACTCGTGACCCCCCCAGGCGACCCCCGCTTTTGGCACGTGACGGCAAAAAGGTTAGCCATCACTGGTCTAGGACATGGGTCAGCAACCTGTGGCTCTGGAGCCGCATGTGGCTCTTTCACCCCTCTGCTGCAGCTCCCTGTCACTCAAAATATACGTCACAACTGCCAATGTGTGACACCCACCAGCACACAATTTATTGAGCTTTTCAACCCCCGGTAGGCCAACCATGGATAAATCCAAGAAAAGAAAAGTTTCAGAAGAAAACAGAACGTTTACTTCAACTACCTATGCTAGTTTTGTGGCCGCTCAAGAAATAGTCAGGCAGGGAAGGGTTTTTGTGGCTCCCGGTGTTTTCTTTTCTGTGGGAAACAGGTCCAAATGGCTCTTTGAGTGTTTAAGGTTGCAGATCCCTGGCCTAGACTAGCACTGATGATGTTACCTAGTTGGGTAATGAAACGTCTGCAGGAAAACAACCAAGTTCAGAGAGTACCAAGAACCCCACAGTTCTACTCCTCCTCCTCCTCCTCCTCCTTCTCCTCCTCCTCCTCCTCATCATTTTTAAACATTTTTAAACATTTTCCTCCCAACTATCCTGATTGTCCTGGCTATCCTGATTATTCGATCTCATCTCTTCTGCCTGGATGCTCCACCTTACTTTTCCACCTTACCTTCAGATTTGCTTGTATCAAAAAGGGAGGAAGCACAGACATCGAGAGTCTTGAACGATTTATCTATACATCTATTCACTTGGATGGGATGGACCATCTCCTCTACTGTTTTTGAAACGGTAGACTGGTCACTATGAGAAGGCAGTCATTAAGACTCTTATCCCCCTTTTGGACCAACTTATTTAATCACAAGACTTCCCATCACCATGAAAGGGTGATGGTATTCCGATGTTATAGTATACCGGCTTCCTTGTACAACTATCCACCTTACCTTTTTGTCTTAACCATCTATTTTAAACCATCTTTAACACCTTTAAGAAGAAAATTAGCCTTTCATCACTTCCAATTCCATCTCTCCTCTAATGTATTCAAAAACAGAACTCCTCACACTGCGAGATTCCCCCCTCTCGCAGGTTTGGCCCTCCCAATTATCTAGGGCCGCCCTCAAGGACGGGTTTTGGAACCCCGAGAGGTGGTATGCTAAGAACCGGAAGCTTTGGGGTTTTTTAGATAGTTTTTCTTTTTTTTTTTTTTTTTTTTTTTTGTTAAAAAAATACTTTAATCTTCTAAAATACAATTTTCTATAATTTTAAAAATCCACTTACAATACAGCAGAAGGATAGAGTTACAATTTTAGACCAGCAATTTCAGTTAAAACTATTATGGCAGAGAACTTGGAAAAAACCTTCATAAAACCTTTAAATTTATTTTTTTAATCTTTAAAGATTTCTAATTATTATATACTTAGTATATTGCTATTTTTAATGGTAAAATTATAAAAATATTAAATGTATCTGATGAACCTGCATATCGAATTTAGATTTACTCGCTGTTAAATTCAGTAAAATCAATAAGTCAACACATAACAAATGTATTCATTATATAATAAGTTTTATCCAGTAATTCTTCAAGGACAATAGTCCTGAGAACACAGAACAGATCCAATTATCTCCTTCCTACTAGTTATTTCTGAGATTTTAAAAGAACAACCTCAGAAACTACAAAAGAAGACATGGTATGGCTGGACATTGTCAGGATAAAGAGGAACATTAAAACTTCTGAAGGATTTAATGGACATTGGTCCCACATTATGTCCCAAACATAATGGCAAAAAAATAGTTTACTTTATAAGTTACTGGTCAGGAAACTGAATTTCTCAGAATATACAGAATTGGATTTTAGATTGCCTTTTGTAAATTAGATCCAAGTCATCTAAAGTTATTTATGACTACGTTCTATGAATATCAATTGCAGTTAGGTGGCCATTGTATATTAGGAATATCTCCAATATTATTTTTATAGTGGCATTAAAAAAATTAACAAAATCCTTATCTTGAATGAGTTACAATAACAATTGAATTTTTTTCATCAAAATTGTTTGCTCTTTATAATTATGTCTAACCAATAATGTCCCAGAGGTAAATTTACTGGTCACATTAAAATGCAGTATAAATATATACACTTTCATTTTTTCACATTTACATTCTACATTATGTTACAACTTTCTATCTTCTGCCATAAAAAGTGATTGCAATCCTTTGCGAACATTAAGCAATTCTTCTTCATGCATTTCCTTAAGAAATTTATGTTGAATGCCATCAATATCTTCTTTCAAAAAATGTACCTGAGATAGAAAAATATTTTCCTCTTGATCAGCAGTATGGTAAATGTTCTTCTCAAATGACGTTCTAAGATTCTGAAGTCTCTGCTGCTCATTCTTGTTGTAAGTGCTAAATGTTTCAAAATGCTTCTTTGAAAAATTTGAAAAATCTTTCTCGATATTTCTCAATATTTGTGAATCTCTTTAAAACTCTAGATAGTTTTTCAAACTCTATTTTAAAAAGATCTGGGAGGAGGGTGGTTTCTAATGTAAATAAGGAGGCTGGGGGACCTCCCGGGAGGGGGGTGGGTTGTGTGGGTTCAGGGGTTAATCTTCAAGGGACAGGGTCTAGTCCGGCTAAGGAGCACGACGGAGGTGATACGAAATCCGGAGTCAAGGAGGGGGTTAGAGCTTATACTATCGGTAGACATTACATCAGTACTATAGGTGGGAGGGGCAGATATGGCGGGAGTAGGGGGCCATATCAAGTGAAGGGAGTACGCGCTCGCTGTCTTCAAGCAGTGGCATGCTCCGGCCCCCAATGCTCTGCTCGTTCCCCAGGTTGCACAGACCCTCAGGCCCTGGACCTTCGGCTGATGCTATGCAACGCCAGGTCTGTGGTAAACAAAGCCCCCCTCATTTGTGATCTTGTTCAAGAGGGGGGAGCGGACCTGGCAGGTATTACGGAGACCTGGCTGGGCCAGGAGGGAGGGGTTTCTCTCATAGAGATGTGCCCACCTGGTTTCCTAGCATTTCATCAGCCAAGGTCACAGGGGAGGGGTGGGGGGGTGGCAGTTATCATTAGAGAAGGTCTTGGCCCGAAGGAGGCCACTGTTCCTCAGACGGTCGGATGTGAGTCCCTCCTTGTGAAGTGGGGTCATGGGGTACAGATGGGCTTGCTAGTTACGTACCTGGCTCCCTGCTACGTGGCGGCAGCCCTGCCTGAGCTACTCAACGTTATAGCCGCGGTGGCGGTTGATATCCCTAGACTTATAGTCATGGGAGATTTCAACCTGCCATCCGTCGGTGAGGCGTCTGAGGTGGCTCAGGAGTTCATGGCTTCCATGACGGCCATGGACCTGACCCAGTTAGTTCATGGCCCTACTCACACTGAGGGAAACACGCTGGACCTGGTTTTTGTCTCTGGTCAGTGGTTGAGTGATCTTGAGATAGGGGATATAGTGATTGAGCCCTTGTCCTGGTCGGATCACTCCCTCCTTCACTTTGACCTTCGAACCACCACACCCCGCCGCAGGGAGGCGGAACCGATAAGGTGGTTCCGCCCCAAGCGCCTGATGGACCCAGATAGGTTCCAGAAGGAGCTTGGGCCATTTCCTGAGGCTCTGGCACATGGCTCGATCGAAGACCTGGTGGCCACCTGGGATAGGGAGGCTGCCGGGGCCTTGAATCGAGTCGTGCCTTTGCGGCCTCTGACTCGACGCCGATCTCGCCTGGCTCCTTGGTACACTGAGGAGCTGAGGGAGATGAAGCGTCGGAAAAGACGCCTGGAGAGCAGTTGGAGAGCCAGCCGATCTGAATCTGACCGAACACTGGTAAGATCTCATATTAAGACTTACCTAGTGGCGATAAAAGCGGCAAAACATAACTATTTTTCCGTTCTTATTGCATCATCAGATAACCGCCCGGCCGCCTTGTTTAGGGTGACCCGCTCCCTGCTCCTTCAGGAAGTGCGGGAAGACCCCTTGGAGGGTAGAGCCGAGGATTTTGTTCAATATCTGTATGATAAAATCGCTCAGATTCGGGAACACCTGGACTCTGACATAGTAGATTCAGAGGAAAGGATGGAGGCAGGTCTTGAGAATACCACCTGGAAAGAGTTTGATTCTGTGACTCCCGAATATGTGGACAGGATACTGGGGAGGCTGAATGCTACCACATGTTTATTGGACCCGTGTCCCTCCTGGTTGGTGCTGGCCTCTCGGGAGGTTACACGAGGCTGGCTCCAGGGGATTATAAATGCTTCTCTGAGTGAGGGTGTCTTTCCTGCTGCCTTGAAAGAGGCAGTGATGAGACCTCTCCTCAAGAGGCCTTCCCTGGACCCGGCAATATTGGCTAATTACCGTCCAGTCTCCAACCTTCGCTTCGTTGCGAAGGTTGTTGAGAGTGTGGTAGCACAACAGCTTCCTCAGTACCTGGATGAATCATCTTATCTGGATCCGTTCCAGTCGGGCTTCAGGCCTGGACACAGCACGGAAACGGCATTGGTTGCATTGGTTGATGATCTCTGGAGGGCTCGGGACAAGGGTTGTTCCTCTGCCCTGGTCCTATTAGATCTCTCAGCGGCTTTTGATACCATCGACCATGGTATCATGCTGCACCGGCTGGAAGAGTTGGGAGTGAGGGGCACCGTGTTGCGATGGTTCTCCTCCTTTCTCTCTGACCGGTGGCAATCTGTGTTGGCAGGGGGGCAGAGATCGACCCCGAGGCCCCTTATATGTGGGGTACCACAGGGATCGGTTCTCTCGCCCCTTCTGTTCAACATTTATGTGAAGCCACTGGGTGAGATCATCCGTGGTTTCGGGGTGAAGTACCACCAGTACGCTGATGACACCCAGCTGTACATCTCCACCCCAGACCACCCCAATGATGCCCTTGAAGTGATGTCCCAGTGCCTGGAGGCTGTACGGATCTGGATGGGGAGGAACAGACTCAGGCTCAACCCATCCAAGACCGAGTGGCTGTGGTTTCCGACATCCCGATATAGTCAGTTGGTGCCAACGCTGACTATTGGGGGCAAGTCATTAGCCCCCACGGAGAGGGCTCGAAACTTAGGCGTCCTTCTGGACTCACAGCTATCTTTAGAAGAACACCTGACGGCTGTGGCCAGAAGGGCTTTTTATCAGGTTCGCCTGATACGCCAGTTGCGCCCCTTTCTAAATCGGGACTCATTAAACACGGTCACTCATGCCCTCGTCACTTCCCGCCTGGACTACTGCAATGCTCTCTACATGGGGCTCCCCTTGAAGAGCACCCGGAGGCTCCAGTTGGTCCAGAATGCAGCCGCGCGGGTAGTTATGGGAGCGATGTGGCGCTCCCATGTGACACCCCTCCTGCGCGAGCTGCACTGGCTTCCTGTGTTCTTCCGGGTGCACTTCAAGGTTTTGGTTACCACCTTTAGAACGCTCCATGGCTTAGGACCGGGCTATCTTCGAGACCGCCTTCTGCCACCAGTACCCTCTCACCGACCAGTACGCTCCCATAGAGAGGGGCTTCTCAGGGTGCCGTCGGTCAAACAGTGTCGACTGACGGCCCCCAGGGGGAGAGCCTTCTCTGTGGGGGCACCCACCATGTGGAACAAGCTCCCCCCGGAGATACGGACAATCCCAGATCTCCGCGCTTTCCGCCGTGCCCTCAAGACGTTTCTATTCCAGCAGGCTGGCCTGGACTAACCTCTTCTAAAATTGCTCTTATATTTTTAAATCTTAATCTCATAAATTTAGAGTTTTAATTTTAGGTTTAAGACCAAATTATTTAATTGTATTTTAATCAATTCTTTAAAATATTTGTATTATATGTATTTTATCATTTGTCTGTACACCGCCCTGAGTCCCCCGGGAGTAGAGCGGTATATAAATATAATATAATAATAATAATAATAATAATAAAAATAATCATCATCATCCCTTCTCCTCCTCGCCTTCTACTTCTCGTCCTCTCCACAAATCTCACTGGGGACGTTCTCTACTTGGGTAATGAAACGGCTGCAAGAAAGCAACCAAGCTCAGAGGGTACCAAGGACCCCACAGTCCTCCTCGTCTTCTTCCTCTTCTTCTTCCTCTTCTTCTTCCTCTCCTCTTCCTCTTCCTCTTCTTCCTCTCCCCTTTCTTCTCCTCCTCTCTGCAAATCCTATTCCCTTCTAGCACTGATGATGTTCCCTAGTTTGGGTCATGAAATGGCTGCAAGAAAACCACCAAGCTCAGAGAGCACCAGGGACCCTTTACTACTCATAAAAGTTGCTTCCCAGACTGATAGCCATTATAAGCTTTGGACACAGTGTGCAGGGGAGGTGAAGGAGAGATTAAACCAAGGGGGGAAGGCAATGACTAACTTCGACAAGGTCATGGAGGCTATTTCCGTGGCAACAGGGATGGATGGGAGTCATGGCCCTCCGAGGAACAATTCATGGCTGTGAAAACTGAGCATTGAAAAACATCCAAAGAAAGATGACAGACAGCTCTGGATATGGTGTCTAGGATATGGATGGCAAGAAGCACCTTTCCATCAGCCCTTGATGGAATCCAGAGTGATGGATCCCTTTGAGGTGCTGATCAGGCAGCAGAAACTCGAATTGTTTGGAGGTCTGAGACCAGCACACGATAGACTCGAACTAACGTTGGTGCTTGGCAAATTTGGGAAAGTAGGAGACCAATAGATAAGAGAGAGAAATACAATTAAGAAGATCATTAGAGTACAGGTAGTCCTTGGCTTACAACGGTTTGCTTAATGACCGTTCAAAGTTGCAGCAGCCCTGAAAAAAGTGGCTTAGGACCATTTTTAATTATCACCATTGTAACATCACATTTGGTCACGTGAGCCACATTCAGAAGCATGTACTTATGACGGTGTCAGAGTTTAGATCTAGAAAGCACACACAGGCAGACTGATGCAGCAGGATTCATTAACTTCTTTATATACCTAATAACATATGAAGATAAATGTACAACACCAATATAGATCCTTCTTCAAACTTAGTAGCAGTTACAAGCAAAACACACAGGCAGCAGTACAGCAGAGATGCAAGTCCAGGCTAGTTTCTGTTTCTCTGCACAGACTCAGAAGCTGCAGACTAAGACACACCCTGACTCCAGTCTGTCTCAGCTCCCATTGGCTGACTTAAGTTGCTATGCCTATTCATTGGCTGACCTTGTTACCATGTCTCTGCCAATTCATGAATAATCTGACAGATGGTTTCAGTGTCGTGTGATCAAATTTTGTGACCGTCTGACAAGCCAAGCCAGATTCACTTAACAACCCTGTTACTCATTTAACAGCTGCAGCATTTCGCTTAACAGGGGCAGGCAAGGTCGTAAAATGGGGCAAAACTGACTCGACAACTGTCTCGCTTCGCAACTGAAATTTTGGGGCTCTATTGTGGTCGTAAGTCGAGGACTTACTGTACAGTGTCTTTCAGCATGGCCAAGGTCATGGTTGGGGACAGGTCAAGATTGGGATGTCTGTCCATACGATTGTGAGTGGTTGGACCCGACTCACACTGACACTCAACTCACTTACTAAAGTTGTAAGTGCATTTAGTACCATGTATTTTGATATTTATCTGTTTATAATTTTCTTTAATAAACAAACACAGTGAACATAGAGGAGAAGAAACATACTGGAACCAACAGCTGGTTGTGAGTTTTTCCTGCTCTCCTGGTGCAGCTATTTAAATCTCCTTCTGTCTCTCTCCATTTTTTTATTTTTTTATTGTATAAAATACAAAAAAAGAAAATAGGAAATTAAAGGAAGGAAATGGAACAGGAAAAGGGGGTGTGAGATACAAGAGGGAAGAGAAAAAGAAAGAAAAGGGGGCATTGACTTCCAAATCTTCCTATACAATACAATATAAACACACTCTAGTAGAATATTATCAAACATGGAATTTATTTTATCAATGGTTGGAAAAAAGGGGTGGAGATTAAGAATGCAAATGTGTATTGTTAAGTAAATTAAATACCCAGACAACATGATGTTTATTAAGCATTAAGAAATGTATTTCATAGAAAATCAATAAAATAATAACAACAGCTGGAAAAACAGCTGGATGACCGATGAAATAGATGGAAAACCAAAGCTTTGCATGGACAGCACTTGAAAAACATTGTAGGAAATTGTGATGACAACTTGACATGGGCATGGCTTAAGATGGGAACCATCAAGAAAGAAATGGCTGCTCAAGTATATCAAGAAATTGCAGCTTCCTGCAATAACACCACCGGAACTGCAAAAAACTGCACTACTTGGAACATTGTATATTTTAAGAAGATATTTGGTTGATATCTAGGACACTGGCAGCAACCCGTATCAACCATTAGCACCGGTCAATGGTATTTGTGATGCATTTTTGAATGTCCAGTTGACTGAGTTTCATGTTTAATGAATAAAGTAAATAATAATAATGAGGAGGAGGAGGAGGAGGAGGAGGAGGAGGAGGAGGAGGAGGAGGAGGAGGAGGTACTTGGTTGATACCTAGGATGCTGGCAGCAACCCGTATCAACCATTAGCACCAGTCAATGGTATTTGTAATGCATTTTTGAATGTCCAGTTGACTGAGTTTCATGTTTAATGAATAAAAGAGATAATAATAGTATCAAGTGATGCAGAAGACCTCTAAGGCCATCGAGGGAGAATCTGGGGGATACATGGACGCCCAACGATATTGCGCTGTCTGCTCCTGTATCAATGATTGATCTTCTAATTCCCAGTCTCCCTATAAGCAATCAACAGGTCTCTTAGCAACCATTCCGGCCAGCCTGAAGAAGCAAGCAGCAAATGCGGCCTGTTTCCTGGATTTTCATGGTCACCTCCTACGTGATTCCTTCTCCCTGTCGTTGGTGGAAGAAGAGGAAGACAACCGAGCTGAGGTGTTTTCGTCACAACGTTGCTTGCCAGGTCCTTCTGTGATGTACTGGACGTTACCTTTCCTTTTGCAGTGAACAGATTCCAGGAGAATCTCCTCCCAAGCATGTGGGAAACATCCAGCCTAGGAATGCTGTTGGAAGAGGCCAAATGAAATGGCCGCTTAATGACCCCAGGAGGCCTGTAGATTCCTCTTGCAACTGAGTAAATCGCGGCCTGTGCTATTTTGTGCAACAGCTGCACTGGGGAGGTAACAGGAAGGTCTTTTGTCCATGTATTATCGGGCGAAGAATATTAGCTGCTTGGTTCTTAATACGTTTCTTTGGGGAATCTGGATTAAGATGAGGGTGACAGAGAGGAAGAGAAGGAGAGATGGAGGGAGGGAGAGGGGAGGGGAGAGGAAGGAGAGAGGAGAGGGAAGTGGAGGGGAGAGGGGAAGAGAGGGAGAGCGGAAGGAGAGAGGAGAGGGTG
>WNWU01013721.1:3672936-3688294 GCA_012654045.1 Ptyas mucosa
CTATCTATCTATCTATCTATCTATCTATCTATCTATCTATCTATCTACTTACCTACCATCCATCCATCCATATCTATCTACCTACCTACCTACCTACCTACCAACTTACCTAACATCCATCCATCCATATCTCTCTTTCTATCTATCTATCTATCTATCTATCTATCTATCTATCTTAGAGAGCATGATGGGCTATCAGAAGATGATGCAATATTAGTTAGAGAATACCCAATTGCCACATTGAACAAGTCAGAGAAACTTTGCTATCCATCTCTGCAAAGCCTTCCTTGACTCTAAAACTAGGACATGTATAAGGTTAAATTCAAGGCAGCGTTTTCATATGTTAAGCGTTGTATCGTAACTTGAATATATTACATATGTCGGCTTATTATTAGAATGTTCTGAATAACAGAGTTGGAAGGGACCTTGGAGGTCTTCTAGTCCAACCCCCTGCTCAAGCAGGAGACCCCATATAATTTCAGACAAAGAGCTGTCCAATCTCTTCTTAAAAACTTCCAGTGTTGGAGAATTCACAACTTCCGGAGGCAAGTTGTTCCACTGGTTAATTGTCCTCACTGTCAGGAAATTTCTCCTTAATTCCAGGTTGCTTCTCTCCTTGATTATTTTCCATCCATTGTTCCTTGTCCTGCCTTAAGTGCTTTGGAGAATAGCTTGACATCCCCTCCTTTGTGGCAACCCCTCAAATACTGGAGGACTGCTATCATGTCCCCCCCAGTCCTTCTTTTCATTAGACTAGATTGCAAATTCCTGCAATCCTTCTTCTTCTGCTGTTTCCTACAGCAGCCTAACCTGCTCTGTGCTCTAAAGTGAAATCTAGAATTCAGGGGGGCTGCAAGATTCTTTCTGGGTTTTCAAAACTGTTCCCCTTTCTTATCGACTAATGATGGAGGAGGGAAAAACACACCCATGGTGGTATACAGCACAATTAGCCACACTGCAGGCTAGCATTCAAAGCTGTTTTGCTGTTCTCTCAAATTTCCTTTATCAGTAGTTTGAACAAACAGGGGAGGAAGAATGGAATGCTGTTTTGTACCGAATGTCAGTCAAATCCCCAGAAGCTGTATACACCCCCCCCCCAGGATGGAGAGCCTTCACTTTCTTCCATTGTAACTTAGCGCAGAATTGCACATCACGTATCTGCGGCACAACACCGAGCATCTGACTAACATGTTGCATTGTGAAGAACATGAGCTATTCCAAAGAAAATGTTAAAAGCCCAGGGAAATTCCCTGGCAGAACGAATAGTACGCTATGAACTCGCATTTCCCCTGTTTTACCAGCAACACAAAGCAACAAAAACCTCAGAAAAGAAAAGGAATGTATGGCCAGATGAGATGGAGCAACTCCAAGCGATGGAACCGGAATATTTCAGGAACTCTCATGTCATGCACTACAGTTCTTCCTGCATGAAAAGGGCCAGAGATAGCACCTATGGGAATAACAATTTATTTACCAGCAAAAAAAAATAATAGAATAGGGAAGGATTTACAATAGTTATCCAAAAAGGCAACTGGACTTTGTTTTTCCATGAAGACGTTTTGCTCTCTCATCCAAGAAGCTTCTTCAGTTCTGACTGAATGATGGAGGATGGGTTTATATTCCTTGCAGTCATCTGGTCATTAGTACCCTTTCTGAGAGTCATTGAGGCCACTTGGAGGTTTACCTATATCCTCAGGATGACCTGAATAGTGCAAATGGGCATGGAACCTTCTTGGAACTGCTGAAAGAACTGTGTTGTAAACAGGGAGTAGGTGGTGTTGTATCCCTCCCCCTCTGTTGAGAGAGGGCTGTTCAGTTTTGACATAATGGCCTCTTTAACCCCACTTTCAAACTAGTGGTCCTCTCTGTCCAGAATGTGGATGTTGCCATCTTCAAAAGAGTGGCTTTTGTCTTTTAAATGTAGATGGATTGCTGAATTTGGTCCTGACGGGTTTGTTCTCCTATGTTGTGCCATGCCTTTGTGAAACGGTTGTTTTGTTTCTCCAATGTACAGATCTGCACATGGCTCACTGCATTCTACTGCATATATCACAATGCTCTGTTTGTGTCTGGATGTTTTATCCTTGGGGTGGACAAGCTTCTGCCTTAGTGGACTGAGAGGACCATTGGCTTGAAAGATGGGTCAAAGAGGCCCTCTGTGTTAAGATTGAACAGCCCTCTCTCAACAGATAGACCATCTATCTCCTGACTACAACACAGTCCTTTCAATAGGCTCCACACCCATTTCTACTATTCAGGTGACCTTGAGGACACAGATAAACCTCCAAGTGGCCTCAACGACTCTCAGAAAGAATACTAATGACCAGATGACTGCAAGGAATATAAATCCTTCCATTCCCCTACCATTCGGTCAGAACTGAAGAAGCTTCTTGGATGAGAAGTGAAATGTCTTCAAGGAAAAATGAAGTGCCTTTTGAAAAAGCACCTTTGGGACAACCATGACCTGGATGACTGAGAATTTCCATAAACATTTGCAATCATTGTATTTCCTAGGGTTGCTGCATTTGGGCTGGAAATATTCAGGCAATCTTTAGATATCCATGAAAACAGTTTTTTGTATTCTTTTTTTCTCCCTGCCATTTGCCATCTGTCTGAATTTTTGCATCCCAGAAGTGACAGCCCCAACATATTTGCAAAGGAAAAAAAGAAAAGAGTTGAACCCTTAGCACAACTGCAAACATAGAAAACCACACAATTTGCAACCCAATGAATTTTACCATAGCTCGGGACCATGCCGGCTGCCCAACAGGTCAACAAATTTATTTTCTAAAAATTAAATGGGGTGATTAAAATACACTTTCAAATGCAAGAAAAAGGAGATGCTGAATAATAAGAATCATTCTCCGAGATAGATCATATTCACGGAGACAGAGTCTAACCAGAAGGTATCAAAATTACTATCCCTATTTATTTACTGTCCCAGATTGGGTGAAACCTGGCTCTACAGCAGTAACTGTGAGAGGGATCTTGGATCTTCATCAACAGATTTTCAACTTTATTATTCACTTCTGTTTAGTTTTTTTTCAATGTATGATTCTTATGGAACTAGAAGGGGGAGAAATGTCATATTTTGGGCTGTTTAGAGGGTGTATAAAGGTTCCCCTCGCACATATCTGCTAGTCGTTCCCGACTCTAGGGGGCGGTGCTCATCTCCGTTTCAAAGCCGAAGAGCCAGCACTGTCCGAAGACGTCTCCGTGGTCATGTGGCCGGCATGACTCAACGCCAAAGGCGCACGGAACGCTGTTACCTTCCCACCAAAGGTGGTCCCTATTTTTCTATTTGCATTTTTTACCAGCTTTTGAACTGCTAGGTTGGCAGAAGCTGGGACAAGGAACTGGAGCTCACCCCGTTACGCAGCACAAGGGATTCGAACCACTGAACTGCCAACCTTTTGCTCAGCATCTTAGCCACTGAGCCACCGCATCCCCTAGGGGGTGTACAACCCCTTTGAAATCTTGAGAAGGCTTAGAGTTTAAGTGTAGTAAACAGGACTCTGTTCCCAGCCTTGAATATTGCTGAATACACTTGGTCATGTCTTAAATATGGATTTTGTCAATTTATGAAAAAGTTTGGCTCTATCAAGACTAGAGATCTGCAAAGGGGGCAGAAGACAAGTATAAATTTTAAAAAAACACAAATATATGGACTTCAGTGACAATAATAGGTGATACATGGCTCAATAATATTAACTGTGAGGGAGATCTTGGAGTCCTAGTGGACAATCACTTAAATATGAGCCAGCCGTGTGCGACAGCAGCCAAAAAAATCCAATGCAATCCTAAATTACATTAACAGAGGGATAGAATCAAAATTACATGAAGTATTAGTACCACTTTATAAAGCCTTAGTGAGACCATGCTTGGAATACTGTATCCAGTTTTGGTCACCATATTGTGAAAAAGATGTGGAGACTCTAGAAAGAGTGCAGAGAAGAGCAACAAAGAGGATTAGGGTACTGGAGGCTAACACATATGAAGAACAGTTGCTGGAATTAGGTATGTCTAGTTTGATGAAAAGAAGGACTAGGGGAGACATGATAGCAGTCTTCTAATATCTCAGGGGTTGCCACAAAGAAGAGGGAGTCAAGCTATTCTCCAAAGCACCTGAAGATAGGACAAGAAGCAATGGATGAAAACCAATCAAGGAGAGAAGCAACAACTAAGAAGAAATTTCCTGACAGTGAGAACAATTAACTCAATAACTACTTGTACACAAAAAGATCTCAAAATTAATGTTACAAACAAAGGTTCGGTCATGAAACCAAGCCAGACATTCCAGAAAATGAAATTAAGTGCTTCCTCAAAAAATATTTCCAGCAACAAAGCTTCAAGTATTGTTTTACAAGGTAGATGGGTGTTTATTTAAACAAATTACAAGCAAAATTACAAAAGGCTACAGATTGGTAGAACAATAGCCGTATTTCCATCATCCCTCGCTTAGTTGTCATTGCGGCTACACAGAATTTGGACACCGTACAGGCAGAACGAAAGAGACCAGGAGATAAGAAAAGGTAGATTAAAACATGAATAAAGCCATTGTTTTCCAAACAGCTGCTGAAAGATTTCTTAGCAGTTTTTGTAAAGGCAGAAAGTAGGGTTAACAGCCCACAGCAAAGCTTCAGGCATTCATGAAATACCAGCTAACGTGTTTAAGTTTTGCAGATAATGCAGTTCAAGGGCCAAGCATGGTTTGCAGGTAAATATGAAAAGGAAAAAAAAGAAGAGTGGCTAAAGGAACTGGAAAAATTAGTTGCCAAAGTTGGACCTTGAAAAAGCAAGACGGGAAGAAAATTGACACGCTTGAGCTGTGGTGACCAACACGCAAATCTTAGAGGACATACAACACCAGACGTGTCAAAGGAAGGCTAAATCATGAAACTCTCATTTATTTTGCCCATGTTATGTGGGGGAATAGCAATAGCAGTAGCACTTAAACTTATATACCCTTTCACAGTGCCTTAAAGCCCTCTCTAAGTGGTTTACAGAGTTGGTCTCTCACCCCCAACAATCTGGGTCCTCATTGAACCAACTTCGGAAGGATGGAAGGCTGAGCCAACCTTAAGCTGGTCAGAATCGAACTCCTGGCGTGTGGGCAGAGTCAGCTTGCAATGTTGCATTCTAACCATGGTAACACCATGTACCCTACTTTTTGGAGTATAAGATGCACCTTCCCCTCCCCTAAAAGTGGGTGAAAATTGTGGTGCGTTTTATACACTGAATGTTGCGGCGCCCGGAATCAGCCAAAAATGCAATGCAAAAACTACCTAACTATTTATGCATCGCGTTGTGGGCATATTTTATTGTGAAGCTGCAAAATCTCTTTCTGTCCTCAAAACTATTTTTAGTCCAGAATGTATTATACATTAACATACCCCCCTCCTCATTAAGAAGAGATATTGTCCTGGTACACAAAAGTACACTGTGTATTCGGTGTGAAAAGCACACACAGCCCTTAATAGGTTCCTGTCAAGATAAAATTGTAAAATATTTTACCTTTTCTCCTATTTTCTGTTTTTCGTGGGATTCCGACAAAGCAGGTACATTTAATGAGCAAGGGCTGTGTTATTGTGGTTTTCTGTTTGCTTGCAGTTCCTGTATTGTACAAGAAAGAAAAGGTTAGGGAATCACAGATATTATCCACACAATGAGCCATGTATACAACAAGGAACTTTATTTCCCATTGAATTAAAAACAGATAAACCTTATCAGGATGTTTACTAAAATCCAAAATAAAAGACCATCATCTCTCTAGCATTGGAAACTTTTATCTCATTAGATGTGTCAGATGGAATGCTTGAAACTATTTCCCAAAGCACCTGAAGGCCAGACAAGGAACAATGGATGGAAACTGAACAAGGAGAGATTCAACCTAGAAATAAGGAGGAATTTTCTGACAGTGAGAACCATCAATCAATGGAACAGAAGCTGCCTTCAGAGGTTGTGGGAGCTTCATCCCTGGAAGCTTTCAAGAAGAGACTGGACTGCCACCTGTCAGAAATGGTGTAGGGTCTCCTGCTTGGGGAGGGGGTTGGACTAGATGACCTCCAAGATACCTTTCCACTCTGTTAATCTGTTACGCAGAGATCCAATAGTGCCTTTGTGGTCTTTCAAGGGGGAAACGGAGGCCGCCAGAAAGACCAAATCAATGCTCCCTATATTTGTTGTGATGTTTTTTTTATAGATTAAAATGTTGTATAACAAGGTAATCTTTTCCGAGATGGAATTCACAAGACATCTCCTTCAATTATTTCCTTCGAGGTGGACAGAGGGGATCGTCAGGCATCTGACAGCAGCCCGGATTAATGTGTGCATTGACTTTTTTTACCGCCGCAAAGGAAAGACTGCGAAGTTTTGCATAAATGCTTCTAGGCAACGCTTTTCTTTTTTAAAAAAAAAAAAAAGCTGCTTGTCAAAAACTTTTAACCTTCTCACTGAACGGTGCTTTTTAAAAGCGTGTCAAAGCAAACAGCAAACCATGTTTTTTAAAACATAACAGATATCGTGTACACTGTTTCCTCAAAAATAAGACTTATCTTGAAAATAAACCTTAGCGTGTTTTTATGCATGCGCCTAAGATAAGCCCTACACCCAAAATAAGCCCTACTTAAGAGCCTGCGCAGCCACCCAGCCGCCCCATTCCATCTGGTTGCTCACGGTGTCGCGACCAGAAGTTGAGGCGTGAAAATGGTGGGGCTGCCCCACATGCCCCGCACCAGTTTACCTCAGAGCAGGAGTGGGTTCGACTTAACTTTACTACCGGTTCGCAACGGGGCCGCCCACGCGCATGCGCAAAAGCATCCTGATGACTTTGGGGTTGGTTGGTGGGTGAGCCTCCCGCCAGTTTTACTACTGGTTCTTGCGAACTGGTCTGAACTGGGGGCAACCCACCACTGCCTCAGGGCCTCCACAGCCAGGCCATACACGCCCCAAGACTTGTGTCCCTCACGTCGGCACCACCAGCAGCCATTTGCAGCAGGAGCCCACGTTCTTCCTACTATTATTCCAGCAAGCTGGTCTGACGGGATAAAGGATTTTAAATTAGGTTTTGATAGGGGTTTTTAAATGATTTGAACTGAGTGTTTTAAATTTGGCCAATGATTGAATTATTTTAATAAGTTTTTAATTTTTGTTGTACATTGTTTTTACCATGGCTGTTCACCACCATGAGTCCCTTGGGAGAAGGGCGGTATCTAAATACAATAAACTAAACTAAACTAAACATTGCCACTGGCCCAGTGGTGGGATTCAAATAAGTTAACAACCGGTTCTCTGCTCTAATGACCGGCTGGGTGGGCGTGGCCATAGTGGGTGTGGCCAGGGGTGTGACTGGCAGCACTCAGCCTCCTGCATCCCCCTGGGAGCAAAAACGGGCCACAAGGGGGACGCGGCCCCACGTGCCCAATTTTGGGCCTAGTAGGCCTCCCTGAAGCCTCCTGGGTTGAAAATGGGCCACGGGGAGGGGCACGCTGCACCCTCCTGTGCCCCATTTTGCACCTTGTAGGCCTCCTTGGGAGCCAAAATGGGGTGCATGGGTACTCCTGGAAGGGGCAGGGCCAGCTAGCAATTTAACTACCGGTTGTCTTGAACCGGCTGGAACCAGCTGAATCCCACCACTGCACTGGCCCATTTCTGTTTGCTCACAGAGGAGGTTGACTGGTGTGTTGATGCTGAGGCCGCGAGGTGAGGCAGGTGCCGGGGCATGGATGGCCTGGCTGCAGGGGCACTGAGGTAAGCTGTTGTGGGGCATTTGGGGCAGCTCCACCCCCCGTACTTTGCAGCGGTGGCACTGGTGCACCATGTGGCGTCCTGTCCCGCGACAAGCAAGCAGAAGAAGTGGGCCTCCCGTACATGAAAAAAAAATAAGGCATCCCTGAAAATAAGCCCTAGTGCTTATTTTGGAGCCCAAAAGAAAATAACACCCGGATTTATTTTCAGGGAAACACAAGAAACACTGTGTTGAAAACAACACAGATTGTTGTTTTCACAGCAATCTATCTTCTGTGAAGTGGAAGTAATCATAATAATAATAATAATAATAATAATTTTAAAAAACTTATGTGAGGTGATTTACCCGCGGATTTACCCAAAACTGACCAAGAGTCCCTGCAGAGAAATAATTCCTGTATCTTGAAACAGTAAGTTAAAAATATCCGAACTTTACAAGATTTGGTGGAAACACCCATGGCAACGTTGAGAAGGTGAAGGGAAGCCTAAAAGTGGCCTTTTAGGTGTACAGGTACTCCTTGACTTACAACCATTCATTTAGCAACAGTTCAAAGTTACAACGGCACTCAAAAAAAAATTCAGAGGCTTGGCAACTGGCATGTACTTGTGACAGTTGCAGTGTCCTGGGGTGATATGGTCGCCTTTTGCGACCTTCCAACAAGCAAAGTCAACAGGGAAGCCAGATTCACTTAACAACCATGTCACTAAGTGAACAATTGCAGTGATTACGTGACAACTGTAGTAAGAAAGGTTGTAAAACTCGCTTAACAAATGCCTCACTTAGCAACAGGAATGTTGGGCTCAATTGCAGTTGTAAGTTGAGGACTACCTGTAATTGGACTCTATCTCCTATCAGCCTCAGCCAGCAACTGGGTTTTGTAGTTCTGATGGGTCACCGATGCCCTAAGCTTAAATTTAAGATCCTTTATATTATATATATCGTGAAAGGACGTTTATATTAACATTTTCCAAAAGTACAGAAACTAATTTAAAACAATATGGCAGAGTTAACTAAAGTGTGAATAATCTTTCATTTCTACTGTTATTAATGTCAAGGACTTTTTTTTCTCCCAAACCGCTGTGAAATTCAGCATACTGTCTCGAATGAGAGATGCCTCTGTAAAGACAGAGACAATGTGCTACGAGATGATTCTCATTATTACCGTTTCCCTCACCTCAGGGCATGTTTACAAAAGTGGCCACAGGATGCGGGGTTGTGGGGGAGTGTGTTTGTGTTATTATACACAGGCGCTGTGTGGGCATGTGTTGGCTCGCTAACCAATTTATTTGGATGAACGAGCACACACAGACGGCGTTGGCTTTGTCTGTTGTTTGGCTTGGTCCCACAAAAAGGCAAAATCAGAATGCATAGAGATAGAGAGAGAGATAGAGAGAGAGAGGTAGATAGAGGTAGATAGAGAATGGAATGGAATGGAATGGAATGGAATGGAATGGAATGGAATGGAATGGAATAGAATAGAATAGAATAGAATAGAATAGAATAGAATAGAATAGAATAGAATAGAATAGAATAGAATAGAATAGAATAGAATAGAATAGAATAGAATAGAATTAATAGAATGGAATGGAATGGAATAGAATAGAATAGAATAGAATAGAATAGAATAGAATAGAATAGAATAGAATAGAATAGAATAGAATAGAATAGAATAGAATAGAATAGAATAGAATAGAATAGAATAGAATTATTTATTGGCTAAGTGTGATTGGACACACAAGGAATTTGTTTTGGTACATACGCTCTCGGTGTACATAAAAGAAAAGATACGTTCATCAAGAATCATAAGGTACAACACTTAATCTATAGTCATAGATAGATGGATGGATGGATGGGTGGGTGGGTGGGTGGATGGATGGATGGATGGATGGATGGATGGGGTAGGGAGGGAGGGAGGGAGAGAGAGGGGGGGTAGGTAGGCAACATATGACTGTAATTGAGCCCCAAATTTCTGTTGCTAAGCGAGACAGTTGTTAAGTGAGTTTTACCCCATTTTATGACCTTTCTTGCCACAGTTGAGTGAACCACTGCTGTTTTTAACTTAGTCACACAGTTGTTAAGTGAATCTGGCTTCCCCATTGACTTTGCTCGTCAGAAGTTTGCAAAAGGGGATCAAGTGACCCCGGGCGACTACAACCATCATAAGTCCATGCCAGTTGAATTTGGATGATGTGGCCAGGGGGATGCCGCAAAAGGTCATAAGTGTGAAAAACGGCCATAAGTCCCCTTTTTCAGTGCCGTTGTAACTTGGAACGGTCACTAAACGAACTGTTGAAATTCGAGAACTACCTATATCTACTGTATACGCTTATTTCCAGCAGCAGCCTCGGGAAACCTAGGCAAGAAAATTAAAAGCTTGGTTCATTTCCTCTGCCTCCATGTATTTTCCATCATTTATGATGCACTTTTCAGCCAGTTAGCTGTCTAAGCAGCTCAGGCTATGAAAAAATCAATCAAATGCCAACACTACAATGAGCCATTATCAAAGCCGCAGAAAACAGGATAAAACTGCCTATGTCGGAGAGAAGCATCACATAGAGTGGGGAGAGGGGGGAATCAAGGGGTTTCATTTTTCTCCAGTTAGGAGAAGGAAAAACCCATCTGTCAGAAATGGTATATAGCCGTGATGGCAAACCAATGGCATGCGTGCCACAGGTGGCACGCAAAGCCATATCGCTGGGCACGCGAGTGTTGCCCTAGCTCAGGTCCGGCGCGCATGTGTGCACTGGCCAGCTGATTTTCAGGCCTCCTGGGCCCACCAAAAGTCAGGAAACAGGCTGTTTCTGGCCTCCGGAGGGCCTCCAGGGGAATGGGGAAGGCTGTTTTTGCCCTCCCCAGGCTCCCAGAAAGGCTCTGGAGCCCAGGGAGGGCGAAAAACTGGCCTACTGGGCCCACTGGCCCGTCGTGTGCCAAAAGTGGGGGGAGTTCGGGAGGATGGGGCGCATTGAATTATGGGTGTGGGCACATGAGCGCATGGCCCCCTGCGCTCCCCTTGCTTTCGGCACGCGATGGCAAAAAGATTAGCCGTCACTGGTATATAGGGTCTCCTGCTTGAGCAGATTACATGACCTACAAGGTCCCTTCCAACTCTTGTTCTTTTATTCTATTTTGTTTCTCAACACCTGGATTGCCTTTAAAAGTCACGGAAGCACCACTCATGAATATCCCACGGAGAAATGAGGATGATAGATCTGGGATCAATGGATCACCGCGGCCATCAAAGCCCTAAGCGCCTCTAATTGGCAGCTCACTAGCTGTTTGATTTTCGTTTTCTAAACGAAGACTTACATCTGTCTCTGTTAAATTTCATCCTGCTGCTCCAAATCATTTCTCATTTCAATTTGATCAACGTTTGCTCTATCGTGTCATCCAAGCCCTTCACTCTGAAGCCGTTGAGCAATATTGAAATATTAAACTACTGAGATCCCAAATCCACATAATTCAGTTAATGAGGAATCATTGATTGATTGAGTGATTGAAATTTCTATACCAGGGATCTTGGAGTGTTAGTGGACAACCAATTAAACATGAGCCAACAGTGTGCAGCGGCAGCCAAAAAAGCCAACACAATCCTAAATTACATTAACAGAGGGATACAATCAAGATTGTGTGAGGTGCTAATACCACTCTATAAAGCCTTAGTAAGACCACACCTAGAGTACTGCATCCAGTTTTGGTCACCACACTATAAAAAAGATGTGGAGACTCTGGAAAGAGTGCAGAGAAGAGCAACAAAGATGATGAGGGGACTGGAGGCTAAAACATACGATGAACGGTTGCAGGAACTGGGCCTGGCTAGTCTAGTGAAGAGAAGGACCAGGGGAGACATGAGAGCAGTTTTCCAATACTTGAGAGGCTGCCACAGAGAGGAAGAGGGCGGTCAAGCTATTTTCCTGAAGGCCAGACAAGGAATAGTGAATGGAAACTGAACAAGGAGAGATTCAACATGGAAATAAGAAGAAACAGTGAGAACAATCAACCCATGGAACAGAAGTTGCCTTCAGAAGTTGTGGGAGCTTCATCACTGGAAGCTTTCAAGAAGAGATTGGGCTGCCATCTGTCAGAAAGGGTGAAGGGCAGTGATGGCTAATTTTTTTCTCGTTGTGTGATCAATGCACACAAGCGTGCACGCTATAGCATGTGTGCGTCTGGTACCCATAATGCAATGCGCCCCCCGCACATGCATGCACGACCCTCCATGCTCCCCCTCCCCGCTCATGTGCATGTTCTCCCCACATTCCCCCCCGCCCCTACACATGCACATGCAACCCCCTGCCCCTTGTTTTTGGCCTAGCAGGCCTCCCTGCAGCCTCCTGGGCCCAAAAACAGGCTGGGGGGGGCATGCCACCTCCCCGTGCTCTGCCCCTGTCCCCCGCGCATGTGTGCACCCCCTCTGCTCATGTGCACCGGTCTTCCCATTTGTTTTTTGTGGCACCGGTCTACCACCACATTGCCTTTTAACACTGAGCAGATGTAGGGTGGCCCTTTGAAGCCCCCCAGCAAGAGTTTAAACAGTTTTTTTCCTTCTAGCTGATCAGCTGGGATTCAGGAGGTAGCAATAGATTGGGGGTGGGGCCAAATAAAAGATAAGAATAATGTGGGGGGTGGGGGGCGGGGGGGCGGGGGGGAGGGCCCAGTCCCGAACAAAGAGAACTCAGTTCGGTGACGTCGTATCATCACCACTATCGGCTCGGCCGAACCGGGCCAAACCGGGAGGAACCCACCACTGGTGTAGGGTCTCCTGCTTCGGTCAGGGTTTGGACTAGAGATCCTACAAAGTCTCTTCCAACTCTGTTATTCTGTTATTCTGACTCCCTGGATGATTCACAAAGTTAAAAACTCAGGGGAAAAAGAAGCAATAAAACAAGAAAGGAGCCCCCCCCCCAAAAAGCCAGACAAAATGGGCAATGAAACTCACACACACACACACACACACAACTCTCAGAAAAAGCTTCATCCACCCTTGTCAAAAGCCCGGGAGAAGGGCCAGACTTTCAAGGCCTCCAAAATGTTAGATGAGAACATTGTGAGAACGTTTGTCAAGCCAGCTATATGTCTACTTAATTATTGTCAGACCCACCAAGTAGACCTGAACAAAAATCAATTCCAGAGGGAGAGTAACTCTTCTTTTATTGAGAGTAGCTATAATAATAGAAACAGGAACATCTGGTGTGTTGTATACATCCTCTAATTTATATCAACGTGAACTAGCAAGACATCTCCTGATTTGGACTCAAGGTGTTTTTGACCTCCTTGCTGTCTCCATCAAGGTCATTTTCCTTACTCTCTACAATAATCAAAGTATCAAGCCAGTGGTGGGTTGCTCCCGGTTCGGCCCGGTTCGGCCGAGCCAGTAGCGGTGACAATGTGACGTCACCGAATCGATTCTCTGTGACTGGGAGCTGGGCCATCTCTCCCGCCCCCACTTTATTCCTACCTTTATTTCTTGGTTTTCAGCCCAGCTGATAGGCGCGGCAGAGTGGATTGCCGCACCTCAGCTGGCCAGAAACCTAACGAGCTTCCGTGGAGCGCAAGATCGGTGCGCATGCAAGCAAACTGATTGGCAATTGCGCGCAAAGCGTATGCGCGAAGAGAATCGGTAGTAACACCGGTTGGAACCCACCACTGTATCAAGCCCACATTGAAATAAAGACCTTCCCTTTTTTAATTTAATTGTGTGGAAAGCAAGGACACTACAGGTGACTGGACACATTATGGTAGAAAGAATGGCAAGAAATTCATGCACACCCCTTAACGGCCATTAAAGTCCATCTACGGAAAATTCCCCCTAATTTTGTCTCTTGTTTGAAGGAACGCATCAAACAAACTTTCGTCAAAGGGAAAGATAAGAAAGAAAATTCTAGAGAAAAGAAGAATTAGGGGTGACATGATAGTAGTATTCTAGTATTTGAGGGGCTGCCCCAAAGAAGAAGAGGGAGTCAAGCTATTCTCCAAAGCACCTGTGGGCAGGACAAGAAACAAGGGATGGAAACTGATCAAGGAAAGAAGCAACCTGGAAGTAAGGAGAAGCTTCCTAACAGTGAGGACAATCAACCAGTGGAACAGAAGTTGCCTCCAGAAATCGTGGGAGCTCCATCAATGGATGTCTTTAAGAAGAGTCTAGACCTTCTTTTTGCCACTGTGTTTTGCCATAAACTTTTTGCCATTGCGTGCCAAAAGCAGGAGGAGCGGGGGGGGGGGTCACACATGCGCGTGTCCACACCCATAATTCTATGCACCTTACGCATGCATGCACGACCCGCCCTGCACTCTGCCTACTTTGGGCACACAATGGCACGGTAAGCCCAGTAGGTCCATTTTTTGCTCTCCCCAGGCTCCAGAGCCTCTCTAGGAGTCTGAGGAGGGCAAAAACGGCCTTTCCCACCCCCTGGAGGCCCTTTGGAGGCCAAAAATGGCCCATTTGCCGACTTCCGGAAGTCCCACCAGAAGACGGCAAACGGGCCATTTCCGGCTTCCGGAGGTTTTCCGGGGGGAAGGCCGTTTTCACCCTCCCCAGGCTCCCCAGGCTCCTAGAGAGCCTAGAGAGGCTCCTAGAGAGGCCCTGGAGCCTGGGGAGAGCAAAAAACGGGCCTTCCCCACCCCTTCCCCCCCCCCCCCCCCCAGGTCCTCTGGAGGCAGGAAACAGCCTGTTTCCCTATTTCCGGGTGGCCCAGAAGGCCCGAAAATCAGCTGGCTGGCACGCATGCCATAGATTCGCCATCATGGGTCTAGACAGTCACTTATCTGATATGGTATAGGTTCTCCTGCTTGAGCAGGGGGCTGGACTAGAAGACCTCCAAGGTCCCTTCCAGTTCATTCTAGTCTATATCTATTCTATAGTTGGGTAGGAAACTAATGCAGGACAGTATCCCTCCCTAGGCCTGGCACTGATGCTGAATTTCCTGTCAGTTATAAACCTGAATGCTCCATGATTTATTTCAACTCTTAAGATACTGATGGTATACAAAATAGAATGCTTTTTAAGGGGAAAAATTTGGAGGGTCTATTTCTCAACAGAGCAGTTCCACTGCTTATGCTTCTTCTTTAATAACTGTCTACCTTCTTTGCAATTGGCTCTTGATACCATTAAATAAGTATATTATTTCAAATACATATTCAAAAATACTAGATTATATTCACATAATCAGAACAGGTGGCTGTTACAGCCATGTTTGTGGCTTCTGAATCGTTGTAAGCCACAATTTTCCTTCTGATTATTCCTGCCGGGGTTTGTTCTTCCATCTGCCAGATAATTACAATTTTAAGGATATTTTCTACCAATTTATCCAATAGCAGATGTTGGCCTGAGCCTATAATTTCCCGGTTTTCCTCTGAAACCACCGATACGTCTCTATCAGTTACAAGAGGCGATCTTTATTAACTCAAACCATCCGGAGGTAGCCACAAAACCCTCTGAATAAAAGGTATCGAATCACTGTAATAAATATAAAGGACACCTTCAAAAGCCTTCTCTTCCGCAATTTGGCATTTCCATTTTTGTCTATGGCAGAGGTCTTCAAACTTGGCCGCTTTAAGACTTGTGGACTTCAACTCCCAGAATTCTCCAGCCAGCATAGCTGGCTGGAGAATTCT
>WNWU01013721.1:3693294-3719445 GCA_012654045.1 Ptyas mucosa
GTGCAGTTACTCTGCTGGTTGGTAAAACAACATCAATATCCTTAACATGGGTTATGGGCCCAGAGCCAACCATAACTAACAAGGATTGTTAAAAGCTAAACTGAGAGTAAATGTGAATAGTACAAACTGTGTTTGTGATAAACAATCCAAGTGAAGATGGCTCTAGAACAGGCAGCAAATTTTTCCATGATAACCCGGCTGGATGGAACAAACTATGTATCCTGGTCTACAAAATGTAGTCTACTTCTGCGTAGAGAAGGACTTTGGGACATAGTTAATAATCCACCGGATGTAACAGCATGGAATCCTGATGATGAAGAAGACGTGAAGAAGATAACCAAGTTTAACAGTGACAATGAACAAGCTCTTTGCATTATTGGACTAACACTGGGTGACCAGCAGCTTGTCCATATTCGTGGCGAAGAGTCTGCTGCTAGGTGTTGGACCAAGTTGAAGAGACTATATGTTCGAGACACTGTGGGTGCTCATATTTATCTCACACGAAGATTGTTTAAACAACATCTTCTTAAGGGTGGAGATATGATGGCTCATTTGGAATCCATGACCAGAATTTTCCAGGAGCTACATGAAAAGGAACTGATTTTCTCTGAACTACAACAAGTTTATATAATTCTTTCTTCATTAGACGATAGTTATGATGACTATGTTTCTTCGTTAGAGGTTTTGTCCAGAGATGACCTGACATTGGCTGGCATAACCGGTAGGTTATTGGAAGAATCCAAAAGAAGACAAGAAAGGGATCAGTTGAGAGTGCAACAACCAAAAGAAGAAAAAATGTACTCAACTGCCTATGTTGTAAAACGTTGTTTTGCTTGTGGGGCTAAAGGGCATATAGCTAAGTATTGTAAAAATAAGAAAATGCCTGTTAGGGACAATATTAGACCCAAGAAGGGTTGTAATTTAGCTATATCAAATTCAACTACTGATGTTAACCAGGATTGCTGGGTTGTTGACAGTGGTGCTTCTCAATCTATTTCTAGAAACAGAAAATTTTTTGTTAAAATGGAGAAGAGTAACCAGCATGTAAAACTAGCAAATGGTTGGAAAGTTAAGGCAGCTGGAGAGGGTGTTGCTCATTGGTCATTTACCAATGATCCATTGCCTATGTTATATATTCCTGGGTTAAAATTTAATTTATTATCTGTTAAATCATTACTGAAATTTGGGTTTACAGTAACATTCAAAAATGATAAGTGTTTTATTGAGAAAGATGGCAAAGTTGTTACTGCAAGTTTAGAAAATGATTTATTTGTTTTACGAGATAACCCAGTATTGATGGTTAAATCTAAGTCTGTTTATAATAATGTTAAACCACACGATGAATGTATTCATCTGTTACACCGGAGGCTTGGGCATTTAAACTTCAGAACGTTAAAACAAACAGTACAATTATCTGAAGGAATAAAACTACAAGCATGTAGTAAATATCTAAATTGCAATGCCTGTAGTCAACAGAAGAGTAGGATAACACCAGCAAACCGTGTTAATGGTTTTAAAACTACAAACCCATTAGAAGTAGTATTTATAGACTTAATTGGACCCAAGAAACCTAGCATTGGAGGTGCCTGCTATATTCTAAGCATGGTTGACCATTATTCAAGGTACGGATTTTGTTATCTTATGAAAACAAAAAGTGAAACATTCCAGCATCTTACCAACTGGATACGTTTTGTAGAAAGGAAACAGAAATTCAAGGTTAAATGCTTAGTTACTGATAATGGTACGGAATTTACCAACCAAAAGTTGGAAAAGTTTTTGCAGGATGCAGGGATCCAGCATAAGCGGTCTGCTCCGTACAGACCACAGCATAATTCGTATATCGAACGAAGAGGTCAAACATTACAGGCCATGATTAGAACTATGTTAGCAGATTCTGGTTTGCCTAATAATTTATGGGGTGAAGCTGCCATGTGTGCTAACCATGTGTTAAACAACGTGGTTCATTCCTCTACGGGTGAAATTCCATTCACCTTATGGCATGGGAGGAAACCTAATCTTAGTTATTTACACACATTTGGAGCCCCAGCTTGGGTACATATTCCATCTAGTTTAAGGAAAAAGGATCAACAAAGAGCCAGAAAAATGTTTTTCGTTGGCTATGAATCAAACCATAGATCTTTTAGATTTTGGGCACAGGGAACTACGAGTGTATACTGTAGTGCTAATGCTAAATTCCTAGAACATGAAGGTTGGAATAGACTAGAGCATGCAGACTATAGACATGATAATAATACTGTTAGTATCGAGCATCAAATTCCTGATGATATTCCTGAGGATTTAGATGATGCAAAATCCTCTATCAAGGAGGAAGAACAGGAAATAGGTTTAGAGGATGTAGGTTTAGGGGAGGAGTCAGAGGAATCATCTGCTGTAAGTCCTGTTTTACCTAGAAGATCTACTAGGGAAAGGCATCCACCCGATCGTTATAAAGCGACTGTGGTTTGCCAGATTAACATTGAGCCTTCAAGTTATGAAGATATCAAACTTTATCCTGATAAGGAGCAAAATGCCTGGAAGGAGGCAATGAGTAAGGAAATTAATTCTTTAACCAAGTTAGGTGTTTATGAAACTGTGAAATTGCCACCTGGTGAAAAATTAATAGGTTGTAGATGGGTTTACAAAGTTAAGAAAAGCATAGATGGTACAGTAACCCATAAAGCTCGCCTTGTAGCTCAAGGTTTTTCTCAGACTGAACAAGATTTCGATGAAGTTTTTGCTCCTAGTTTACGTGCAAGTACTTTAAGAACAATGCTAGTATGGGCGGCTAAGCATAAATATAGTATTAACCATATAGATGTAGAAACAGCATATTTACATGCTCCATTAAGACACACCATCTATATGAAGAAGCCTTTAGGAGTTGAGACACAAAACCACACTGATTGTTGGAGGTTACATAAAAGCCTTTATGGTTTGCGACAATCAGGGTTCGAGTGGAACCAATGTATTGTGAAAGAGCTAAATAGGATCGGTTTTTATGAAGGTGTAGCGGATAAGTGTCTCTTTAAGAGAGAAACTAATGGTTTAGTATCTTTTTTGTTACTGTTCACAGATGATATAGCCATAATAACGAAAACTGACAAAGAAGCCATAGATATTGTTCAGCAGTTACAAACCAAATTTAAGATCAGAAGTTTGGGAAATATTAGGCATTATTTAGGTCTAGATATTAATCAAACAGCTAAGGGTTATAAAATATCTCAATCTAGCAAAATAAGCCAAATGTTGAAGCGTTACGGCATGGAGCTCTGTAAGCCAGCGAAAACGCCTATGGCACAGGACTTTCAACAAGGAGAGGTCCAAAGTCCTAAATTCAGTAGGGAGATCTACCAGTCTCTTATAGGTAGTTTATCTTATCTAAGCAATTGGTCAAGACCTGATATTTCGTTTGCAGTAAACCAATTAGCGAGATATAACGCAGAGCCGACTGATAGACATTGGCAAGCCGCAAAACGTATATTAAGGTATCTGAAGATGACGATGCATTATGCATTGTATCTAGAACCTAACAATGATTTAGTATTAAGTGCATATGCTGATGCCAGTTTTGCTACTGATGTGACCACTAGGAAGTCCACATCGGGTATAGCTATCATGTTAGACAATTGTTTGATTAACTGGAAATCAATTCGTCAAAAACATATTAGTCTTTCGACTATGGAGGCAGAATTTTCCTGTTTGTCACTCGTTTGCACTGATTTGATTTATTACAAACAATTAATGATGGATATTGGTTTAAAGATGGATTATCCAATTGTAATACATGAGGACAACCAAGCTGCTATAAAAATGGCAACAAATTTAGCAGTCAAAACTAGAACTAAATATACTGACATTAGGTATCTTAATGTTCGTCAATGTATCCAAAGCAACATGGTTACATTAGAATATTGTGTGTCGGAAGACAATATTGCTGATGCGTTTACCAAAGCGCAAGGTGCTATAAAACATAAAACATGTTGTGAAAGCTATGGATTAAGAATCTAAACTGAATATATTGACCTGTCCAAAGGGGAGAATGTTAGGATTCTATATGGTATATAATGTTAGAACCAGTTGTCCAGGCAATATATATATACTGTAACTTTAAACTGTAAATGTTACCTTCTTGCTGAGTCATGCTGTAATGGGATAATGACTAGTTGGAAGTATATTTAAACAAAGTATTGTAACCTGGTCTGTTAGAAGCTGCTGCTGCTATGAACTGCTATTGTGACTGAACTGCTATGAGCTGCTAATGTGAAGGAGTTGCTATCTGTTGATGGATCTGCTACCATCGTGGTTTGCTAACCAGAGTGAGTTGTTTGGACTGATTTACTGGACTGATTTATTGGTGAAGACTTGGGATTTGTTTATGACTATGCTACTGCTTTTTCCTACGATAAAGTACACTTTTGCTAAACCAGTTTTCTTATTCATTGCTCTCAACGTTTCCTTGTGCAGTTACTCTGCTGGTTGGTAAAACAACATCAATATCCTTAACAATACGAATTCACTTTAAGCACAGACTTTGGCGTTCTTAACCCAAGGATTTGCCTATGTTGCAATTTTTTTTTTAAAGTCCATATTAATTTGAGGAAAAGAAATGTTCTGCCCCAGCTACGGACCCCAAAGAACACAGCACACACAAAGTTTGTATAAAACTTAATTTACTAAACTAACTCAGTCTTTTTCAAAACAAAGGCTGTTAATAAACTTTCTTAACAGCCTACAAGAAACCCAAGATAAAGTAATCACAATCTTACGAAGGTTGGCAGAAAGCCCAGAAGCAATGTGCAGAGAATCCAGACGCGAAGTAGAGTGAACTAAAGTTGTTCCCTACAAATTGCTCCAGTTGGCATTCCTCTTTAAATAGGCTAAGGGAGTGGCCAATTAGCCCCAAGCCTTACTCTCAAAGAGACCTCCTCCTGAGGACCCACTCTTGCCTTTTGGCAGCTCTGCGCACCCGTGCATCGAGAAGAGGCTCCTCCTCTTCATCCCCTTCACTTATGGAAGCTTCTGGAGGTTCTGAAGGCCCTGGGTGAATCCCTGCCTCTGGCACCACATCTTCTCTAGTCTCTTCATTGTCCGACTCAAGTGCCATCTGCACAGGCTGCTGGCGCAACACCACACCAGCCTCCTCGCTGTCCGAATCAGCCATGATCCACAAAGGCCGCTGACGGGCCACAACAAGAAATTAGCAGTGGAATCAGAGTTGGTATTTAGCCCATTCAGAGCAGTTTGCCCGAACTGGTAGCGGAAATTGTGGGTGGGTCCAGCCACCCTCCCACCCACTCCAGCTCTATGCTGTCCTATTTAGGCACGTTTTTGAAGGCAGGCGTGCAGCAAACCAGAGTTAACAAAAGGTGAAACTCACTGCTGAGTGCAATCCTACGCAATCCCTCAGAAGATTGGGAAGGGAACGTTACTTCTCCCCGGTGGTGGAACAGACTGCATCTTGGTGGCATGACTGTATGTTTCTGACTCATTCTGAAGACAAAGTGTGCTTTCTAAATTGCATATTTTTTTAAAAAGAAGAATTGTTAAACTGCCCAGAGTTGAGTGGTGACTGGGTGGCCACATGAATGTAAATAAGAAATAGATCCAATCTGGGACAATCACCAAGATCAGAGGTTTTGTTTTCTGAGCTTTCAGACTTGTGCTGGAGCCCATCCTTGGGGATCTTCTCTCTAGCAGAGTGTGCGCTGTTCTGTGTGTGATATTTATAGTGCCTGTGTGTGCCCTGCCATACATCAAAAACATTTTGGAAGCTATAGGATGCAGATCAGGGTTGGGTTCTAAAAATTTTTACTACCGATTCTGTGGACGTGGCTTATTTTGTGGGAGTGGCTTGATGGTCATGGGACAATTCTTTAGGATTTAGCAGCGGTACTGGTCTACCAGGCTTTTAACTGCTTGCAGAGCTGTACTAGTCTACCCATTTGTTTTTGCAGGCACTGGTCTACTCATTTGTTTTTGGAGGCACCGGTCTACCACCACACTGCCTTTTAACACTGATCAGCTGTATGGCGGCCCTTTGAAATCCCGCGGCAAGAGTTTAAACAGTTTTTTTCCTTCTAGCCTATCAGCTGGGACTCAGGAGGCAGCAATAGATTGGGGGTGGGGCCAAATAAAAGGTAAGAATAATGCAGGGGGCGGGGGGGCAGAACCGGTTCGGTGATGTCATATCATCACTGCTACCGGCTCGGTGGAAACGGGCAGAACCCGGGAGGAACCCACCACTGATGCAGTTCTGCAAGTGGGCATTGCATACCACCCAGAAGCTACCATACCAGATAAATTAAGCATTGTAAAGATCACTTGGTGGTGGGAGATGCTTTCAATGTAATCTACAAGATCTCCTTCATGGATTGCCCCTGGGATTATGTAGGACAGACAGCAAGGAAGCTAACCACCAGATTGAAAGAACACAACTGAACGGTCAGACAAGGAGACCGGAACTCATTGGTAGCCTCACTGCAATGAACAAGGACACAAATTCAGTTTTGCAGGCCTTTAGCAACTGGTTCACACTTATGACGGTTGCAGTTTTCCGGGGTCACGTGATCCCCTTTTGTGACCTTCTGACAAGCAGGGAAGACAGATTCACTTAACAACTGTGTTACTCACTTAACAATTGCAGTGATTCACTTAGCAATGGTGGCAAGAGGTTCCCTTAACAAATGTCTCACTTAACAATAGAAATTGTGGGCTCAAATTGTGGTCGTACATCGGGGGCTGTTCTGCCCCAGCTACAGACCACAAAGAACGCAGCACACACAAAGTCTGTACAAAACTTAATTTGCTAATTTCCTCCTTAAATAGGCTAAGGGAGTGGCCAATTAGCCCCAAGCCTTACTCTCAAGGAGACCTCCTCCTGAGGAGCCACTCCTGCCTTTTGGCAGCTCTGCACACCCGTGCATCGAGAAGAGGCTCCTCCTCTTCGTCCTCTTCACTTATGGGAGCTTCTGGAGGTTCTGAAGGCCCTGGCTGAATCCCCACCTCTGGCACCACATCTTCTCCAGCCTCCTCATTGTCCGACTCGAGTGCCAGCTGCACAGGCTGCTGGCGCAACACCACACCAGCCTCCTCGCTGTCAGAGTCAGCTACAATCTGCACAGGCCGCTGACGGGCCACAACAGGGGCTACCTGACTCAGGACTAAGTTAAGCTTTTGCTGTGGGAACAAAAAAAACCCCTTGCGTTAAGACAGTTTTGCTCATATATGTTTTGATTTGCTCGTAACGTTTATTGAGATCTTTAGGAACATCCTTCATCTTTGGCCTTTTTCAATAAATAAGATGGCGGCTTTTAGCTGGCTGCTTGAGAGAGACACGATTCTTGTGGCGATATTATTACGCTCTCAAATGCATTCGGTACATTAGCTTTAGTGGGCTGCTTATCTACGTTCAGCTCGTACATTTTCCAGGTTACCCTGACAAATACATTTACGCACTGAATCAAGTCACATGTCTTACATTGCTCTTAAATGATGCACGATATGATATTCGGCATTATATATAAATGATAGCGAGAGAGAGAGAGAAGAAATGGGAAACTTCAGCGGGAAGGGAAATGCTTTCAGGGACGAGGGCCATTATGTTTTCAACGGTTCTCATTCAATAACGAAAAGGAGGTTAGTGATAGCCCCAGCATTGCTAAGCTGATTAGCAGTTATCACGAGACAAGCACACAAAAACCTATCTCTAGCTTGATTAAATTCTCCCTCCAAATCGTTAAGATTTATGGCACTGTAAATTCAGGAGTTTTCGGGTTGTTATTCCCGTCTCCGGTGCAAAATCTTGTTGTTAATGGCTGGTCACATTCGAGTCAACAATACACGGTCTGCAAAGTTGAAAGGATGTCTCATTCCTCATTTCTGATATACGATTTGTGTTCATTTCTCCTTTTCTTTTTTCTTTCATAGACTGGCCTAGCGTGTAGTAAGATATCCCACTGTATAACATGAAGAACATTGCTGGCAAATAATTTATTATTTATTGGGGGGAAACACTGCTTTAGAGTTTAGTGAAATTTTTCCAGCAACTGTGGCATCTTCAAAAGCTGAATGTTCTGCTCTGTGGGCCAGGGGTCTCCAGCCTTGGCAACTTTACGACTTGTGGACTTCAACTTCTAGAATTCCTCAGCCAGCATGCGCTGGCTGAGGAATTCTGGGAGTTGAAGCCCACAAGTCGTAAAGTTGCCAAGGCTGGAGATCCCTGCTGTAGACCAGTAGTTGGTTACCCCCGGATCGGACAGGTTCTATAGAACCTGTAGTAAAACTAGCAGGAGGCTCCACCCACTGACCCTGACGTCATCAGAAGAGATCTGTGCATGTGCAAAAGGCGCACACACAAGCAAAGCTAGCGCATGCACCGTTGCGAACCGGTAGTAAAGATAAGTAGAACCCACCCCTGCTGTAGACCACAGAGAACTGAGCAGGGACTGGCCAGGCTCCTGCCTTTATATCCAGGTAGCCTGACCTCTGATTGGTCTTTAGCCCAGCTGGCTTCTGATTGGTGTGGCCAGATTGATGTCCTGCAGCCCTCTGCCAGCAAAAAGGAGCCTGGGAAGGCTCTGTTTTTGCTAGCAGAGGGCTGCAGGAGGCCGTCACAGCCAAAAACGGAGCTCGGGAGGACCTCTCGTGGCCCTTCTGAGCTCAGTTTTCACTGGTAGATGCACTGCAGACCAGTCCTTTGCTGTTTCCAGGGCAGCCCCACGGACCAGATCTAAGCACCCCGCAGGTCAGATCTGGCCTGCGGGGTGCTGAGTTTGACACCCCAGGTCTAGTTAATCGGCATGAATTCATTTATTATGGAGATCTTTCAACTTTCAAGCTATCCAAACCAACTTTGCCTCCAGCTAGGCTGCAAACCATCACCATGGATGAAAACCAAATGGGAAGGTGGGACATGACCTCCTCACTTAGAAGACCTACATCCTTTCCATCATTATTACAGATTCTGCCCCCAGATCAGAGTTTAGGTGCTCAATTTTAGCCTTCCTCGCTCCCAAAGTCCCCTATTCGATTTTCTACATTGATTAGAATGTAACAGCAGAATACCTTAAGAAGTGTATTATTATCTGGAGAAAATTAATAATAAACATATGTTTTAATTGTTAGGGGAAAAAATGAAATGGAAGCTCAACTCCGCATTGTTCAACAAATCTGTTCAAGTGGAATTTCTTCGCGGCAACCTGAAAAATAAATGGATTGTTTGTAATGTGTAATGGTTGTACACACCTGGGAATGGCTCTTTCAGACCAGAGGGCTGTCTGTTAAGACGTATCAACCACTCAAAGTCCGGGAGATGGATGTTGCATTGATCAAGATGGGCTGTAGATCATTGCTGATGATGCCTAGAAGCTATGAATGAGAAGTAGTGTTCAGGCGCTTTTCTCCCTAAGGCCTGCTCTGGAGGAAATTATTTCTGGCTGCCGGTTGGTCGGTACATTGGGAGGCTGTTGCTGTGTGAAAAATATCTTGCAAATGGCCAATGTATAACAACCCAACTGTCTATGGAACTATCTATATATCCACCCATCCATCACTATCTATCTATCTATCTATCTATCTATCTATCTATCTATCTATCTATCTATATTTCTCTCTCTCTCTCATTCTTTATCTCTTATATATCCATCCATCCATCCATCTATTTCTATCTATCTACAGTATCTATCTATCCATCCATCCATCCATCCATCCATCCATCCATCCATCCATCTATCGTATCTATCTATCTAGATCTATCTTTATATCTCTAATCTCTATTTCTAGGTCTACCCCACCTCTATATCTGCCTGTCTATCCATTCATTAGTATTTATCTATATCTATATTTATCTCTCTCTCTATCATCTCTTTATCTACTCTATCCATCCATCCATCCATCCATCCATTGGTATTTATCTATATCTAGATTTATCTGTCTCTATCTCTTTATATATTATTCTCTCTCTCTCTCTTCATCTATCATCTATCTATCCATCCATCCATCCATCCATTGGTATCTATCTACTGTATATCTAGATTCTCTCTCGCTCTCTCTCTTATCTATCTCTCTATCTCTCTATCTTTCTATCCATCCATCCATCCATCCATTTATCTATCCATCCATCCATCCATCCATTAGTATCTATCTATCTATATCTAGATTTATTCTCTCTCTCTATCCTTCCTTCCCCTGTTTATTCCCACACAATTTTGCTATTTATATTCCCTATTTCTATCTCTACATACAGATAGCTGAATGAGTACTTTTTTTATTGCAAATAATGTTCTAACATTGCTACAGCAGAGTAAATCAACCATTTGCTATTGCATTGTTTATAAATTAAATGCCACAGAAGATTTATGCGAAATCCAAGATTTACATGAAACGAGAGTTCTAACCCTGTTCTGACTTGCAACTCAAAACGATTGCTCCAGCAGCTTTTAATCCTCCCCTGATTTTGTATGAAATATTCATAGAACGTTTGCGATCTTCCCCCTCATTTGCTTAATTTCCTTAAATAAATTTACATTTACTTAAAACAATTCGACAATTAAGGGTAAGGTATTTTATTAGATTCTCCTCTTTATTGCTCAAATTGTCATTTCCATAATATTCTTGACATATTATTTCTGTTCTGGAAAAAGAAAACCACAGAGAAACGGATCGCCACGGGACTTTAGAATCATACTGGAAAACATAAAAATTGCAAAGAAAGGCAAGTGAAAAACTCACAGGTCATCAATCGCCTCAGTCCTTCTACCCTTCAGAAGGCTGAGGGAAAATATCAAAAAGAATCAAGCGTTTTTGTTTTTCAGGACTGTTATTTTTTTTTATTTTATTTTTTATGATTTCATGTAGAGTTGGCTGCCATGAAGGTGATTTACAGGTCTAGATTTCTGGAATAGCTGTTTTAACGAGTTATTTTTGTGCGAGTACAAAATCATCCCCCCCCCCCCAACAACAGCACGATAGTGTCAGTACACACTAACTTTGGTGCAGTGGGATTTCGAGACCATGAGAGATGCAGCAAAACATGATAGCTCCAAACTCATTTTAATTTCTGTAATGTGTTGGAGTGCCTGGGAAAAATTTTTTTGATTCATTTATTTGTCTTTGGGGGGTACCTAGAGATTTCCTTCCTGTTATTTTTGCTCTTTGGATCTAAGTAGACACCTACTTAGGATATGAAATGGATAACTTTGCCCTTAGAAGATACTCCTGAGAAGTGCATGAGGATTTCTCACGATATTTCTAATTTGAAATTGCCCGGCTGCACACATTTCATTGTCGTCTTTGTTTTTTGTTTTTGTTTTTAACAAAGTTTTTTTTATTTTTTAAAACACATAAACATACAAACATTGTTGTCTCTGTTGAAGTTATCAAAGATGCATGAGGAAAAGCTTCAAACAAAAGTTGGAAATGCAGTCCGTCTCAAGGTACTTTTTATCACCTTTGGTGTGGAGACTTAGGAAAGCCAAGAAATTTTGGAGTGCTGGGACTCCAGAAAGCGTGCAGAGAAGAAGAACGAGGAGGATAAAAGTTCTGGAGGCTAAAATCATAGAATGGACAATTAGGGAAACTAAATATGTCTAGTCTATTGAAGAGGGGATTCGAGGGGCTGTCACAGAGAAGAGGGGATTGACTTATGCTCAAAAACACCACAAGGCAGGATAAGAAGTAATGGGTGGAAACTCATTAAAGAGAAATCCCAACGTAGAATTAAGGAGATTTTTTTTTTCTGATAGTGAGACCTATTTACTCAGTGAAATAGGTTGTCTCCTGGAGTTGTGGGTGAGGCATCACTGGAGGTTTGAAAGAAGAGACTGGACAACCATTTAACTGGGATGGTTTAAAGCCTCCCGCCTTAAACAGGGGGTTGAATTAGAAGATACCCTCCGCCACCCAAGATCCCTTCCAGCCCTATGATTCTAATGTTCTGTTCTGCTTTTCATTACAAGCTACTTCAGTGAACCTCCTTTTCAAAGAATAGAATAGAATAGAATAGAATAGAAAATATGGAATGGAACAGAAGAGAAGAGAAGAGAAGAGAAGAGAAGAGAAGAGAAGAGAAGAGAAGAGAAGAGAAGATAGAGTAGAGTAGAATAAAGTAGAATAGAATAGAATGATGAATAAAGAATAGAATAGAATAGAATAGAATAGAATAGAATAGAATAGAATAGAATAGAATAGAATAGAATAGAATAGAATAGAATTCTTTATTGGCCAAATGTGATTGGACACACAAGGAATTTGTCTTCGGTGCATAAGCTCTCAGTGTGCATAAAAGACAAGATACGTTCATCAAGAATCATACGGTACAACACTTCATGAAAGTCATAGATAGATAGATAGATAGATAGATAGATAGATAGATAGAGTAGAGTAGAGTAGAGTAGAGTAGAGTAGAGTAGAGTAGAATAGAATAGAATAGAATAGAATAGAATAGAATAGAATAGAATAGAATAGAATAGAATAGAATAGAATAGAATAATTCTTTATTGGCCAAGTATGGTTGGACACACAAGGAATTTGTCTTCGGTGCATAAGCTCTCAGTGTGCATAAAAAAAATACATTCATCAAGAATCATAAGATGCAATGCTTAGTGATAGTCATAGGATACTAAATAAGCCATACTAGGAAACTAAATAAAACAATATAAATCATAAAGATACAAGCCACAAGGTTATAGCCATAAAGTAGAAAAGGAGATAGGTAATAGGAAGGATGAGAAGAATAGCGTCTTCCTTTGACCCTACAAAACCTACCAAGCGCTGATAAATGAAGCCAACGTTGGTCCGTAGTCTCACGAAAAGGATGTCTTTACTTTGACGGGTCGTTATTGTATGTCTATTGTCCTGTGTTGTTTAATCAAAATTCTAGGTGGGGAAAACACAGTGTTTCTTTTGTGTTAGTGGGTTCTATAATTACCCTGAAAGGCAAAATGGTTTTTCAATGAAGACATCTAGCTTATGGTGTCCCATCACTGGACGTTTTCAAGAAAAGATTGAAAAGATTGTCTTGAGCAGGGGGATGGACTAGAACAGTGTTTCTCAACCTTGGTAGCTTGAAGATGGGGGGACTTCAACTCCCAGATTCTGGGAGTTGAAGTCCCCCCATCTTCAAGCTTCCAAGGTTGAGAAACACTGGACTAGAAGACCTCCTAGGTCCCTTCCAGTCCTATACAAAGAATCCTCAACTTACAACCATAATTGAGCCCGACATTTCTGTTGTTAAGTGAGACATTTGTTAAGTGAGTTTTGCCCCACGTTACGACCTGTCTTGCCACAATTCTTAAGTGGATCACTGCAGTTGTTAAGTTAGTAACATGGCTACTAAGAATCTGGCTTCTCATTGATTTCGCTTATCAGAAGGGGATCATAATGCAACGGTCGTAAGTATGAGTCAGTTGCCAAGCATCTGATCACGTGATCCTGCAGATGCTGCAACGGTTGTAAGTGTGAAAAACCAGTCGTAAGTCAACGTTTTCAGTGCCGTTATAACTTCGAACAGTCACTAAATGAACCGTTGTAAGTCAAGGACTACCTGTATTGTACAGCTTCGACAACTGGAAGTTTTTTACGAAGAGACTGGACCGCCATTTGTCTGACATGGTGTAGGGCTTCCTTGACTGAGCTGCGGGTTGGACTCGAAGACCTCTGAGTTCCCCTCCAACTCTGTTATTCTACATCAGTCCAACAGAAGGAATCCAATGCATTCTCTAAATTTCAAAAATGTGTTAAACTGCTGGTTTTGGATTTCCCCAACGTATCAGCAGTGGGTTTTCTTCTCTTTGACTGAAAATGCATGAAGTGTCCAATCAGGAATGGTGGCCTCCATCACTGGAGATAAGACACCTATTTGTCTGGAATGGTATAGGGTCTCCTGTTTGAGCAGGGGGTTGGACTAGAAGACCTCCAAGGTCCCTTCTAATTCTTTTGTACTGTTTTTTAAGTCGGTTCCTAAAATTCATTGATAGAATAAGTTACCAAGATATATATGTTTTTGTTATTCTTCATTAGTTTGTTGCAGGGATGAAATGCTCCCGGTTCAGACCGGATCGCCTGATCCGGTAGCGACGGCGGTGGGTGATTCGGTAGTAAAAATCCCTGCCCCCCCCCATGCCCAGCTGAGCCGCACGCTCATCAGAGGCTCTTTTTTTTTTACTTTTAAAAGCATTTTTTTTACCACCTCTTCCATGAAAAAATTCTTTTAAAAGTTAAAAAAAAAGCCTCTGATGATCCCGCGGCTCAGCTGGGATCGTCAGAGGCTTTTCAAAGCATTAGGAAAAATGCTTTGAAAAGTTTAAAAAAAAAAGGTTGGCCACGCCCACCCAGTCACATTACCCCCCACCCCCCACCAAGCCACGCCCACAGAACTGGTAGTAACAAATTTTACATTTCACCCCTGGTTCGTTGGCGCTGAGCATTTTTCTCCTACACCAGAGCTTCGACTATGCCCAATTTCGCAGGCGTACCGAATGAATGACTCACTTAACCGGACTACCTGTAATTTTGCTAAAGCACACCTGAAGGCTGGGATTATGACCCGAGCATAACCAATGGCTGCCACGAAAACGTTTTCTCCCGTCGGGTTTTGTAAAACGTCTCTTGGTTTTCCATATCAGAAAGAGCTGAGTGAAGGAAATCGATATTCAATCTCCCACGGCTTACGCGACGAACGGCTGTCGTATTCATCCTCTTAATTTCAATGGCGCCGGCCAAAGCCACTCCTTCTGTTTAAGCTAATATTGATCTCTTTAATTTATACATTTAACTCTATTTCCCTACGGAATCAGCCGCTCGTGTTTGGAACACATTGGGAAATTTAGAAACTCGTTCGTTAATAAATCTTTCTTGTCTCCCTCAATTAGAAAGACAATCATTCTGCTAAGTGGCAATCTTCGGTCTGATTGCATCGGCGATAACAAAATACCCATTTATCCCTTTGCTTAAATGACAAACAGTATCTTCTTTTTTACTTTTTACACAATTGAGGGGGATTCCAAGGAAGTTTCTGGGATGAGAAGCGAAACGTTTTCAAAAGAAAAAAAAACAAGGAAGTCCAGTTGCAGGGGTGAAATGCTACCGATTCAGTCCGGTTCACCCAAACCGGTAGTAAAAAAATGTTTTTAAAAAGTTTCAACGATCAGCTGAGCGACCTGCGATTGTTGGAATTTTTTTAAAAAACTTTTTAGGTATTTTTTACTACCGGCTCCGACGAATAGGTAGTAAAAAATGCTTTTTAAAAGTTTTTTTAAAAGGCTCCGACGATCACAACTGTGGCGCGCGATCGTAGGAGCCTTTTTTTTACAGGGGTGGGGGTCCATTTTTGCTCCCAGCAGGCTTCCCTGAAGCCAGCTAGGCCAAAAACAGGGGGTGTAGGCAAAAAACGGGAGGGGGGTGAGGGCAGAGGTGGCATTCAGCAGATTCTGACCAGTTCTGGAGAACCGGTAGCGGACATTTTGAGTAATTAGGAGAACCGGTAAATACCACCACTGACTGGCCCCACCCCCATCTATTTTCTGCCTCCCAAGTCCAGCTGATCGGGAGAAAATGGGGATTTTGCAATAACCTTCGCCTGGAGTGGGGAGGGAATAGAGATTTTACAGTATCCTTCCCTTGCCACGCCAACCTAGCCACACCACGCCCACCAAGCCACGCCCACAGAACCGGTAGTAAAAAATTTTGAATCCCACCACTGGGTGACGGGGTCCGTTTTTGAAAGAGAGAGAGGGAGGGAGGGAGGGAGGGAGGGAGGGAGAGGGAGAGAGAGGGAGAGAGGGAGAGAAAGAAGGAAGGAAGGAAAGAAAGAAAGAGAAAGAAAGAAAGAAAGAAAGAAAGAAAGAAAGAAAGAAAGAAAGAAAGAAAGAAAGAAAGAAAGAAAGAAAGAAAGAGGAAGAGGAAGGAAGGACTACAAACCTGGCACTAGACACAGCTTCAGAGGATAATCCAGGGCTGGAAGGGATCTGGAGGTCATTTAGTTAGTGAGTTTCTGTCTTTTGTTCCTCCAGTCACATGGTTACATAGCCACGCCCACCCAATCACATCATGCCTACCAAGCCACGCCCATAGAACCGGTAGGAAAGAAATTTAGATTTCATGACTGTCCAGTTGTCTTCTGAAAAAGCACCTTTGGGACAACCGTGACCTGGATGACTGAGAATCTCTATAGAATTTTAGCTATGCAATTTGGGATGAACATCCTTGGAATGGTGTGGGAGTAGGAAGGGATTTCCAGAGGGGAAAAAGTGCAGACTACAGGATCCATTTGCACCACTCCGGTGACCCTGAGGACACAGAGAAACCTCCAAGTGGCCTCAACGACGCTCTCAAAGGATGCAGCATCCTCGTAGTCCTGTGATCAAAATTCAGACACTTGGAAACTGACTCACACTTATGACAGTTGCAGTGTCTCGGGGTCATGTGATCCACTTTTGTGACCTTCTGACAAGCAAAAGTCAATGAGGAAGCCAGACTCACTTAACAACCATTAACTAATAATAACTAACTGATAATAAACTAATTTAACTATTGCAGGGATTCACTGAACAACAACTGTAGCAGGAAAGGTCATAAAATGGGGAAAAACTCAGATTAAGAAATGTCTCACTTAGCAACTGAGTACGACCTCAATTGAGGTCGTACGTCGAGGGCTACCTGTGTATTTATAGGACCATTGTTCTTATAACAGTGATTGTTACTATGGACTATTATAATACCATATATAATATGATACCGTATATTATTGCAACTGTAATATTACACGCACGAGCCCGTTGTGCTGTAGCAAAACTCACTTAGCAAATTTTTTCACTTAGCAACGTCAATTCTGGGCTCCGTTTTGGTCATAGCTTGAGGACTACCTGTATCGCGGTCTGTTTTAATGACCACGAACCGTCCTAAGGATACATCCGTGCCCTAACTCAGGACATCGTTTGCTAAAATTAACATTTAGAAGCCAGCACTGCTAGTTATTTCACACATTATTAACCTATATTACAATTCAAATAAGCTTACAGCTGGCAAAAAAAAAGGAGTCTCTTTTGTAAAGCGATCTCCAACATAATAGGCTTAATCAGAGATAAATTAAATTAGGCAGTCATGCATACCGCAGCATATTAGCATTTGGTGGTTATTAAACACACTTTCTGCAATCAGTTGCACAAGGAGGGAATTGTGAGCAAATAGGAGATAACCCTCAGTAAATAAAAGTTTGTTAGGGAAGGCCTTCTACCCCCTTGCTCTATGTATGCAGTGTGTTGCAGAGCCTGTGTTACTGTGCTTACACCCACTGAGCTTCTCGGGGTCTCTTGCGGAGGCAGAGCCACAGCAGACAGGATGAATAAGTGGCGAGAGGAGAGGGCTTCAGCGAGTGTTCTGCTGAGAAGGTTTTCTATGCTCGGGCTTTGAAAGTGGATAGATGAGCTCTACTCCCAACGTGGAGGAAGAGGAGGTTGGAACTGTCCTGGTTATAAAATGAGGTGTAAGCTTCAAATGTGGAGTGGAGAAGTGGAGCAGAGCGGAGTGGAGTAGAGTAGAGTAGAAAGTGGAGTGGAGTGGAGTGGAGTGGAGTGGAGTGGAGTGGAGTGGAATGGAATGTAGGGTAGGATAGCATAGAATAGTGTAGGGTAGGGTAGTGTAGTGTAGTGTAGTGTAGTGTAGTGTAGTGTAGTGTAGTGTAGGGGAGAGGAGAGGAGAGGAGAGGAGAGGAGAGGAGAGGAGAGGAGAGGAGAGGAGAGGAGAGGAGAGGAGAGGAGAGGAGAAGACCAGAGAAGAGAAGAGAAGAGAAGAGAAGAGAAGAGAAGAGAAGAGAAGAGAAGAGAAGACAAGACAAGACAAGACAAGACAAGACAAGACAAGACAAGACAAGACAAGACAAGACAAGACAAGACAAGACAAGACAGAGAGAGTAGAGTAGAGTAGAGTAGAGTAGAGTAGAGTAGAGTAGAGAACAGAACAGAACAGAACAGAACAGAACAGAACAGAACAGAACAGAACAGAACAGGAAAGAACAGAACAGAACAGAACAGAACAGAACAGAACAGAACAGAACAGAACAGAACAGAACAGAACAGAATATTTTACTTCCTTGCAAAGCTACATGAACAGAATTTTGCATGTCTGGAAATACAATTCTCCCACCATCACCTTTAGAGCAGATGGGGAAGCTCCCTTCTCTTGATCTTCCCATTGTGCAACAAAATCTTGGAAACCAAAGAAGAATCAAGCTTGATCAATAGCAGGTTAATTGAGGCAGAGTCTGTTTAAATACTCTTGAGATGCTGGAGGGTTTGTTTTTTTTCTAGATTTCTCCCTGAAGTTGCTCTTTATGATATGAGCAAGTCAACTGGCTCATCTTGCTTTTTCTCCATCAGTAGCCTACTCTGACCCGCTAAAAATTACACACCTTCGGAGTGTGTTGGGTGTCGTGCTCTCAGGTAAGAGTAGAGAATTGGGAAGATGAATTGAAGGTAGTGTTGGGAACGGCCCAGTTCCCAACTCCCGGTTGGACAGGAAGTGGCTTTTTTGCTGTCTCCAGCCTCCAGAGACTCCTGGAGAGGCCTCCGGAGACTGGGGACAGCAAAAACATCACTTCCTGTCCAAACGGGAGTGGAAATGGGCCCTTTCAGGCCTCTGGAGGGCCTCCGAGGGGTGGGGGAAGGCTGTTTTCGCCCTCCCCAGATGCATAGAGAGGATCTGGAGCCAGGTGAGAAAGAAAAATGGGCCTACCGGGCCATCGCGTGCCAGGAGCAGGGGTGGGAGGGGGGTTGCATACGCATGCACAGGGCAGGGTACATAAAATTATGGGTGTGGGCTTGCATGCACGCAAACCTCCCCCCCTCCCCGGCATGCGATGGCTAATGCCTCCTACTAAGGCAGCATTTAACATCCAGCTGCCTGCAATTACTGTGAGTTCAATTCTCACCAGGCTCAAGGTCGACTCAGCCTTCCATCCTTTCTAAGGTGGGTAAAATGAGGACCCGGTTTGTGGGGGCAATAAGCTGACTTTGTATAAAAATATACAAAAGTATGAAGGCTATTACTTAGCACATTGTAAGCCGCCCTGAGTCTTTGGAGAAGGGCGGCATATAAATAATTTTTTTTAAAAAAGGTTAGCTATCACATTTATTTATATGCCGCCCTTCTCCGGAGACTCAGGGCGGCTTACAATATGTTAAGCAATAGCCTTCATACTTTTGCATATTTTATACAAAGTCAGCTTATTGCCCCCACAAACCGGGTCCTCATTTTACCCACCTTAGAAAGGATGGAAGGCTGAGTCGACCTTGAGCCTGGTGAGAATTGAACTCACAGTAATTGCAGGCAGCTGGATGTTAAATGCTGCCTTAATAGGAGGCATTAGCCTCCTACGCCATTCAGACTCCTTCCACTACCGGTTCGGGCGAATCGGTCCAAACCGGCTGAATACCACCACTGAATAGCATGGCAGGAATTTGGAGGGCCCTTGAAAAAGATTTACTTTCTCTCCTGAAATTAATTGTGAATATAAATATCTCCCTGGCAATTCCTTTAGGCCTCTCGGACAGTTGGCCTGAACACCACAAACGCTGATGGAGGGAGAACAGTCTCCTTCCTGCTAAGTTAAAAGGACCTTTTGCTCGAATGAGATATGTAGCATCACTCATTTCTTTCTGACAGAAAAATACATCAGCAAGATGCTGGCAGCTTGCCTTGTTCACTCATCCATCTCTTAGAAACTTATCAAGGCTGCGCCGGGCGATGATGTGAATTTTTTTACACATGACCCAAAGTCTTTGGGAGACATCTGACATTCTCTCAGGCCGGGCGCGTTTAAAACTCAGCGTAAGGTGACAAGAACATGGAGCTGCCCACCGAGCCAATTGCGTACGGTAATCTTTATTTGTTCTGAGCCACAGGTACAATAATTGGAAAAATTTAAAGCGCCTGCGGACGGCTACCGCAGCCTGCGTTGAAATGCAACATTTTGACATGATTAATGAAGAGCAAGGCATGCAACTCATTTCTATCAATGCTGGATTGAGACAGTTGCAAAGAAAGGGATATTCTCCTCATCTGTTCTCTTCCTGTCGCATTCAGCCATTCGCCGCCACAGAAATATTGATATCCCTTGTGGGGACTGAACAGGTGCGTGTCACACGCTTTGCCCCTAATGCAAGGATGTGCCAGCTAGGAAATATTAAGAATGCATAACTTTCTTTTCTAAATCGCACAGAGCATATGCACAACACAAAGGTTGCATGCAAAGAATATTCACAGACAGGCGGAGGATAATGGAGATGGTGACAGAGGTGCACTAAAATCCCTTCTTCATCACCATCATTTAACAACCTCATAATCTCTAGCGGGGGTGGAGTCTGGGCAACTGAACGGAGCTAGCAGAGTTTTTCATGGCCGGATGCCCTTCCTGTTGCAAACGCAGAGCTTTGTAAAATAGATATATTCCCATTGTGCCCAGAGAGAGAAATATCTGTCTCTACCTAGGATTGAACTCACAGTTCCTGATTGTGAGATGAGAGCTCCACCTCTAGGCCACCACACCACTCTGTACACTGAAATCTCTTCCCAGGGTGGTCCCAACCCCAAGATGTGGCCCATTACCAGACCGTGGTGTATTCGCAACCGGGCCGCAGGCCAAGGCACATGCCTGCATGCACAGCTCAACTTGCACCAGCAGCAGCCTGGTGTACACGTGCACGCAGTTCAACTCACATGAGCAGCAGGCTGGGGTGTGCATGCATGCACGCCCAGCTCAAGTTGCAGTCAAGCTGTGTGTGGATACATGTGTGCTCCAACCACAGGTGAAATCCAGCAGGTTCTGACAGATTCTGGAGAACTGGTAGCGGAAATTTTGAGCAGTTCGGAGAACCGGCAAATACCACCTCTGGCTGATCCCAGGAGTGGGGTGGGAATGGAGTTTTTGCAATATCCTTCTTCCAGGAGTGAGGAGGGAATGGGGATTTTGCAGTATCCTTCCCCTGCCATGCCCACCAAGCCATGCCCACCAAGCCACACTATGCCCACAGAACTGGTAGTAAAAAAAATTGGATTTCACCACTGGCTCCAACCCATTGCTTGCATAACCCAGTTCCAGTGGTGGGTTTCAAATTTTTTTACTACTGGTTCTGTGGGCATGGCAGGGGAAGGATACTTTAAAATCTCCATTCCCACCCCACTCCAGGGGAAGATTACTGCAAAATCCCCATTTCCTCCCGATCAGCTGGGACTTGGAAGACAGAGAATGGATGGGGCGGGGCCAGTCAGAATTTTTACTACCGGTTCTCTGAACTACTCAAAATTCCCGCTACCAGTTCTCCAGAACTGGTCAGAACCTGCTGAAACCCACCTCTGCCCAGCTCCCCTCTCCCACCCCACAGCTGGACTGCCAAGCTACAAAAGTTGGGGACCGCTGTATTACAGAATGAACAGAACAATTGAGCAGAACAATTATATTGACTGCTGATGCTCATACAGTCACTTCTGCATTCTTCGTAACAGATTAGCGACAGATCAAATGATTGACAACTGAGCCCTGGATTGTTATATAACTCAGGGGTCCCCAACCACCAAATCACAGACTGCTACTGGGCTGTGCCCCATTTGAAACCCGGCCACCTAAGTGGCGGAAGACGGCGTGTCTGCCAGTAACACAAAACCATCCTCTCTCCTCCCTCTATCGGGAAGGTTGATGAGAGCGATGTTCCGGTATTTTTTTTAATTATTATTTTGATTTATATGCCGCCCTTCTCCGGAGACTCAGGGCGGCTTACAGTGCGTTAAGCAATAGCCTTCATACTTTTTGTATATTTATACAAAGTCAGCTTATTGCCCCCACAATCTGGGTCCTCATTTTACCCACCTTAGAAAGGATGGAAGGCTGAGTCAACCTTGAGCCTGGTGGGATTCGAACTTGCAGTAATTGCAAGCAGCAGATGTTAATAGATGTTAATAACAGGGTGCTTTAAACCACTGTACTACAGGCTCTGTCATTTGAGAGGCTGCCACAAAGAAGTGGGGGTCAACTTATTTTTCAAAGCAGCTGAAGGCAAGACAAGAAACAACAGATGGAAACTAATCAAGGAGAGAAGCAACCGAAATTTCCTGACAGTGAGAACCATTCATCAGTGGAACAGCTTGTCTTTAGAAGTTGTGGGTGCTCCATCACTGGAGGTTTTGAAGAAGAGATTGGACAACCATTTGTTTGGAACGGTATAGGATCTCCTGCTTGAGTTGGACTGGAAGACCTCTAAAGTCCCTTCCAACTCTGTTAGAAGATCGTCAAATAAGACAAAATGGAGCAGAGCGAGACCATTGTCACTATTCCAACCACAACAATGTTACTCCTCCTTCCCATGAAGCTGGCTCTTCATATGTAAGGGGGAGTAATGTTGCCACATTTTGGAACCAACTAGACCTTGTAACCTTCCAGAAGGAGACGATACTCTGCTCCCTTTTGACTTGTGGGCTGGTTCGGATGAGCTAGATGACAATCACCCAAGACAGGAGCGTTGAAACGCCAGAAGTCCCCACTCTACTCAAGCTTGGTATGACAATCACGTACGTACGTTGCCTTCAAGTGTGCTCTAACGAACTCTGGCTATAATCTAACCCATGAAACAGGCTTGTAAGCTTCAGCTACTATTCCCTTTGATCTTGGACTGAATGTAAAACGTCTACTTCTGCTTGCCGGATTTATGATCTTGTAATTGCCAAGTAACTGACTCCAATCTAAGCGGGTCAAACACCTCTTGTACCTTATGAAGACTTCCAAACAGAAGTCAAATGTACTCACCTGTTTCCTTCGGCAAGGCTTGCAGTGAATAAGAAAGTCCTTTCAACGCCATAATAGCTTTGATTCACACCCAAAACTCTTCATCTTCCCGAAAACGAAAGCTCTGAGTTGGCCACTATTCTCAGGAGACTTCCAATTAACCATATGTTGCAGATATACCAGGGAAATATCTACGGATGATCCTCGACATACCTCCACAATTGAAGCTATTGCTAAGCAAGACAGTTGTTAAGTGAGTTTTGCTCCATTTTAGGACCTCTCTTGCCACCGTTGTTAAGTGAATCACTGCAGTTGTTAAATAAGAACACGATTGTTAATTGAATCTGGCTTCCCCGTTGACTTTGCTTGTCAGAAGGTCTCAAAAGGGGATCATGTGACCCTGGGACACTGTGACCGTCATAAATACGAGTCAACTGCTAACTAATTAATTTTGATCACATGACCATGGGGATGCTACAAGGGTTGTAAGTGTGAAAAAATTGTCATAAGTTTCCTTTTTCAACACCGTTGTAACTTTGAATGGTCACTAAACGAACAGTTATTAATTCAAGGGCTAGCTGTATTTCCTTTGCTTACCACGATCAAAATCCGGACGCTTGGCAACTGGCATGTACTTAAAACAGTTGCAGCATCCAGGGGTCGTCAGGTCCCCATTTCCGACCTTCCCAGCTGTCTTCTGATTAGCAAAATTAAAAGGGGAAGCTGGATTCACTCAATGACCATGTGTTTCGTTTAACAACTGCGGTGATTTGCTTAAGAACCATGGTAAAAAGGTCACAAAACTGAGGATGATTCCAAGTAACAACTTACTTGACAAAGGAAATTGTGGTCCATAAACTCTGCTGACTTGCACCACATTTCTTTTTTTTTTTTAATCAAAGTGTGTGAAAGTTGTAGGTTACACAAAGGCTTCCAGATGTCTTAAGAGCAGCTGCGCCAACTGTTTAACTTCTGGGTCCAACCAAAGCTCAGAAGGTCAGCCCAAAAACATGTTCTGCATCTGTCTGAAGACAGCTGGAATGCATCCCAGGAAAAACCAACAAAGGACACCCTGGAATTGTGTTCAATTATTACGGAGTAGCCCGCAAATCAAAGTCGGTAGGAATGATCTAATAGACAAAGAATCTTTAAAACACGTCAGATGGCTGAGGACCATATCTCAAACCATCTATGGAGATTCTCAATCTTCCAGGTCATGGTAGTCCCAAAGGTGCTTTTTTCCAAACTTTCTTGAGGTTTTTTTTTTCCTATTTGAAAACGTTGCACTTTTTTTTTTCTTTCAGCACCCACCCATGGTGGATCCTACATGTGAAATATTAAATTTAATCAAGAACGTTTTTCTCCTTTTTTTTGTGCGCTATTTTTTTCTTTCTTTCTTTCTTTCTGGCCATGGTTTCAGGTTGAAGGTATGTTTCTGTTCTGTTTCATTTGGGTTGGTTGGTTTTACTGTTTATTTATTTATTTATCGGTTCGATTTATATGCCGCCCTTCTCCGGAGACTCAGGGCGGCTTACAATGCGTTAAGCAATAGCCTTCATGCTTTTGTATATACCTGCTTAGTAGGGCTTTCGGGCCCCCCTAAGTGGTGTTCTTTTTTTATACAAAGTCAGCTTATTGCCCCCACAAACCAGGTCCTCATTTTACCTACCATAGAAGGCTGAGTCAACCTTGAGCCTGGTGAGATTTGAACTCACAGTAATTGCAGGCAGCTGGCAAGTGCTACTTAACAGTACTTTAGTCTGCTGCGCCACCAGGCTGTTTTGTTTTATTTTCTATGACAAAACAATAAATGTAAATTTAAAAAAAAAAGAAAAGTGTGATACTCCCACATAACACCACTCCTGCGCGAGCTGCACTGGCTCCCAGTGGTCTTCCGGGTGCGCTTCAAGGTGTTGGTTACCACCTTTAAAGCGCTCCATGGCATAGGGCCCAGTTATCTACGAGACCGCCTTCTGCCACCGACAACCTCCCATCGACCCGTGCGCTCCCACAGAGAGGGTCTCCTCGGGGTGCCATCAGCCAAGCAATGTAGGCTGGTGACCCCCAGGGGGAGGGCCTTCTCTGTGGGAGCTCCTACCCTCTGGAATCAGCTTCTCCCTGAGATAAGAAAAATCCATGACCTCCGTGCCTTCCGTCGGGCCCTTAAAACATTTTTCTTCCAACAAGCCGGGCTGGCCTAAGCGAAGCCTTTTAAATGATTTTAAAGTGGGGTGTTTCTGGGCCAAATTTAGATATTCTTTTTAATTGGTTTTTAATTGTTTATATTATGTGTTTTTACTTGGCTGTACACCGCCCTGAGTCCCCAGGGAGAAGGGCAGTATAGAAATCTAAAAATAAATAAATAAAATAAATAAGATACCGTTGCGAACCAGTAGTAAACGTAATTAGAACCCACTCCTGGCCCTGTATACAACTTCACTAGGTTTCACATCCCTTTTTTTAGAATTGCATTACAGGGAATTCCTTGACTTACAACCACCATTGAGCCCAAAATTTCTGCTGCTAAGCGAGACGTTTGTTAACGGAGTTTTGTCCCATTTTTCAACCTTTCTTGCCAGAGTTGTAAAGTGAATCCCTGCAGTTAATAAGCAGTGCTGTTAAGAGGGAAAAAAAAGAGGCGGCAACAACCATAATTTAGCGTTGCAAGTATGTCTGATTCCGCAGTGATTCAAATCAGGCATTTAAGTGCTAAATGTTCCCAGAAAATTTGTCCGTTCTGGTTTTGGCAGGCAAGCTTTAACCCCATTTCATTCTCACATCGTCTGTAAACATGCAACTTTCTGTCAGGCGTTGTCTAAAGAAAGAGATATAATGAATTTTCTAACAAACATAACTTTAACATCAGAAAATGCATTGCTAGGGTGTAGTAATGAGTGATTTTTAAAATATTGAATGATAATGTTTACTAAGGGATTAAACACAGGGCGAAAAGAAATGCTATTTATGTTTAAATAAATTAAAGGGAAAATGTAAAAGGAATACGAAATGATATTAGTATTGTTTGAAGTTGGCAGATTAGAACCCCACATACTATTTGTATTATTATTGTTAACGTTGTTTAAAAAAGACTGGACTCAATTAATGTACCGTCCACAAAATATGTATCGGGAGAAAAAATATTATATAGAAAATGCATTGTTTCTTCTTTAGCACTTGTGCAACAATTTTTGGATATGTCCAACACCGGCACCCCGGGGTTGATTTTTAACACTTTTGAGCGTTCTCAGATTCATAGCCCAGATTCATTCTCATTCTCCATGGCTGCATATCAAATTTTCCCAAGATTTACATCTGTACTGTGTATGTGTATATGTGGTGTTATGTCCTTATAAGGACATCCGGCCGGGGATTGGTTAATCCTC
>WNWU01013721.1:3719455-3749843 GCA_012654045.1 Ptyas mucosa
GAACAGACCCCGCTGGTCTTGTCTTCTTTCCTGCGCCTGATCTAACATGTGGCGTGGTTAATTGAGCTTGGGAATACAAGGAGCCATCTGTGTCATCTCCTTAACATGTTTTTGCCTGGTTTAGGAAGCTGTTTTGAAAATCTACAGTATTTTAGAGCAAATAGCAGATTTGCAGGAAAAGGAGTAGGTGGTAGAGTCAAGAGAGTAATCAGTCTAGAGTCTCTTTGTGGTCACAAAGGAACTAAGTCCAACCATCCTTGAATCCCATGGACCAGTGGTGGGTTTCAAATTTTTTTTACTACCGGTTCTGTGGGTGTGGCTTGGTGAGCATGGCATGGCTTGGTGGGCGTGGCTTGGTGGGCGTGGCTCGGTGGGCCTGGCAGGGGAAGGATACTGCAAAATCCTCATTTCCTCCCAATCAGCTGGGACTCGGGAGGCAGAGAATAGATGGGGGCGGAGCCAGTCAGAAGTGGTATTTACCGGTTCTCTGAACTACTCAAATTTCTGCTACCGGTTCTCCAGAACTGGTCAGAACCTGCTGAAACCCACCTCTGCCACGGACCCTTATTTAGCAACAAAATAGTGTTAACTGTTAGTTGACTAGATGCATAGATCTAGTGCTATAATGCATACATATGAGCTATAAACCAGTTTAATTGGAACTTAACATGTGGCTCTATTCTTCTTCACCTGACATACCTGTTTAATGTTTTCCTTAGCTTAAAAGGACAGAAATCCATGTGGCCATAGTGACAATTTCCCCGATAGCATCCTTTGTATCTTTAGCAACAGATTAAGCTTAAGTAAATTAAATTAAACCAAAGAAACTCTGTTCTTCTTTGGGGACTAGAAACGAATATAGAAAGGTGGTCTTCCAAAATTTATGTACCGATCCTATGGTCCACATTCTACAACAAAAGAGAATACAGGAAGTCCTGGACCACAACTGATCCCATGACCCCGGGACACTGTCATACGTATGAACTGGTTGCCAAGCAACCAAATTTTGATTCCGTGACCATGGGGATGCAATGGTCATAAGTATGAAAAATGGTCATAAGTCAGAATAACACCATTGGAAGGGACCTTGTAGGTCATCTGGTCCAACCCCTTGCCCAAGCATGAGACCCTACACCATTTCTGACAGATGGCAGTCCAGTCTCTTCTTGAAAGCCTCCAGTGATGAAGCTCCCACAACCTCTGAAGGCAACTTCTGTTCCATGGGTTGATTGTTCTCACTGTCAGAAAATGTCTCCTTATTTCCAGGTTGAATCTCTCCTTGATCAGTTTCCATCCATTATTCCTTGTCTGGCCTTCGGGTGCTTTGGAAAACAGCTTGACCCCCTTCCTCCTCTCTGTGGCAGCCCCTCAAATATTGGAAGATGCTCTCATGTCTCCCCTGGTCCTTCTCTTCACTAGACTAGCCATACCCAGTTCCTGCAACTGTTCTTTTTTCAGTGCCATCGTAACTTTGAACAGTCGCTAAAAGAATGGCCGTAAGTCAAGGATCACCCGTATTCCATTCTTACTCCATTGTTTCAAGAAAGAGAGTCATTCTTACTCCTTCTTTTAAGAAAGAGAAGCAAAGAGCGAGGTACGCCTTCCCATTTTTGCAGAGCTCAGCTGCTCGTTCGCTCACTCGCTTGCAGCTGAGCCGGAGAGCAACCGGTCTCGAAAAAAGGCCAGGGCATTCTTGTCAACTTCTCCGCATCCTGCTGAAAAATGCATCGCCTCAGCTTTATATTCAGCTGCTGCTGGCTTGAAATCCGCTTTTGATCTGATACCCAGAGACAGGCCTCAGAGGAAACTGGAGCAATCTTTGGGGTCAACTGTCTAAAGCAATTCTTAGCCAGGGAAGAATGTGACAGGAGTGCGTTCTGGGCCCTTTGTTGTTTCATTTTTCTATACGTGCCTTGGTTAAGAGCCTCTCTGATCCACGTTACCCCCTCAAGCTTGCTGGTAGACCACTCAGCAGCCTGGTCTACCAGGAAATTTAGCCTTCCTCTGTGTCTTTTCTGCTCTGTGGACCAGGGGTGGGTTCTAATTACCTTTACTACCGGTTTGCAATGGGGTCGTGCGTGCTTTTGCGCATGCGCAGAAGCTCCCTGATGACGACCAGGTCGGTGGGCGGAACCTCCCGCCAGTTTTACTACCGGTTCTTGCGAACCGGTCCGAACTGGGGGCAATCCACCACTGCTGCAGACACACTTCTGAAAATCTGAAGAGTTCCCTAGCACAGGTAGTCCTCAACTTACAACTATTCACTTAGTGACCTGTGGGAAGATCCCTCCCCTCTCCTAGAAGAGTGAAATATTTTGAGAAATATTAAAAAGGCAGGATATTATATTTCCTCTAAAAGAGAAATAAAAAAGTCTTAAAGGAGACAGAAACTCAGAGCCCCAGCTCCCTGTCCCCAGCGGATATTTGGTGCCCATTGAGAAGGACTGGGCCAGCCTATCTACGAAACAAAAGACCTTCAGCTCCAGGGTGAAGGGATTAAGACATGACCCTCCAGGACATAATAAGATTAACACACTAAAACACAGAGCTCACTACATTGCACAATCTCCTAAGGACATTGCATCACCCTCCAAACTTCAACCAAAGTTAGCTCAGACAACCTACAGAGCCACCTATGACCCCTACAACAGCCAATAGAATACATGCCCTTGCACAGGAACAGGAAGCTCAAGTGCAAAGCTCAAGAGAAGGTATAAATAACCCCTCTTCTCTCAACTCCATGTGCTCAGCTGCCCAGGACCTCAAAATGATGTCCTTCTGCTTCATCATTAAACCATCTTTCCAAGCAGCCTCCATGTTTCCAGTGTCTTTCTCCCACCTTGGAACTGAACCAGATGGATATCTCCTCCAACAGACTATTCAAAGTTGAAAAAAGTGACTCAGGACTGTTTTTTGCAACCGTTTCAGCATCCCCATGGTTATGGGATCAAAATTCAGAGCCTTGGCAACTGGCATGTACTTATGACAGTCGCAGTGTCCCGGGGTGGGAGTGAGGGGTCACGTGATCTCCTTTTGCGACCTTCTGATGAACCAAGTCAATGGGGAAGCCCAATTCATTTAACAACCGTGTTCCTAACTTAACACAGGCAGTGATTCACTTAACAACGGTGGCAAGAAAAGTCGTAAAATGGGGCAAGGCTTTATTTAGCATTTAGCAACATAAATTCTGGGCTCAATTGGTGTCGTAAGTTGAGGACCACCTGTGTTTATAGCCCTCCTTTTCCAACTGGTACCCTCCCATTGTGTGGGATACCTGTTCCCTTAACTCCTTAGCCAGAAGGGGAGGACATCTAAAGATAAGAAAGCTATCTTGGAGCTATGATGTGTCATTCTCGGTGCTCACGATGGTATAGGTGTTCCTCAACATACAATCATTTGTTTAGGGACCATTCGAAGTTGCAACAGCACTGAAAAAAGTGACTTACAACTGGTTCCTGCACTTATGACCGTCACAACATCGCCAGGGTCACATGATCAAAATTCAGAGGCTTGGCAACTGGCATGGACTTATGACAGTTGCAGTATCCAGGAGTCATGTGATTCCCTCTTTTGATTGACCTTCTGACAAGCCCGGTCAATGGAGGAACGGATGAGCCAATAAAGGGACTGAAATGGCATCTTAGCTTGTGAAAATCAAAAGTATCAGAAAGGAACTCAAAGTAACCCCACCTTGATGGACCAAGGGTGACATGATACCAGCGTTCCAATACTTGAGGGGCTGCCACAAAGAAGAGGGGGTCAACCCAGGGGAGAAATCCAGCAGATTCTGACAGATTCTGGAGATCCAATAGCGGAAATTTTGAGTAGTTCAGAGAACCGGAAAATACCACCTCTGGCTGGCCCCAGAGTGGGGTGGGAATGGAGATTTTGCAATATCCTTCCCCCAGGAGTGGGGTGGGAATGGGGATTTTGCAGTATCCTTCCCCTGCCACGCCCACCAAGCCACACCCACAGAACCAGTAGAAAAAAAAATTATATTTCACCACTGGGTCAACCTAGTCCCCAAAGCACCTGAAGGCAAGACAAGAAACAATGGATGGAAACCTATCAAGGAGAGAAGCAACCTGGAATTAAGGAGAAACTTCCTAACAGTGAGGACAATCAACCAGTGGACCAGAAGTTGCCTCCAGAAGTTGTGGATGCTTCATCACTGGAGGATTTTAAGAAGACAGTCATTTGTCTAAAATGATGCTCAAGGGAGTTGGACTAGAAGACCTCCAAGGACCCTTCCAACTCTGTTATTACTCTAAATCAAGTCCTGGGTTATTCTGAGTTTCTTTCTCAGGCTCGCTTTAACCTCTGGACTGTGTAATCCCTTCTCCAAACATCCCAAGGTCACTTCTTAATTCTTATATCTCTGAAACATGGGACTTACAAAAAGGTCAATGTTTGATTTCTAACCATCCCTGTCCAAGGACTCCTAAGAGCAGACCTAACCATGCATTTTACTTACCCAGCATTTGAAAAGGCTGCAATACCACTGGGCTTTGACACCGGCCTGATTTATCGTTCCTCTCTCAGTAACCATTAGCAGGAAGTATCATAACGTCCCCTTGGCTGCCTCTACGTCTCTAAAATAAGCTGATCTTCTTTTACGCTATTCCATTGGCGTGACTTTGATTGATCCTCTGCTACAAGACTTGCCAGGGTAGGAGTCCGAAGTTGGTGCGTGTTATTTATTGTCTAACATGGTACAAGTATTTTGTAGCTGGGTTTTTGCTGTCGCCTGATCCGGGTATCAGCTGAGGGTACTGTGCTTGGGTGCTGTGGTACATTTAGGATTATGGATTTGGGGGTAAATCATCATATTTTGGAACTGCATCTGTGAAAATGTGCGCGCAGTTATGAAAACAGCAGTAAGCTGATGTTCTGGTGTAAAGGCTATATAGCTCAAGGAAAGAACATATTGTAGCCAGTGGTGAAATCCAATTTTGTTTTTTATTACTAGTTCTGTGGGCGTGGCTTGGTGGGAGAGGCAGGGGAAGGATACTGCAAAATCTCCATTCTTTCCTCACTCCTGGGAGAAGGATATTGCAAAATCCCCATTCCCACCCCACTCTGGGGCCAGCCAGAGGTGGTATTTGCCGGTTTTCCAAACTACTCAAAATTTCCACTACCGGTTCTCCAGAACCTGTCAGAACCTGCTGGATTTCACCCCTGATTGTAGCTACAGTATGCTCGATCAATCTCATTTATTATACTCTAGTCCACTCTTATTCTATTCTGCTCTGCTCTTCATTCCAATACTGTTATGACCCAGCTTCCCAAACACAACAAACCCTCTGAAGTTAATTCAAAAGATTCCTTCAATTAGGAGTGCCGGCAGCCCTGGCAAAAGTTTCTCTCGCAGGCTAACAAGTCCATCCAGCAGGGGAGATGTATAGTTGTCTGCCACATCTATTCATCTCTGTGCCCTGCCTTTTATTCCCAGAGCTAGGGTGGAGCTTTGCTAGCAGCGGTGGCTCTTCCGTCCCAAGGACCGGCCCATAGATTTCCACTGCTCTCCTCTCCTCTGCCTTCTGTGCATCTGTGTGTCAGGCACTGGACCCAGCTGTTCCTTCTCTTCCTCATCAGCCACCTCCAGACCTGGGGGCTGTTGACTCTCCACATGAGGGTTGACGGACGGCCCAGGCTCCACCTGAGTCTCTCTCTCTGCCAAATCCATTCCCTCTTCCCTCTTGAAGCTCCCAGGTTGCCTCAATGCTGATCCTGACTCCCACACCCCCTCCTCTTCCTCCTCTGATTCAGCTGCTGGAAGGGCCAGTGGCCAACAGGCCAAACAAATACTCTGCTGTTCTCCACTCTCCTATTCTACTATCTACTCTCCTATTCTCTATTCTACTCTTATTCTACTCTCTATTCTACTGTATTGTACTCTACTCATGAGGTGGTCAGGTCACGATATCATGCTCGGAATATCCTGTATATAAACATATTTCTGCTGTTGAGTTTCATCAAATAAGCCATGTTGACTGACACAGAGAAAGTCGCACAATCTTAACGGCACGCTCGCCTCTCCAGTTTGACACCGAGATGAGGAGGAAGCATCCCTATTTATTCCTCCCTATTTAGAAACCTCTCCATAAAAAGGTAAGAAAAAGAACTACAGCCATCTCTGAAGTTGCTCCCCTCCTTTAAATTATACTGTCAGTTGTGAAGAGCAAAATAATATAAAGTAGAAGTCAGAGATGAGCAAAGAAATTGTCTTTTAGGAAAGCTGTAGAGTTAGTCAGCTGTAAGCGTGCAACGAGAGGACAAGCATGCCTATCATTTTTGAATATCATATGTTTATTGTATGATTTTTTTCACATAAACTCTGCTTAGTGTCTTCCTGGGGGAGCCGGAATATACAACCAGTCAACCATAACTCTTTTTGCAAGCCTCCTGGAAAACACTGGGCCGTCTCTCAGTTGCAACCACGTATTCGCACTGCAGTTTTATGATACCATAAACTATCGGATGAAGCTGAAGTCATGATTCTGTAGTGTTGAAGAGGGGCGAAAATAAATGGCAGGAGCCAGATAATGCAGAGGAGTTGTCCAGACTGAAGACAGAAACCAGGAATATGAGGCTGGAGGTTCGTTCTCCGAGCTTGTGGGTTGGTTTCCAAACATTTCATTACCTGGCTAGGTAACATCTTCAGCGGAGTTTAGGGGATGTCAATATCCTTGTCCTTCTGCCTATAAGGGCTTCATGTGGTCAGTAGGTCTGGTGATGGATCAGGTGTGGGTGTGTCAAGTGAGGGTCTTGTGACAGGGGGGAAATGCTATTGGTTCAGGCCGGTTTGCCCGAACCGGTAGTAAAAAATGTTACCGTTCGCCCAAACTGATAGTAAAAAAAAAATGCTAAAAAAAAGTAAAAAAATAAAAGTTCCGATGATCAGCTGGGTGACAATCAGCTGTGCCACAATCGTTGGAAGTTTTTTTTTTTACTTCCTTTTTAGCATTTTTTTTTACTACCAATCAGCTGTGAGACAATCAGCTGCGCCTGATTGTCTCTGAGGTTCAGGGGCCATTTTGTGTGAAGTCCAGCTGCTTTTGCATTCTGTGTGAGTCAGTTGTGGAGCTTTTGTGTTATTTTTGTGTGAAGTGTGATAGTTGGTTTTTGCGCTCTCTGTGACTGTGAGGCTCCTGCTTGTTGCAGGGGCCATTTTGTATGAAGTCCAGCGGCTTTTACATGGTGTGTGAGTCAGTTCTGCAGCCACGCCCACCCAGTCATATGACCACCAAGCCATGCCCACCTGGTCACATGACCACCAATCCACACCCACAGAACTGGTAGGGAAAATTGTTGAATTTCACCAGTTTTGTGATGAGTCTTGTGGGTGGGTGGGTGCATCAAGTGAGGATCTTGTGATGGTCAAGTGTGGGTGTTTCAAGTGAGGATCTTGTGATGGATCTTGTGACGAGTCAGGTGTGAGTATGTCAAGTGAGGACCTTGTGATGGATCTTGTGATGGGTCAGGGGTGGGTGTGTCAAGTGAGGATCTTGTGACAGGTCTTGTGATGGGTCTTGCTTGTCAGAAGGTCACAAAAGGGGATCACATGAACCTGAGACACTGCAACCGTCATAAATATGAATCAATGGCCGAGTGGATGAATTTGGATCACGGGTCCATGGGGATGCAGCTACGGTCATAATTGTGAAAAACGGTCATAGGTCTCTATTTTTGGTGCTTTTGTAACTTTGAACGGTCACTGAATGGACTGTTGTAAGTTGAGAATGTCCTGCCTCTTCAGTTGTATGCAACAACGGTTTTCTTTCAATGACATTCACGGGGGATTATTTAAGAACAAAACCTTTCGAGTGATACAACAGGAGGAGGGATGACAAATGAAGATCACAATTAGACGAAGCCAAGACGTTGCAACTCATTGGACTCAAAATAGGAAACTTCTCTGACGGAGCCCCATCCAACCCCAAGATTTGAATCCAGTGTCAAAATCTCTCCAAGACCTCATGTTGGACCTCTGGCTAATTAACACGTACTCTACTCAAGCAACGCAAAATGGTTTGCCCCTCTTAAATTCCACACACACACACACACACACACAGCATTTGCAAATTGCTTGTGTGGCTGATTCAAAAGAATTCTTAACTCTGACAAGCTAAATTCCTCTCAGACATCTCCCTCTTAACAGTAATCTCCTTCGCTTGTCATAATCCACATTTTAACAATCAAGCAGTTTTGTAGGCTATTCTTGTTGCAGTTAAACCTGAGTCAGTCTAGGCTAGAAGTCCTCGTTAAAAAAAACCCCACACATATATCTTGATTTTCTGGGTAATCGTAGAGTCCGCGGACACAAAAAGAAAACACCTTCTGATCCCCACCTGGAATTTTTTATAAAACAACAGACATACAGAAAAGACATATCGACATCCTTCTGACTTCACCTATAGCAGGGGTGTCAAACTGGATTTCTTCGAGGGCCAGATCAGCATTATACTTTTCCAGGTCGCATTCAAGTGGCTTCTAATGAAGAGAAGAACAGAACATGGTGTCAGGGTTCCGACGGATGCCCTAATTAAATCACGAGTCTCCAGCCAAGCTTCAAAAGAAATCCAGTTATTTATTAGGAGCTTCATGTCGGCACGTTCCCAAGTCAAGCCTGCTTCAACCCTACGTAATTTACGTTCCACCTGTTTCCTCCCCCCTCCCCCCACCCACCCCCAGGGTGTGTCATCAATCACATTCGCCAACGGAGCAATTTCCCGGGTTGTAGAGGTCACTCCCCTCGGCTGCTGTAGGTAACCCTGAGATACAGCCTTGAGGGAGATAAGCGTGGAATGTGCATCTGTCTTAGGCTTCCCATCCCCCCTGGCCTATGGCAACTCGAGAGCAGGTCAGGGATGCTTTGTGAGTTGGCACATAGAAGCCTAGGGTTGGAAGGGACCTCAGAGGTCTTCTAGTCCAACTCCCTGCTCAAGGCAGGAGCAGGACACCTTATACTATCCCGGCCAAATGGTTGTCCTGTCTGTTTTTGAAAATCTCCAGTGATGGAGCACCCGCAACCCTGGGAAGCAAGCTATTCCACTGAGTAATTATTCTCTCTCTCTTAGAAAATTTCTGCTCACTTCTAGGTTAGCTTTATCTTTCAGAAGGTTCTACCCATTATTTCCTGTCCTGTCCTCTGGTGGTTTGGAAAATAAGTCAGTCCCCTCTTCTCTGTGACAGCCCCTCAAATCCTGAAAGTTATCATGTCCCTCCAATTCTTCTTCTCTTCATACCTAGCTCTCTCTCAAATGTTCATCGTATGGTTTAGCCTCCAGACCCTTTATTGTTTTTGTTGTTCTTCTCTGCACACTTTCTAAGTTCTCAGCATTTTTTGGTATTGTTAGGGAATGGCTATTGCCTAACTGGTTGGGTTGGCAATATATATAAACCATCAATGCATGTTTGCAGTCAAAATGTAATGTATAGCTTTAAGTCTGTAATGCTGTATTGCATCATACTGTATTCCGATTGGCTAGCTCTGTAACCAACGTACTTAAGAGGAAGCTTGACTCATGGCTTATTTTCCTTATTACATTATTATTGCTACCTCTGCTCCTCTCTGCCTGTTCTCTCTGCATGATCACTGTTTGATCATTGCTACTTATTGTTTTCTACTGTTTTACTGATTGTTTTACTGCTGTACTTGTTCCTGTTTGCAACTCCAAAAAGAACTGTTTTATTGCATATGACTACAACAACTGGTAAGAAGTCTTTGTTCTTGGAATATCCCTGGATTGACTATTTAATTATCTTTGTCTGTGAATGACCTGGATTGTTTATTGGACTTTGTTTTGCTTTTTCCTAAAAGTAAAAGAATATCACAACTCAGTGTGTCTGTATTGACAGTGCTTATTCACAATCACTCTCAGCAGTTTTCTTATGTGCACAACCTTGCTACTCAAGGGTTACTCTGCGCATATTCCTTAACAGGTATCATGGTGATCATGAATTGTATGAAGTATTCCAAGGGTGGCCTCACTAGTGTGATATGAAAATGGTATAAAGAGCTGTGGTGGTGCAGTGGTTAGAAAGCAGTATTGTAGGCTGACTCTGCCCACTGCTAGGAGTTCGATCCTGACCGGCTCAAGGTTGACTCAGCTTTCCATCCTTCTGAGGTCGGTAAAATGAGGACCCAGATTGTTGGGGGGCTGACCCTGTAAACTGCTTAGAGTGGGCTGTAGAGCACTGTGAAATAGTATATAAGTCTAAGTGCTATTGCTATTGCTATAAAAACCATTCCCACTGCCCGCAGTTCAATCCTGACCGGCTCAAGGCCTTCCATCCTTCTGAATAAAATAAGGAGCCAGATTGTTGGGGGCAAGATGCTGACTCTGTAAACCACTTTCAGGATCTTGATGCTATCCCTCTGTTGATGTAGTTTGAAACTAAGAGAATGAAAATGTAAGATAAGTTCATATAGAGACCTACGGTATGTTCGGGCAGAGTAAAAAATTCACATTATTATTCCACGTCCTCTTCCCATTCATTTAATGCAATGCCCTTCCTGAATTCTGCTGAATAGACAGTCACAGGGCCTATTCTGGAGGAAAGAAATGAGAAATCACCGTTGGGTTGTGTTTTACGCCAAAGCCAAAATTTCCTTGCCTGCAGTCTTAATAGCAGCAAGGGGGAGAGGGGGTTTTCTTCCCGGTGTGAAATGATTCCTGAGCTCTTCTCACATTTTTTAATTTAGCTCTGCTCCTTATAAGAAAAGGATGGTCGTTTGGCACAGGCCAAATGAAATGCCTGCTTAAATTGTCATGATAGATGAGGGAACACAGGTGAAACGTAGATAGAAAGGCGAAGGACAGGCAGAGCTGGGAGGCGGAGTTAAACATGTCATCGGCTCAGAGTCCTTATGTTGCCACAAACAGTCTATTTCCAAACCTCTTGAATTTTGTTAACTCTTCTCTAGCATCAATTTAATGTTGGCCTTAAATGACTAGATTCTTGCAGATAGGCATGAGCAATAAATTAACTGGAACTTAAGGTGTGGTCTTGATTCTTTACGCCTTACAAGACTTTAGGTTTTAGGCAGAGTTTGGAATAGTTAGGTTAATGCCGTAGGGTAGGTCAGGTGGCTTGGTGGCTCAGTGGCTAAAAGTTCAAGACCACAAGTGGGCTGGAAAGTTCAAGACCGCGAGTTCAAGACCCGAGCGCCACAGGATGGAGTGAGCTCCCGTCCCCGCCTCAGCTCCTGCCAACCTAGCAGATCGAAAGCATGCAAATGCGAGTAGATAAATAGGTACCACTTTGGTGGGAAGGTAACAACGCTTTGTGACGTCACGCTGGCCACATGACCAAGGAAATGTCTTTGGACAGCATTGGCTCAATGGCCTTGAAACTGAGATGAGTACCACCCCATGCGTGTGTATGTGTAGAGTACAGTAGATCATATATGTGCGTATATTTTAATCTACAGTACAAACAGAAACAAACAGCAATAAGGAACCGATTTGGGTTACTAAGAGAGAGGATTCTAACTACACCCAGGGCTAAAATCTGTTGAGTATCATGGCACCATAGCTACAATTGTTTCGTAAATGAAAACTGGGCTTTAAACGATGTTTGGCAACATCCTTTCTGCCACTCCCATCAATTTGGGCACTTCGCACACATCAGAGAACCGCAAAAGTGCATCCATTAATGCCAAAATGGAGCCCGCTTAGAAAGGAGAAGAAGAAGGAGAATATTATCTTGCTGTCCTCAAATCGAGCTTCATAACTTGAAGCTTGTAGAGTTGATTGTGTTTTGACAATTAGCCGGGACGACAGACTCATCTCCAGCTTACAAATAAGCAAACAGCTAATTCCTAGAATTAAAACCGCAACCTCTTTTCTTTTTTCCTGGAATTCCACAAAGCAAATTATGCTGTTGAACATTTTCTCCCAAGTGGGAGAAGATTTAAAATTTATAGGCTCTGAAATGCTGAGTAACTAATCCCTACTTTCGAGATATTAGCAATTCTCAGGCAAAAGGAAGTCTGCAGAAAAATATTCAGCACATTATATGTTCTACAATCTTCAAAGGCATGCTAGATAAGGCTCTGATATGGGAACAAAACTAGGTTTCTTTTGCTTCCAAACACAATTGAAATCACGTTCATTCTTATGGTAGCCAATGGATTTATGTTATTTTAGTAAATAGTTGATGTGTCTTCTGTAAAAGTCTTGGCGACTGGCACGTACTTATGACGGTTGCAGTGTCCTGAGGTCACGTGATCCCCTTTTGCGACCTTCCAACAAGTGGAGTCAGTGGGGAATCCAGATTCACTTAACAACCACGTGTCTAACTCATCAGTTGAAGTGTTTCACTTAACAACTGTGTCAAGAAAGGTTGTAAGATGGGGCAAAACTCGCTTAACACATGTCTCGCTTAAGCAGCAAAAATTTTGGGCTCAATTGTGGTCGTACGTTGAGGATTATCTGGTTAATAACATGCAATCTGAGTGCAGGAAAACAACACCCCCTCGCAACATTGTCAACACCACAACTCCTTTCAACATCACAACTCCCAACGGCCTTTTAAATAAAACACTGGAATGACGGTGTCGCAGCTTTGAATCTCCCTCTTTGTACGAACGGACATCTCAATGCAGAAAGTACATTCTGAAACATTGAAACCACTTCACATTTTGTTGTTTTATTTTGGTTTTTCAGAGGAAAAAAATAGGGTGAGATTATTTCCCACCCTACAATATCGGAAGGAGGGGCAACTGATTATTTATTTATTGATTTATTGGTTCGATTTATATGCCACCCTTCTCCGGAGACTCAAGGCGGCTTACAATGCGTTAAGCAATAGCTTTCATACTTTTGTATATACCTGCTTAGTAGGGCTTTCGACCCCCCCCCCCACAAGCAGTGTTCTTTTTTATACAAGGACATCTTACTGCCCCCACAATCCGGGTCCTCATTTTACCTACCTCGGAAGGATGGAAGGCTGAGTCAACCTTGAGCTTGGTGAGATTTGAACTCGCAGTAATTATAGGCAGCGGACAGCTAAGTGCTATTTAACAGCACTTTAGTCCACTGCACCATCAAGGCTCTTAATTTAATTAATTTATCTTGCGCTGTCCTGATGATGGGTGAGAGGCAGGACATTGGCTGGTGATGTTCTCAGCATCAGGCGATCATCAGAAATTAGACAGGTTGAGAAAATACCATGGTTAGACTGCATCCTGCATGGTCCCAGTCCATTCCTACATCCAGAGTGGAGCAAATAAACTCACACCATTCAGGCCAGCTAGCAAAAACAAAACAAAAACATCTTACACCACAACTTCAGCAAATAACAAAACCACTGAGTGGTAAAAGACACGCACAGCGGCACCGAATTTTCATTATCTGAAGGTCTATATATTAAAAGGACGCAGAAGCATTCAGAAGGGTTGCAAACAATACTTGCATGGTTAGCATGGACGAGTCCTTTGGTTATTCCAGCCTTAACCCTTTCAGATGTGTACAACGGCAGTTGTGAGACTAGCCTAAAGTTGCCTGACCTAAAGATGAAGCAGGCACAGAAGCCGGCTGGATAAAAGCCAGAAATCTCATCTAAAAGATCCCTTTGGGTGATAGAGAAGAAGGAACTAAGTTGTCAAGGGAACAAAGGAAATGTCAACACCACCAGACGAAAAGATGTTGGACTTCAGCACATGGGAAACCTCTCCCCAAATCCCATCCACAGCTACCAGCTGTGTAAATGCACAAGACAAACGTATCTGCCAGTCTTGACGTGCTGACGTTCACCAGAACTGTAGAAGCTTCTCAGGTTGAGAAGCGAAACCTCTTCAAAGAAAAACCAGAAAGTCCAGTTGCCTCTTGAAAAAAGCACTTTTGGGACTGCCAGTCTTGAGAATCAACAAAGCAAGGACTTTGGTGGATAAAGGGGATCCCGAAGCCCACCCACTCTTTGAAGTCATCTTGGATCCAGATTTGACGACTTCGGTCTCTCTGGCTACTGCCTCTCAACCTAGCTGAGAAATCTCCATTTCAAAGCCGAAGAGCCAGCGCTCTCCGAAGACGTCTCTGTGATCATGTGGCCGGCATCACTCAACGCCAAGGATGCATGGAATGCTGTTACCTTCCCACCAAAGGTGGTCCCTATTTTTCTACTTGCATTTTTTACATGCTTTCGAACTGCTGGGTTGGCAGAAGCTGGGGCAAGTCACGGGAGCTCACCCCGTTATGTGGCACTAGGGATTCGAACCGCTGAACTACCGACCTTTTGATTGACAAGCTTAGCGTCTTAGCTACTGAGCCACCGCATCCCTTATGTTCTGCACCAAGAAGGAAACTATTTGGTGGATGAGGATAATGCCCAAATCAAAAATAAAAGCTGATTGGCTTCAAACTTTTTGAGAGAGAGATGGGCAAAGGCAGATACCAAACTTCCTGATGGCTCAAAACTCCATACAAATTCTTAACTATTCCTAGTGACGGTGCATTGAGGCTTTCCCCCAAATTATAAAGCTCCTTTGGGATGGATAATAGGACGTTTTCTTAAAAAATGATATTTCAGCAATAATCAAACGTCAATCCCCAAATTGGAAATGCTTTGAGGCAGGACTCTTCATCCCCGCATTAATTTTCAGAATATGCAACTCACGCATAAGCCTTCTTAAACACACTTTTTTTTCCTCGATAAATTTAATATTTAAAAAAAGAAAAAAAGGATTTGGAGTTCCATTCACATCAAAAGAAGTCAGTCCGACAAAGACCTTAAAACTGAATTGGAGAAATCAGAAAAGCTCCCTAGAGTCTTAGCGTCCCTCTGCCTCTCATGCAAAGCAGAACGCGAGAGAATGGATGCTACCATCCTCAAATCTTCCTCTTCAAAAGGACGTCAAAGCAAGCAAACTCCAAAGCCAGAATTTTTGAGGGCTGCCGCAGAAAGCTAGTAAACCTATTAGGTGACACAAAAAGAACTGAGATTAGCCTCCTGCCCAAAAAGAAAACAGTTGGGCTACTAAAAAGACAACAACAACAACAACAAAACACAACTACACACCCCATGAGTAGCACTCCATTTGCAGTGACTTGTTATAAAGAAGTCACTGAAGAAGAAATGCGCTGTTCAATTGGCCACTGGACTTTCTTGTTTGTTTTTAACAGAGTAAAAGTTGGAAGGGCCCTTGGAGATCCTCTAGTCCAACCCTCTGCTCAGACAGGAAACCCTCTACCATTTCAGACAAATGGCTCTGAGGTCATAAGTGAGAGAGTATCCAAAAAAAAATTTCCACCACAAGTAGCTCTCTAGAACCTATTTAATCATCTATAGTGAGAGAGAGCGTATCTATCTTGGTAATTTATTCTATCAGTGAATCGTTCGTATTGCTACCTTCCAAAAATTTGTTATTCCACGTTCTGAGATAATAGGACCAGGTCTTGACTTCCATTACTATTTTAATATTTATTTGCTAGTTTTGTGTCCCATTTTTAGGAACCAACTTAAAAACAGAATAAAAGAGTTGGAAGGGACCTTGGAGGTCTTCTAGTCCAACCCTCTGCTCAGACAGGAAACCTCTACCGTTTCAGACAAATGGTCCAATCTCTTCTTAAGAACTTCCAGTGTTGGAGCACTCAAAACTTTTGGAGGGAAGCCGTTCCACGGATTAATTGTTTGCATTGTCAGGAAATTTCTCCTTATTTCTAGGTTGATTCTTTCCTTGATGAGAGATCCCACTTGGAATAATGCATCCAGTTTTGGTTACCATAATATTAAAAAAAACCATGTGGAGATTCTAGAAAGAATGCAGAGAAGAGCAACAAAGATGATTAGGAAACTGGAGGCTAAAGCATACAAAGAAGAGTTGCAGGAATGGGTAATGGTATGTCTAGTCTAGTGAAAAGAAGGACTAGGGGTGACATGATAGCAGCGTTCCAAATATTTGAAGGGCTGCCACAAAGAAGAGGGAATCAATCTATTCTCCAAAGCCCCTGAGGGCAGGACAAGAAACAAGGGATGGAAACTCATCAAGGAGAGAAGCAACCTTGAATTAAAAAGAAACGTCCTAACAGTGAGAACAATCAACCAGTAGAACAATTTGTCTCCAGAAATTGTGGGTGCTCCATCATTGGAGGTTTTCAAGAAGAAACTGGACAGCCATTTATTGAAATGGTATGGTCCTCCTGATTGAGTACATCAGAAAATGGGATCCATCACTCAAATATGAAGATTCATGCTTCATTGGCAGAGGTCCCCATGTTCAATTCCTGGTATTTTAGCTACAAAGGGATCTTGATATGCATGGCTTTAAAATGTTACTCAATATAAGGTCCAAGCTATGAATGTATGAAACTTGTCCTTTCATTGAGATTTATCATAGTGAGTCCAAGGATGATGGACTTGTTGGTATGGATGACCTCTTTCTTTCTTTCTTTCTTTCTTTCTTTCTTTCTTTCTTTCTTTCTTTCTTTCTTTCTTTCTTTCTTTCTTTCCTTTCTTTCATTCTTTCTTTCTTTCTTTCTTTCCTTTTCTTTTCCTTTCCTTTCTTTCTTTCTTTCTTTCTTTTCTTTCTTTCTTTCTAAGGTTTTAAATCTACCCAGGAAAATAGCTGCTTTAGCAGCTGGCATTTCCAAGGTCTAAAGTTAGATTTCAATGCATCCCATCTTTTTTTTTTACATTCAATAATTTGATCGCTGATTACTTTACCTGCTATTTGGGAAATGTCTAAAAGGATGGAAGCTTTTGTGCAGAAAACTAAAGACTAAATGCCTGACATTTCCGCACAATAGACCGAGGGATTTCTCAGAATTGCCTTCAATAGGAGGTTTGCCGCAGCGGCCCAGGAACAAATCCTAGTGACCTTTGAAAACCAGAAAGAAATCTCCACTTATTCAGCCAAAGAATGGAGCTCTCAGTCTCCCTGAAGCCATTCATTCACTCTTCTTTCTTTGCCCCTTCTTTCCCAGCTTCTCTTTTTTCATTCTTTCCTTTGATTTAGACAGCACACGCCATGGCGAGGGAGAGAAAGAAAACGCTGCGAGAATTAGAGCCGATCTCCGCATGTTTAAATATCTACTTTATTAGGAGGAGACGACGGCAGGCACGCAATCCAGCATCCTTCAAACATCCCTTGGCAGACAGTCATACCTGATTTATTATTTATTTATTTATTTATACATTTCTTTATACATTTCTTTAGCTGCCTACTGTAGGAGATGACCAAGCTGAGCCTGAGGGAGGGGTCAAACGCATCATAAGTCATGAGTTTTTATGTGTCCACAAGAGATCTAAGTCCAGGCCACCTTGAATGCCACTCTACTCTACTCTACTCTACTCTACTCTACTCTACTCTACTCTACTCTATTCTATTCCAGTCTAGTCTTTTCTCTGTTCTATTCTATTCTAGTCTAGTCTAGTCTAGTCTAGTCGTCTAGTCTATTCTCTATTCTCTATTCTCTATTTCTATTTCTATTTCTCTACTCTTCTCTTCTCTTCTCTTCTAATTCTAATTCTATTCTATTCCAGTCTAGTCTTTTCTCTATTCCACTCCATTCTAGTCTAGTCTAGTCTCTAGTTCCTATTCCTATTCCTACTCGGATTCGATTCGATTCGATTCAATCCTATCCGATCCTATCCGATCCTATCCGATCCGATCCTATCCTATCCTACCCTACCCTACCCTACCCTACCCTACCCTATCCTATCCTATTCTATTCTTCATTCCAATATTTATTCTATTTTATTCAATTTTCTATTCTACTCTACTTTACTCTACTCAAATATTCTCAAATATTCTTTAAGAAATAAACAAAAACCTAACTTTTTTCCAGCTTTCTTAAGCTAGGCAATTCCTAAATCAGAATGTATTCTTCACGAAGACATGCGTCTGATTGTCAAATAGTATGAAGTCCTCTGATACAACTGAAGTTGTGTTCTTAACTACCCCATTTTAGATTATAGCTATACGCTCGTCTATACAGAAGGCAGCGAACTCCAGCCTATAGAAAACGAGACTGCCAAAGAAAACACTGGGCTGGAATCTTCTCCTTGAGATGCTGTTCTCAATGCCTCTAATCAATTATGTAGCCTAACAGATGTGTGAGTTGATCTTCAGCCAAGATATGAGATGAATCACAGCTGGGAAGTTGTGCTAATGTTTAAATCAGAGGAACCTCAGCCATTAAATAAAGACTGGGATTTGAATGAAAGCTTTGATCAGGATGGAGATGTCAGTCAAACTCAATTAAGTCACACAATCAGGACAGGGGCAGGTGTTAGAGAGACAGAGTTGGGGCAGATATCAGGAGAGAGGCCATCAAGATTTGCCAGGCAGAAACAGAGGTGTACGTCCAACGGGGGATGTTGCAATGTTGAAAACTAAATCAAAATAATTTAACAGACAGAATGCAGAGATGGCTCAGGTGGGAAGAAGACTATCAAAAAAGAGTACAGTTTGAAGACCTCAATTCTCACCACTTGTGAGGCAGGGATGGAGGGATTCTTCATTCTCTAAATGATGTGAGAACAAGATGTTGAGTAACCGAACATCTTGCCGGTGGTGCACAAAGACCCATGTGCAAACTAATAGGTGTCTGTGGAAGGGTGGTCCTTGGTGCTCTCTGAGCTTGATTGTTTTCTTGAGGACATTTTATTACCAAACTAGGTAACATCATCAGTTCCAGAAGGGAGTGTGGTTTGTTTTCCATTTATACACAAGTGGCTGCCTTGCCAGTGTTAGTGGATGTGATCTTTGTGTTTCCTTGATTAGGCTGTTGTTTACTTAGTTCCTTGAGTGGGTATTGGGTTTTGAATGGTATGTAGGTATTGCACAACTCATGGAGAGACTTTACCAACTGGGACAGTGGGAGCATCCTAAACCAAGTTAAATCCAAAAGGCTACTGAATTCTTGGAAGCCAGGTACGCAGACAAATCAGCCATCAACAGGCACATAGAGATAAACAACATCTACATAACATTCAAAAGAGACAATGAAAAAGCTAAAAGACCACAATGCCTTCTGACCAGCCATCAATACCCAGATAACACCAAGAAGAGGTAACGCTTCGGGCCTAGCGAACTAGATTGAGGTAATTCTCAGTTGAAATTTCAAGGTTGGTATCCATCAAATGTTCTAGAGAACATCTGATAGATTGAGGAAATACCAACGCAGGCAAACAATCGAACAGTAAACAACAGCCTAATCAAGGAACCACCAAAAACACTCATGCCAACATTGACAGGGCAAGCCACTAGTGTATAAAATGAGAGCAAACCCTACTCCTTTTTGGCACTGATGATGCTATCTAGTTGGGTAATGAAATGTCTGCAAGAAGACAACCAAGCTCAGAGAGCACCAAGAACCCCACAGTCATCGTCGTCCTCCTCCTCCTCCTCCTCCTCCTCCTCCTCCTCCTCCCCCCCCCCCCACAATCTCCACTCCCTTCTAGCACTGTTGATGTTATCTAGTTGGGTCATGAAACATCTGCAAGAAAACAATCAAGCTCAGAGAGCACCAAGGACCCCACAGTCCAACTCCGAGCTACAAATATTCTCTTCTGTTAGTAATATATGTCTTTTTTTGAAAAATCCCCCATATGGATTTGGTTCGTATTATTGAAGTCGTTAATGAGCACTAACATACTGTACACGATAATAGTGGCACTTCATGAATACAAAAATTTCCACTTTAACACTCCGGATAGGTTACTTCATAATTCATCATGAGCAAGCTGTAACTTTCACCGACCGAGGAATTCAGTTCGTACATCTCCCCCTCAGGGGACCAGAAAGCGAATCATAAGGAGAGAAACCGAAACAGCTGAGAACGTAAGTCAGGATGATAGCTCTCTTTGAAAAGATGTCACCCAAGAAAAAAAAAATTAAGAAGGCAGGATTTGGACTAATTGGCTGAAGTTGCAAGATGGCAGGTTCCAAGGGAATATTAGAAAAAAAAAACTTCCTATCAGCAAAAAAAAAAAAATTGCAATTCAACGGTGAAACCAATGACCCAGAGACTTTATGAGTTCCTCTTCACTGGGTAGGTTAAACAGAATCGATTAGGGATTCCTAGGCGGAGCAGGGACTTGGATTTAATGTCCCCCCCTTTCAAATAGGGGGATTCTCTGTGTCTCAGTGACTTCAGATTCCCTTCTCTGATGTTAAACTGGACATTTTGGCTGAGCTGGGGAAGGAGCCAACTTTTGAGGTGGGACTGGAGTGGAACATTCACTCTGCCTACCCCACAACGCATGGAGAGAGTCATCTGAGAGGTCCTTGGTGTTCTCCGAGCCTGGTTCTTTTCTTGTAAGTGTTTTGTCACTCAAACTGGGTAACATCATCAGTGCTAGATCATCAGTGCATCATCATCATCATCACCACCACCACTACCTACCGTGTTTCCCCAAAAATAAGACCCCCCCCAAATAAGCCCTCCCTAAAAATATTTAAACCGACGTGCAGCCGGTCCCCGCCATTTCCTCTGGTTAGGGTTAGGGAGACAGAGCTGGATATCAGGTAAGACAGCAAGGAGCCCCATCTTGCTCCACACACCCCAAAATAATAAGACCTCCCTGAAAATAAGGCCAAGCGTTTATTTCGGGGTTCAAAGAAATATAAGACAGGGTCTTATTTTCGGGAAAGCACAGTAGCACTGATGATGTTATCTACTCGGGTGATGAAACGTCTGCAAGAAAATCACAGGCTCAGAGAACACTAAGGATCCCTCATTTCAACCCTGAGCTACAAACATTCTCCTTTATTGGTAAAACTTGCAACTTCTAAGTGGCGGAGTATTTATTACTGCTTCTCCATATCAGGACGTAAGCAGTCACGAGACAGTTCCTTGGCGTTCTCTGGGAAAGACTTGAATTAAATTTGCCATTAATTACATACGATGGCTTCCCAGGAAGGAGTGCCTATTCAGTTGTGAATAATGTCCTTTGACACCAGTCCCTTTAGCAAGCATCCCTCTCCCTCTCCTCTCCCTCTCCTCACCCTCCCCTCCTCACCCTCTTTCCTCTCCTCTCCTCTCCCTCTCTCTCTCCTCTCCTTCTCCATCTCCTCTCCCCTCCACTCCCCCTCCTTTGCCCTCTCCTTTCCTCTCCCTCTCCTTCTCCCTCTCCTCTCCCTCTCTCTCTTCTCTTCCTCTCCTTCTCCTTCTCCTCCCCCACCCCTTCTCACCCTCTTCTCTCCCTCTCCCTCTCCTCTCCTTTTCTATCTCCCCTCCCTCTCTTCTCTCCCTCTCCTCTCCTTCTCCTCCCTTTCCTCTGCTCTGCTCTCCTTCTCCATCTCCACCTCCATCTCCTCTCCATTCCCCCTCCCTTGCCCTCTTCTCTCACTCTCCTTTCCTCTCACTCTCCTTCTCCTCTCCCGCCCTCTCCTCTCCTCTCCCTCTCTCTTCTCTTCCTCTCCTTCTCCCTCTCCTTCTTCTTTCCCTCTCCCTCTCCTTTCCTGCTTCTCCTCCCCTCTCTTCTCCCTGTCTTCCTTCCTTCTTCCCTCTCTCCCTCCCTCCCTCCCTCCCTTCCCTAGGCTCTTTGATAGGGTAGACGCCAGTAGTGAGGCAAGCTCACAAAAATACCATATTTCAAACGTTCCCCCTATATGTCATTAGACTAGATCACTGCCTTTCTCAAAATAATACCTTCTCAGTCCACTAATCTGTTAAGCTCTTTCTCCCTGGACCTTTGCAGGGAAGGCACTGCTACATAGCAACGACACTTCTTAGAACATTTGATGGATGCCAACCTTGAAATTTCAGACTGGGAATTACCTCAATCTAGTTTGCAAGGCCCGAAGTGTTGAGAGAATGTGTTCACCCCGAGAGCAAACTCTAATAAGCTTTACGTCTCAACCAACAGGGTCACGAAACATACTCTCTCCAGCTCAGATACAAAAATGAGGGAAGAAGGTGGGGGAAAGGGGTTCAAATCTTTGAATACTTAGAGCTATAACAGAATAACAGAGTTGGAAGGGACCTTGTAGGTCATCTGGTCCAACCTTCCTGCCCACCAAGCAGGAGACCCTACACCATTTCTGACAAATGTCAGTCCAGTCTCTTCTTGAAAGCTTCCAGGGATGAAGCTCCCACAACTTCTGAAGGCAACTTCTGTTCCATGGGTTGATTGTTCTCCCTATCAGAAAATGCCTCCTTATTTCCAGGTTGAATCTCTCCTTGATAGGTTTTCATCCATTATTCCTTGTCTGGCCTTCGGGGGCTTTGGAAAACAGCTTTACCCCCTCCTCTCTGTGGCAGCCCCTCAAATATTGGAAGACAGCTATCCTGTCTCCCCTGGTCCTTCTCTTCGCTAGACTAGAATAAACTTCTTGAAAGCTTCTTTGACTATTTAAGCGATCTAAACACTTTTTCAAGCCAATCTTAATTCTGGTGACATCACAGAGAAGCCCATATAGGTTTCTTGGCAACTGTTTGTTACTGATTTTTCAACTTTCCTGAGCAACCAGAGGCTGATGGAATTCATGATAGCTACTCATCCGGATCTGACCCTGCTCAACATTTTCAAGGTCGGCTACTTGCTGCCATCTGTTGTGAGTGATGAGTACTACAGGTTTAAATAGAATAGGATCATAAGACCTATAAAATGTCCCTAGAAAACTGCTGGCATCCGTTCTTTATTGTACGTTACTTTGATTGGATTTCATTTAATTAATGAGACAACTATTTCAGTATTTCAGCAATTTGGGGAGAAAAAAAATGCATTACTTTCACTTTTAAATGGATGGGTGAGGTATTTATAACCAAATAAATAAATGCGTTATTTTATGCAAACGCATAAAATCAAACGACGGGGTATTCTAAACTGCTTTCAGAAGAAAACAATCCCTTGATCTGCATACAAGACATCACTATTAAAAAGAAATACTCGCTCCCAAAAACGCATAAATAGAAGACGTTGCCGTTTTAGAAACGGAATATTTATGCAACATTTTACCATTTACATCCATATCTTTTGTTTATAGATTTGTTTAATGCAGACGCATGCGTATGCAAATGTATTCCAACACTGATTTTTCTCTGCATTTTGTGTCCTAAACTCCTTTTTTACGACCTTGTCATCTCTTAGTTCGGGGTCGAGTCGGGGCGACCGGAAAGAGCTGAGCATTTACTGACCAACTGCCCTTCCTGATGCCTATGTGGAGTTCACAGTAGATATTTTCTCTTTGTGCCCAAGGAGAGAAATATCTGCTGCTATCTAGGATTAGCCACTGAGGTGGTTCGCTTAACAACTGGGGCAAGAAAGGTCATAAAATGGGAGCAAAATTCACTTAACAACATCTCGCTTAGCAACATAAAGTTTGGGCTCATCGTAAGTCGAGGAAAACCCATACTACCCAATACCTCCGCCCCAATGTTCTTTGTCTATGGACATGAAGGTGCAAAAATATAGGTAGACCTTGAGTTACGACCATAACGGAGCCAGCCCAACATGATCGTAACTCATGACAGTCATAAATTGGGTCACCGGTGTGACTGACCACATTTTACAAATTTTTTTGAGGTGTTCAGCAAAACCATCATAAAACGCAATCATATGACCATAAATCACTGCAAACATCATTAATGGTGGCCTGATTTGTTTAGCGTCTTAAGTTCAACCATGTAGACTGCAGGGTTGGGGACATTGGTGGGTTGTTTCCGGTTCTCCACGGTTTTGGCAAACTGGTAGTGGCGGCAGCAGGGAGGCTCCACCCACCCACCCAGATGTCATCAAAAACGCTCTGCGCATTTGTAAATTGTGCAGTGTTTATAAATTGAGAATTACCTGTACTGGCTTTAGCTCTCAAAACACACACACACACACACACACACACACACAAGGGATTGAATCTGCAAAGTGCTTCACGAGGTAGGAAATAGCCTCGAAATATTTATCTCCGTTGCAATAAATAAAGCTGCATCCCTGGGGTGACTTAAGAAAAATTTTTGGTCTAATTTATTACCCCTCCTGAATCACTTCCATAATCACCAAGGGAAATCAAGAAAAATAAAAAAAAAGTTTGAAAAACTGTCAAGATCCAGCAGGCGAGGTCACAGGATGGGTCCTGCCCGGTTTTATTTCCTACAACTCCGATTACACGCCTCCTCCTCCTGCGAGTAAATCTTCCCCTCAAACAGAAATAAAAGAATAATGGGGAACTGTTTTCTTAAATAATCTTGTTAACAAACCTCCGTAAATAACTTTCTCCTTGCATGGGGAATTTTTAATTTGTGATGTGCCCCATTTAGCAATGTCATTAAATATACTTGGTGGCTTTTAATTGGTTTCCTTATCAAGGCTAGGAACGAGAAAGGTTGCAAGGCAGCGGGCAGGGAGGGGCAAAACAGCGGAGCTGTTAAAACTAATCTGTGTGGGCTAATTTGCTCGCCTAATATCAATTCCAGAAAAATGTCATAGGTTTCCAGGCGCCAGAGAGGGAAAAACCTGAAATTGTTAACAGGACCAGCGTTGAAAGGAGAAACGTGGGAGGATAAGGGGGAAAAGTGACCAGAATTCATTATGCAGAAAGAGATGGGAAATATATATTAGCCATTTACAGGATGGGGGTGGGGGGTGGGGGAAGTTTGGCAATAGTTTGTTGCGAATCATTGCTCGGGCATTTTTACACCCTTATCATTAAATTAATTGGCTTCAGAGTGGTGTGGTGGCGTAGTGGTGGAGATCTAGCCTCAATATGGAGGTTGTGAGTTCGATCCTAAGTAGAGGCAGATATTTCACTCTCTGGGCACACTGAGAATATATAAGCTGAACAAAACTCCGCATTGGCGACAGGAAGGGCATCCGGCTAGTAAACATTCAGCTAGCTCCATTAAGTTGCCCAGACTCCACCCCGCATGGGATTATGGGGTCATTAAATGATGATGATTGATTGATGATAATGATGATTAAATTAATTGGCTTGTTATAGCCGAGACATGGCGAGATGAACAAATACTTTGTTTAAGAAGCAGGAAATATGTCTCCCATCACAGAGATAGATGGACGAGCCCCATAAGGCTCATCGTTAGACTGCTATATTTGCGTTAGACTGCCATATTTCCTAACCATTCTGGAGATTTCCAAAAGTTGCTTGAGAAAAGAAAAGAAAAATTGGTCCAAAGAATCTCAGGAAAGGAGATTTCTAAATGAATTGGATCCAGAAAAAGTCTCTTGCGAAGATCTGAATCTAGTTTCACCTGCAGATTCCACAGCTTAAGATCAATGGGTTATAAAAAGACAATGGTTCGGGGGTTTTTTTTGAAAACATCACTCTTTTTCTAGGTCTTCTGTTATCTAATTTTATACTTTCATAGTCAGTAATTCTGAAATTCAAGATTCAATTTGGATCGGTCACCAGGACCAGAGGTTTAATCTTCCGAGCTTTTTGACTTGTGCTGGAGCCCATCTACAGGGAATTTCTCTCTGGCAGAGTGTATACTTTGAGCTTTCTATGCATCGTGCTTATGTGGTGCCTGGTTGTTTGTGTGTGCCTTTTTAGCTGTTGATTGGGGTGTTGATGGCTAGCTATTCAGTCTCTGGCTGTTTCCTTATGTTAGCAAACCAGTACCTGATAAGATGGGGATAAATCAGCACGTCTGTTGACTAACAAGATGCCCGTTTCCCAGGATTCAGTCATTTCCCTGGCTATTTTTGTACCTGCTCAGTCGACAATCTTAGTAGTTAAGAAATTGAATGCATGTCCTTGTTCATTGAAATGCGAGGCTACCCATGACTTTGGGCCTCTTTGTCTGACTGCTCACTTGTGTTCTTGCAATCCACCACACACATTCATGGAGTTTGCAACAAAAGCTTACCAGCAGTGGTGAAATCCAATTTTTTAAAAAATACCGGTTCTGTAGACGTGTCTTGGTGGGCGTGGTGTGGCTTGGTGGGCGTGGCAGGGGAAGGATACTGCAAAATCTCCATTCCTACCCCACTCTGGGGCCATCCAGAGGTGGTATTTGCCGGTTTTCCGAACTGCTCAAACTTTCCGCTACCGGTTCTGTCAGAACCTGCTGGATTTCATCCCTGCTTACCAGGTATTTTTTTTTAGAGAGAATGGTGTGAGTAGCAGTAGCAATAACACTTAGACTTATATACCACTCCATAGCATTTTACAGCCGTCTCTAAGCGGTTTAGAGAGTCAGCATATTGCCCCTAACAATTTGGGTCCTCATTTTACCGACCTTGGAAGGATGGAAGGCTGAGCCAACCTTGAGCCTGGTGAGATTTGAACTCCTGGAGTGAGCAGTGATTTAACCTGTTAACTTGCATTCTAACTACAGCACCACCATGGCTAAACAGGTTTCAGGGCATATTCAGTCCTATTGTAACATGTTGAGGGATCCCTGCTATCCATCTCTCTCTATTCTGAGAGCTTAAAGAAAAGTGGACTGTAAATGCCATTCTGATAGATTTGATCCTCCTTTTTGCAAACTCATTGAGCGCAAGAGTTGGATAGCTCCCCAAGCTAATGCACTGTCATGTACAGTCATCTAAAAAGGCAATGTTCTGTGGGGTTCAATGCCTAGTAGAAGGTTTGAACCCCACAGAGTAAGAAGTGGCTACCTGAGAACAATTAACCAGTGGAACGGTTTGCCTTCAGAAGTCGTGACTGCTCCATCACTGGAGATTTTTAAGAAGAGGCTGGACAGCCATTTCACTGGAATGCTATTGGGTGTCCTGCTTGAGCAGAGGGTTGGACTAGAAGGCATCCAAGATCTCTTGCAACCTTGTTATTCTGTAATTAAGAATGAAACTCAATTCAGATATTGCCTCTCAAGTGGTCTATGGAGCCAAAACCATGCCATGGGATATTTGATCAGTTATGCGCCCTCAAACCAATATTCACTCTTAGCCATGATGATGAGTTGTCCCTAACATGACCTTGAAGCAGTGGTGGAATTCAATTTTTTTTACTACTGGTTCTGTAGGCAATGCTTGATGGGCGTAGCAGGGGAAGGATACTGCAAAATCCCCATCTCCACCCCACTCTGGGGCCAGCCAGAGGTGGTATTTGCCGGTTCTCTGAACTACTCAAAATTTCCACTACCGGTTCTCCAGAACCTGTCAGAATCTGCTGGATTTCACCCCTGCCTTGAAGATCTTCCAACCACAAGAAATTATATAAAAACAGAGAAATCCCCACCATTATCAAAGGAAAGGAAGGATGGAAGTCATGAAAAACCTCAGACATGGGCGCCTAATGTCTTTCAAAATCTATATTGTCCTGAGAATTTAAAGATTGGATGGCCACAATGTGCCATCCACATTGTCTCTCATATCAATAGACAATGCTTGACTGATTGCATCATGACCTGTATATAGACAATATTTTTTTTTAAAAAAGGAAAGGTTTTTTTTAAAAAAGAAGTAAAGTCAGAAATGATCAGGTGATACAAAAGAAAAACTGGCCGTATGTTGCGTCACATAAACACAATTTAGCACGGTGACATTTCCAGTTAAGACTTTAAAAAAAGGACCTTCTACCAACACCTTAGAGAATTCCTGCAGAGACAGTGCTCAACTCATTAAAACAAATATAAAGATGCTTTTTCTGCAGCTATTTATACTGTATATATGGAAAAGGAGAATATTCAATTCTTTGGGAAGTACCCATTTCATATTTTTGTATACCAAAAGGATCGCACAAAAGCTACAGTCGTCTTTGGGGGGGGGGGGATTCCAAACCAAATAATGTCTCCCCTTCTTTAATATTTTTTGCTTACAGTCAAGGATGTCCGGTGTCTTGTGCCCACATATCAAGAACATACAAAAGAACCCAAGGGTCAAAACAGAGCCACAGAATATCTCCTTTCCATTTTCGTCCTTCAGAAAACGTCTAGTTTTGATGTTAAGACTTTTTGGGTCCAGTTCTTTTTTTTTTAAGTAAGCTGTTCCACTTTAGTCACGCCGTTGTCGAGAAAAGCTAGGAAAATGGAGGTAGGAAAAAAAAGACATTGCAACCGTGAAGGCGATTGGTAGGAGAAAAGTAGAACAAGTCCCTGCATGGTGCCCTCTCTGTGGTTGAAAATACTGTTGTGTTCTGAAATATTAGCCATCAGATTAAAGCCGATGTGGAAACTCCACACACTGGCATAAGTGCACACATGCAGGGAAAGTCACACAGCAACACATGTGGAAGAAAAGTTTCAGCCACATTTCAATGGCAAAGGAGATTTGTCGGGGCTTGTGGCCTCGGTCTGTGGCCTACTGAGCACCGATGTCCAACGGCCAGATGAGTTCCATTTATCTTCGGTTATTCCAGCTTTTCGGCTGCTGCCCGGTGGCTCTGGTTCTCAGAAAAGGAGCCTAAGAAAAGACTGGCTCGCTTCCCTCCAGGGCAAAGGATGGTTTTATATGTTGAAGGTTCCTGCTTGATCATCCCAGGGATTTATAAGTCCATGTCAATATTTCTAATCAAGTCTATCGGCTACATTAAATAAAAGGCTACATTTTATTAGCTTTTGGTTCAATGGGAGGGAGGGAGGGAAGGAAGGAAGGAAGGAAAGAAGGGAGGGAGGGAGGGAAGGAAGGCAGAAAAGGAGAAGGAAAGAAAGAAGGGAGGGAGGGAGGGAAGGAAGGAAATACAGAAAGGAGAAGGAGAGAGGGAGGGAAGGAAGGAAAGGAGAAGGAAGGAAAGAAGGGAATGAGGGAGGGAAGGCAGAAAAGGAGAAGGAAAGAAAGAAAGGAGGGAGGGAGGGAGGGAAGGAAGGAAGGAAAATACAGAAAAGAGAAGGAGAGAGGGAGGGAAGGAAAAGAGAGAAAAGAGAAAGAGGGAGGGAGGGAAGGAAGGAAGGAAGGAAGGAAGGAAGGAAGGAAGGAAGGAAGGAGGGAGGGAGGGAGGAAAGCTGATTCCTTTCAGTTTGGCTTGATACAATTTGACTTTTATTATGTGGAAATCCAAGCCACCTTAGCCATTTACTCACATCCGATCATTCCGGCTAAAATAAAGCCAAGGCAAAGCTAACCTTTTCCCGCTCAGTGACAATCCGTAGCCCCAAACGACTCTAAAGGTAGCTCAACCAACAGACTAGAGCAATTTTACCTCAGGGCTAATTCGCCCTTGACAAAGTAGCTCTATTTGTCACTTCTAATAAAGCCAATATTGCTCCCACTGAAACACGTACAACACACGACACCGGCAAAGCTCGTCTCCCCTCGTGCTGACAGACAGACAGACGCCCAGCCCTCGGTTCTTATCGGTGGCTTGGGGAAATACGTGGCTGTGAATTTCATTTGGCAGGGCAGCCGGTTGTCGTCGTTTCCCCTTTAAGTTGCTCCCGTGCAAAGCAAAGACACCAACTGCCAAACTGACACACCATCATTTTGTAGCTAAACGAACCAGCACAAGACAACTGTGTACAGAAAAAGCAAGAGGGAATGGAGGAGACCTTTAATTTCCCTCTGCCTTTTCCAAAAGGCCAGAGTGCCAAAAAGCAAATATTCCCAGCCACCCACCCACCACTGGCCTTTTTTTTTTTAACGTCAAAAAAAGAATTCTGGCTAATTATTTGTTGGGTCTGGTTGAGTTTCGGCGTTTCCTTTCCGGTGTCTCAATATACAATGAATTCCAGAAGCTTTCCGGCTTATAAAAATGCCAGCTTTTGTACCGATTTTCCAGGCAGGCTGACCTTTTTTCATCGCATCGGAGAAAAATGTACCGTGCGGGTATCCCCAAAAAATGCATTTTAGCTAAAACCTTCCCAAAAAATATTATCATTTTTTTTGTAAGATAGGAGATCTGCAAGCAGGAAGAATCAGTCCTACGAGTGTTGCCAATCTGGAGAGACTCCTTCTAAACGCCCACATCCTGTCTTCTGTGAAAGTCCTCTTGTAGCTGAGAGCATTCCTTGTTCCAGGAAGATACTTCCTGTGTTACGGAAAGACAGCTGGGCAGCCAGGCCAAAGTCTGCAGCTGGAGAAGTCCATCTGCTATGGAGAACTATTCTGGATCTCTTCTGCAGACACGCTTCCAAAGGAGCTTAAGATACCCCAGTCCAGGCATTGCTCCAAAGCAATAAAGATGGAGGGAGGGAGGGAGGGGGGAAGGGATACAGCGGTGAGTTTCACATATTTTTACCACCAGTTCGCCACCCGCGCACACACTCGCTTCATGTGCGTGCCTTCCATGCATGAGCTTTGCTTGTGTGCGCACCTTCTGTGCATGCGCCCAGCCTCAAAAACGTGGCTAAATAGGACAGTATTAGGTCTGAGCGGGTGGGGGACCCATCTGCAGTCACCGCTACCATTTCATCTGAACCGGTCTAACCAGCTGAATACCACCTCTGGATGGATAGATGGATAGGTAGGTAGGTAGGTAGGTAGGTAGGTAGGTAGGTAGACAGACAGACAGACAGATAGGTAGATAGATAGATGATAGTGATAGATAGATAGATAGATAGATAGATAGATAGATAGATAGATAGAT
>WNWU01013721.1:3749853-3781818 GCA_012654045.1 Ptyas mucosa
ATAGATAGATAGATAGATAGATGATAGATAGAGATAGATAGATAGATGATATAAATGATAGATAGATAGATAGATGATAGATAGATAGATAGATAGATAGATGATAGATAGATAGATAGATAGATAGATAAATAGATAGATAGACAGACAGACAGACAGACAGATGATAGATAGAGATAGATAGATAGATAGATAGACAGACAGACAGACAGATGATAGATAGAGATAGATAGGTAGATAGATAGATAGATAGATAGATAGATAGGTAGGTAGGTAGGTAGATGATAGAGAGAGATAGATAGATAGATAGATAGATAGATAGATAGATAGATAGATAGAGATAGATAGATGATATAAATGATAGATAGATAGATAGATGATAGATAGATAGATGATAGATAGATAGATAGATAGATAGACAGACAGACAGATGATAGATAGAGATAGATAGATAGATAGATAGATAGATAGATAGATAGATAGACAGACAGACAGACAGATGATAGATAGAGATAGATAGATAGATAGATAGATAGATAGATAGATAGATAGGTAGGTAGGTAGGTAGATGATAGAGATAGATAGATAGATAGATAGATAGATAGATAGATAGATAGATAGATAGATGATAGATAGATGATAGATAGGTAGGTAGGTAGGTAGGTAGATAGGTAGATAGGTAGATGATAGATAGAGATAGATAGATAGATAGATAGATAGATAGATAGATAGATAGATAGATAGATAGATAGATGATAGATATAGATAGATAGATAGATGATATAAATGATAGATAGATGATAGATAGATAGATAGATAGATAGATAGATGATAGATAGATAGATAGATAGATAGATAGATAAATAGATAGACAGACAGACATAAATAGAATGATGTGTGTGTGTGCGAGAGAGAGAAAGAAAATGACAGATAGATGAGAGAGAAATGATGATGATGGCAGACAGACAGATTAGACAGACAGATGAGAGAGAGGGACACAGAGAGAGAGGGACACAGACGGATGGACAGAAAAATTCATGAAGAAGGACAATTGTAGCTCAGGGTTGAAATGAGAGGTCCTTGGTACTCTCTGAGCTTGGTTGTTTTCTTGCAGACATTTCATTACCCAAACTAGGTTAATATCCTCAGTCCATAGAAAATTGGTTAAAGATGCTAACTTTATATTAATTATGTTCCAACATTGTGGGATTTTTCAGGAGCTGGGGGGGAAAAAGTGAGGAACACCAAGTGTGAAGAATTGCCAAAAGGATTATTCTGAGAAATTAGAAAAATATTATATTCTGGACTGGACTGGATTCAAGACATGTGTAATTCATCTATTGTTTTTTTTAAAGCCATCTTTTCTACTTGTCTTAAAACAATGTGTCCTTTTGGCCCAAATTTCATTACATTTTACAACTGTTCCTTCTTGGTTGAATACCTCCAAGCAATTGATTGGAACTTCCATATAATACCCAACAATAAGGAAAATAAAAGCAATTAACTCTTTTGATTCTCTACCCAAATTAAAAAAAAATAGTTTAACCCTTTTCTCCTTTTGTAACTTATTTACTGAATATTTCTCTTCCTGCAACTGGAGAGTATGTTTTTGCCACCTGCAATCTTCTGTGCTAATTCTCAGCTTTTAAGAATAGCCATGAATAGTTGAAGGGATTCCTTTGTCAGAGGTTAGAAGTATATTAAATTTGTGTGTTTGGGTGTGTTTGGGTGTTTCTGAATGAGAAGGGATAAGGGAAAATTTCCCTGACCATCTGGGTCTTAAAGAGATTGAGTGGAAAAAGAAAGTCTTGGCTATTGTCAGTTTTCCTTTCTGGAGGGTTTTGAAAACATCGCTTCTAATACACGGCTCTTCCAGCCAGCCGAAGGAATAAGAGCAGAGAAACTCTGAAGTATTTTTCAGAAGGAACTCTATGAGAAGAAGAGAGATGAGGGATGAGGATGGAGCAATTCTCTCACATCTAAAGGAACAATGCTTCTTTGTCCAGAACGATCTGTTTATCAATCCTTGACATTCTTTGACCTCTCCGTTTTTGGCCTGTCTGCAAAACTCTGAAACGATTTTGACCCACAGAGGCCTTTCATGAAAGAAAAAAAAAAAGAATTCCAAATCAGTTTGTTGATGAAGATATTCAGTCATCCATGTGGGGCAATCTGGAAGTTGAGTCATGGCCACTGGATTTCTTTTCTTCTTGGTTCAAAACGTTTTGCTGCTAATCCAAGTAGCTTCTTCTCTCTGAGCAAGATGGTTCAAGGGACCCCATTGATGGCCTCTGTGGAAGTTTCATTTCTTACCTAATCTGGATAGGGTTGTAAATCCTTCTCTTAAGTGGGTTAAGTGTGACCTTCTGGGTAAACCTGTGAAGAAGTCCAGTGGAAAATCCTTCCTTCAATAGAGGTTTAGAATCTGTTGTGACCTAGTCATTACAAGACACAATTAGTCCCAAATAAACCTATTTTATTGTAACAGCTGAGAATTACGTTCATTCCCAGCTGAGTCCCAATTAGTTGCAAAACAAGTCCTTCGGAAGAAGTCCTTCGGGATAATCACCAACCTTTATCTTCTTTGACATCCTGCCAAAGGCCTTACTTGGCAAAGCCCCACAAAGTTCAGAAACAAACAAGAGACGCCAACTAGAAACAGAGTTAACAACGTTGCTTTCCTGCAAAAGGCCCAAGTGCCTTTGTTTCTCTTTTAAGCCTTATGGGAGGGGCCAATCATCTCCTGGCCTTACTACCGAGTCATCCCTTTTGCTTTAGCTGATCTTGCCTTCTGGCAGCTCTGTGCATGCGTGCACTAGGAACAGGCTCCTCCTGTTCCTCTGCCTCTCTGCTGTCCAACTCTGGGGGCTCCGGAGTCCGCGCATCACTCCCAGATGGCCCTGGCCCCATCTCTGCCTCCGACGCAGAGCCTTCATCCGGGCCTTCCCCAGCCTCCAGGACTGGCCCATGTTCTTCCTCAGCCTCCTCACTGTCTGACTCCACTGCCAGCTCTGCAGGCTGCTGGTGGACCACAACAGAAGCATAGAATCACAGGGCTGGAAGGGACCTTGGAGGCCTTCTAGTCCAATCCCCTGCTCAAGGCAGGAGAACTTATACCATCCTAATCTAATGGTGGTTCAGCTATTTTTGTAAACCTCCAATGATGGAGCAACCACAACTCCAGGAGACAAGATCTTCCTCTGATTAATTGTTGTCACTGTCTGAAAATTCCTTTTTGTCTCTTTGATAAGCTTCCATCCATCATCCTTCAGGTGCTTTGGAGAATAGGTTGACTCCCTCTCCTTTGTAGCATCCCCACAAGTATTGGAAGACTGTTATCATGCCCCCTTCCCCATCCTAAGGTGGAGGCCTCAGACACAACCTGCTCCCCATTTTTTTAAAGCTGCTCTTGCATCAAACCCCAGGAAGATCAGGACCAATTCATTAGGTTCACCAGGGAGGTCATGCTTAACAACCCACCTAAGAGAAGGATTTAGGAGTGAGTACCCTTAAAGGCTCTCAGCCTACTCACCTAATGAGCCTATCCAGATCAGGTGGAGAAATAAAATCACTCTGGAGAACATCTACGGAGTCTTCTTAACCAACTTGCTCAGGCTGAAGAAGCTACTTGCATAATGGTAGCCAAATCTGTCCCTAGGTTCTGCCTCGATTTACCTTCCCAATAAGCAACTGAGTTGGCAGATCATTTAAAAGCCGTTTATTATGGTTCCCTGATAAAGTGGGATCTCTCTATAAAAAGGGAGACCCCGAGACCCATCTTACATTCCTTTTTATAGTTAACACAACAAAGAAAAACGAAAGAGGAAAGTTGATTGGACAGGGTAAAAGTAGCCTGCCCTTTTGCATAGCAAATCAGTTCCATGTAGTCAAACATGTTACATATTTACATCCCATAATATCACCCATGTTCATTAAAATGAGGTCAGAAGGGGCGTCCATTGTAAGGAAAAAAGGTTGTTTGGAGTTCACAAAAGAGATAAACCAGACCCCAAATTTGTACTAATCAACTTTTTTTCTTAATCTGGAGCTAGTCTCCAGCCTGTTTTATCAGTTTAGGAATGTTAAAAGCTAATAAACCTGAACATCATTTTAAAAGAGAAAAAAAATAAATAAATCAAATTAAAATACAAAGTAATGAGGTTAGTTAGTAATTTACAAAATCCACGTCATGTGCCCCTCAATAAGCAGAGAAATATTTTGGAGAAAAAGAAAAGACACAACTTCCAGACAACTCTTTCAGTTGTAACTCACTGTGTAATGCCATGTCATAGACAGAAAGGTTGATTGGAGTAAGACTCCGCATCTAATTAGCAGAGGACACTATATTTTCTCTGTGACCTTTTAAATCAATTTCTGAAGGCAAATCCTTGGCTCATCCCAACTCAATTTAAAAAAAAAAAAGTAGTGCCATTTTCCAGAATCCTTTTATGCTATCACACAGACAAGAGGAACAAATCCCTAAATTGTTGTCAACGTTCCTTTTAAAGTAACCATTGAAACAGTTGAAGCCTCCCCAAAACCCCTCCGTACAGTTATTGGCTTTATATTTTATTTATTTGTACAATTTATAATCTGCCTCAAGGTGACCAACAATGAAAACATAAAACATAAACAGTTAAAATGTCACCCAAAGAGTTGAAACGATGATTCAAACTAAACTCGGCTGAAAATGGCTCTACCTATTCCAAAGAGAAAATGTATATATATATATACACACACACAAAGGCCTCTCAGCAGTTAAAACAAGGGCCAAATGGCTGCTTTCCAGGGAAATACATATTTTCTTTCTTTCCTTTCCTCCACCTTGGATCATGGTTCTTAGGCCCTGAAGTGAAAGGAAGGAAGGAAGGAAGGAACCTCAATCTTAATTTAGTGTCAGGTAAGGGTTTAGGACAGGGATGTCAAACTTGCAGTGTCACATTGTCATCACATGATGTATCGTGACTTTCCCCCCTCCGCTAAAACGGGGGTGGGTGTGGCCAGCACGTGACGCATCCGGCCCACGGGTTTGACACCCCTGGTTTAGCACAACTCACCACAGCCACCTCACAGTGGCCAACTCACCATGAGATACCTCACCACGGCCAACTCGCCCAGGGGTGGGTTCTACTTACCTTTACTATCGGTTTGCAACAGGGCCGGATACGCTTCTGCGCATGCGCAGAAGCTTCCGGATGACATCGGGGTTGGTGGGCGGAGTCTCCCGCCAGTTTTACTACCGGTTCTTGCGAACCGTTCCGAACTGGGGACAACCCACCACTGAACTCACCGCAGGACAGGAGCTAGAGCAGTGGCCAAAACTGTGGGAAAAAAGTGTGTTTTTGAGATTTGATGGCTAATAGCACCACTTTTTTTTGGAGTTTCAAAATAATCCTATTCCATTGCTGAAATAGCCTGGGAATAGCCCAGACATTCACCCAATTGAAAATCTATGGAGCCGACTAAAGAAACTTGCTAGTCAGAAGCGACCCAGCAATAAAACCCAGTTAATAGAAGCCATCATTCCATCTTGGTTTCACAGGACAACAGCTGCAGAACTCAAAGACTTGGTTCCCTCCATGGGAAGACGTTGCAAGGCTGTCATTCATGCTAAAGGTCACCCAACTAAGGATTAACTGACATAGGGATCATTTTTGTATATCTCGTTTTTTCTATGGTGATAATTTTTGTATATCTCATTTTTTCTACGTGTTTCACTTTTCTTCTTTATACTATAACTGCTGTTCTAATAGCAAATCCTTCATAAAAGTTATTGCATTACATTCTTGACTAAATTATCTTTCCATTGATAATATAATTTTATGATACTACTCCACCCCCCCCCCCAAAAAATGGTGTTATGAGCTAGTTTTAGAAAATACACACTTTTCCCAAAAGGTTTCCACAATTTTGGCCACTACTGTACACTAATATCAAAGAAATGGTGGAACAGAATCATGAAAGGAAGGATGCCAAAGGAGGGACAACATGAAAAGTGACAAAAACCAAAATGCTTTTTTCTTATTATTTTAAATAATGAAATTAAATTGTTGAATTGTCCTGTCTCAAGTTATCCCACGGCGAATTGGCCATGGTGAGATGTAGAAGAGATTCTCTCCATCAGCTGTCATCTTCCCTGTTTTGTTTTGTTTTTCTTTCTTTTTTGGGAACCCAACAAAAAGGCAAGAAAATCTATTTTCAATTCCTTGGTGAGATTTTTAGTGCAGAAATCAACCTTCTCCAAGTGCCTTCGCTCGGTTTTCAGGAGAGAGGAGGGGGTCCCTTGAGAGTTTGCTTGGAACGTTGGGGAAATGCAATTTCCCTGAAATAAAGCAATTTCCTTGAACGGACACGTTCTTCCTTTCTGGGAATGTCAACATCTGGGCATTGCGTAATGTATAACCTAATCATCTTCCAGAATGCTTGTGTCGGATGCTAAGATGGCTACTATGCAGGGGTGGGATGCTGGGGGCTTGCAGGGGTTCGGGAGAACCTCTAGCTAAGATTCTGTGCAGTTCGGAGAACCTCCAAATCCTACTCCTGGCTGGCCCCGCCCATTCCTCCCTTCACCTCTCAGGAATTCCCACGTGGCCCGTTTTGGATGCAGGTAAGTTCAGGGCACACACAGAGGCTTGGGGAGGACGAAAAATGGGCCTATCAGAAGTTCCGGAAGGCCAGAAACGGGCCCATTTCCAGCCTCCAGAGGGCATCTGGTGCCTGGGGAGGCCATTTTCACTCTCCCGGAGGCACGAGACCCCGGGGAGGGCAAAAACGCCCCACCCACCCTGGCTGTGGTGCAGGAGGCCAAATAGGCCACACCCACCATGGCCACGCCCACTCAGCAACTGGGCAGAGAACCCCTTGCTAAAATTTTTGAAGCCCACCCCTGCTACTACGGATATAATCTGCCAGGAATAATTTGTCTCTTTTTTTTGTCTGAAGTGGTACGGGGTCTCCTCTTTGAGCAGGGGGTTGAACTAGAAGACCTGCAAGGTCCCTTCCAACTCTGTTATTCTGTTCAATCAGTGCCCCCCACCCCAAACCTTTTGGGCACCAGGGACAAGTTCCATGGAGAGAGGTTTTTCCGTGGAGCGAAGGAGGCATGGTTTCCTGTGCTGCCTTACATCCCATGGATGGGGTTTCACTTGTTTGCGTGGCCCAATTTCTGGCATGCTGTGGCCCAGTCCACAGATCCGGGGGGAGGGTTGGGGACCCCTGTGTTAAATGATGAATGGCATGTATGAACAAACTTTTATCCCCAGCTCCAGACGGAGCTTTATTATGGGTCAACTGATATGTAAATTGTTTGTGTTCACCTGGAAAATCAGAGTACAGGTAGTCCTTGACTTACAACACTTCGTTTAGTGACCGTTCGAAGTTACAACAAGCCTGAAAAAGTGACTTATGACCATTTTTCATGCTTACGACCATTGCAGGATCTCCATGGTCACATGATCAAAATTTGGATGCATAGAAACTGGCTCACATTTCTGACGGACGCAGCGTCTTAGGGTCACGTGATCCCCTTGTGCGACCTTCTGACGAGGAAAGTGTCAACTTGCAAAGCTTTCAAGTTGCCATGAGCAGGAGGGAGGGAGAACTGATAGAACTGATTGATTTCCATAACTGAAGCTGCATTCCATAGATGCTTTCTTACCGCAATCGGGAGAAGGGTGTTGGGTTTCACAGCCAGCCAAAATGGTTAATTGGAGAATGTGATTTATGACATGGCCATGGAGGAGGGGAGAGACAGGGTCATAGGGGAACATAAATCTACGTGGGATTAGTTCTAACTACATCCGAATATTGCCGAAATGGTGCGCCTAATAAATGACTGTATTTCTTTTGAAGTTTGGTTCATGGCTCATGAATTAATTAGGGCATCTTTCAGAAACTTCACACAAAGTCAACAGGGAAGCCATGTTCACTTGATGATCAAATGATTCATTTAACAACTGCTGTGATTCAGTTAACAACAGTGGCAAGCAAGGTCATAAAATGGGGCAAAGCTCACTTAACAACTGTCTTGCTTAGCAACAGAAATTTTGGGCTCAATTATGGCCGTAAGTCAAGGACTATCTCCATAGCTTCATTTCTAGAAGGTAAGACATACATGGAAGAAAAAAGCTGAATTTTGTTCTACGTTATTCTTGGACAGATATATTTTGGGATGGGCATTTTTGGGAATAAAGAGAGTGGTGTGGTGGCCTAGAGGTGGAGCTCTCGCCTCCCAATCAGGAAGCTGTGAGTTCGATCCTAGGTAGAGGCAGATATTTTTCTCTCTGGGCACAATGAGAATATATCTGCTGAACAAAATTCCTCATTGGCGACAGGAAGGGCATCTGGACAGTAAAACACTCTGCTAGCTCCATTCAGTTGCCCAGACTCCACCCGCAAGGGATTATGGGGTCATTAAAAGAAGATGATGATGATTTTGGGGAATGAAGAGAGGAAGACTGAAGGAAAAACACACAATGCAGTGTGAATGTCAGGAGGAGATCTATCTCCTTTTGCTTCAACCTCTCTGGACCAAAGACTTGAAGCTGTCAACTCTACGGGAAAGAGTGCATAAGACATCGAAATGGATTACAAGAACTCCTTGTAGCAAAAAATAAAATTACACCTTTGGCTTCAGCAGAAAAGGAGGGGCAAAAAAACCCCACCAACCTCTCCCTCTTGGCATCTGGCAAGTTCGCCCTATCTCCGAAAGTCGGGGGGAAACATAACCTTGAAATGAAAAAGAAAAAGGGACAGAGGAGCAGATGTCACAAAGAAAAAGAAAAATGACACTGGCTCCGAGGCCTTCAGAGTCTACATTTACTTTGCAGCTCATATGTATTGCACTAACAGTGCTGACATGGCACCGTTTTCCGGAAGTGTCCCCGTATTTCAATTTAGAGATCCCGACATTCTTGGGAACTTGTAATTACACGATAAAGACATTGATGGATGCAGCTGGAAACCCAGATGCATTTTACGGCCTTTCAAAATGGGGGGGGGACTTATAATTTGGGGTGTATGTATATTCCTTAAATGATATCTGATCTCAATCTTTTCCTCTCAAACCAAGTCACTGCGCTAGCTCTGATTGCTTTCTGACATAGTCACATAAATTAAAGACCGTGCCTGTAAGATCCCTGGTTAATTAATGTCGGTTTATTCATTGCTATACTTTGGCAGACAAAAGAAAAATGAAGGAAGGAAGGAAGGAAGGAAGGAAAGAGAACCACGAGTGGGCTGCTGGGGATTCGCAGGGGTTCAGGAGAACCTCTAGCTAAAATTTTGTGCAGTTTGGAGAACCCTCAAATCCCAGTCCTGGCTGGCCCCGCCCACCCTGCCCCGCTCCTCCCACGAGTCCCGACACAGCCCATTTTGGATGCAGGTAAGTGCAGGGTGCGCACAAAGGCTCAGGGAGGGCGAAAAACAGGCCTACCGGAAGTTTGGGCAGGCCGGAAACTGGCCCATTTCTGGCCTCTAGAAGGCCACCAGAGCCTGGGGAGGCCGTTTTCACCCTCCCGGAGACTTTAGCAAAGCCACCAGATCCCGGGGAGGGCAAAAACGCCCCCCCACACCATGATGCAGGAGGCTGACTAGGCCACGCCCACCATGGCCACGCCCACCCAGCAAACGGGCAGAGAACCCCTTGCTAAAATTTTTGAAGCCCTGAAGAGAACTAGAACTTATAAGTTCTCTGCTCTACTACTACCGTGTTTCCCCGAAAATAAGACCCTGTCTTATATTTTTTTGAACCCGAAAGAAACGCTTGGCCTTATTTTTAGGGAGGTCTTATTATTTTGGGGTGCGTGGCGCAAGATGGGGCTCCTCTTGCCATCTTACCTGATTTCCAGCTCTGTCTTCCTAACCCTAACACATGTGTTTAAATATTTTCGGGGAGGGCTTATTTTAGTGCATGCACTCAAAAGCCCAATTGGGCTTATTATCAGGGGATGTCTTATTTTAGGGGAAACAGGGTAACAATGATACTGGATATATTTCCTTTTTTTTCCTCATACAAGGCCTTCAAACTCCATAGGGAAACCTCAAGATTTCAACCAAAATCCATATCTGGAATTTTAAATGTCCTAAAAAGGCGACTGAAGATCAGAGGACCTGGAGCTTCTTCTCTTGGTATGAAGGATTCCACTAGAAATGGAGTCCAACCATGGTTTGATGACGATGATATTATCCATTCCGTCATGTCCAATTTATGGTGATTCTATGGGCCATATCTCACTCACATCTTCTGAAATTGCACTACTTCTTTGAGTTGTCATATACTCTGGCTGGTGTCAGCTTTGAGGGTGAACCATTGAGTAGCATGTGGGTGATGATCAGGGCCAGGTAGAAGAAGACAAGACATGCAACTTGACTTCTTGAGGTCTCCATTTCTATCCCTGGCATCTCATATGGAAGAATGAACAGAGCCAGCGATGCTAGAGATGCCACTACAGGTCATTACAAGCTTTAGTAAGACCACACTTAGAATACTGCATCCAGCTTTCATCACCACACTACTAAAAAAAGATGTTGAGACTCTAGAAAAAGTACAGAGAAGAGTAACCAGGATGATGAGGGGATTGGAGACTAAAACATACAATGAACAGTTGCAGGAACCGGACCTGTCTGGTCTAGTGAAGAGAAGGACCAGGGGAAACATTATAGCATCTTCCAATATTTGAGGGGCTGCCACAGAGAGAAGGAAGGGGGTCAAGCTATTTTCCAAAGCACCTGAAGGCCAGACAAGGAATAATGGATGGAAACTGACCAAGGAAAGATTCAACCTGGAAAGAAGGAGGAATTTTCTGACAGGGAGAACAATCAACCAATGGAACAGAAGTTGCCTTCAGAAGTTGTGCACCCTTCATCACTGGAGGCTTTCAAGAAGAGACTGGACTGCCATCTGTCAGAAATGGTGTAGAGTCTCCTGCTTGGGTGGGGGGTTGGACTATATGACCTCCAAGGTCCCTTCCAACTCTGTTAATCTTTTAAATCATTAAAGCAGAACCACATTTATAAGCTCCTGCTCAAGCAGTTTATTTTCAGGCTAAAAAGAAAGCTAGGAAGCAAAAAACATCCTCTTTTAATGAAAAACAAGGGCATGTTGTGCTTATAAATTGTGTGAGGTGCAAAGCAATACTTCCATATTACTTCTGAAGGCTACAGAATCCTTGGGGACAGTCGTTATTTCAAAAAACTCAGGTCCAGTGTAATTATTTTACGATCCGATCAACTATGATTCATTTATGTGTTTATTTATTCATTATCCGAAGATGATCTTTGAGGCCACCGGGATACATTACACGTTTTGCCTTTTTATTTATTTTTGATTATTTATTATTCCAATAAATTCCCTTCGTTTTCAACATATGACAAAATGGCACAAAATTGGGAAAAAATCATCCCAGGAATTGAGCTAACTTTCTTTGCTGAATATTTATTCAACCTGGCCTGTCAATTTTCCCAGGTCAAGAGCTAACATGTCAAAAATAAATACTCTCCTTCCCAAACCCCCTACTAAAATCAAAGAAAACTGCAAAATAATAATAATAATTCCAAAGCACCAGAAGACAAGACAAGAAACAATGGATGGAAATTAATCAAGAAGCAATTAAGGAGAAGCTTCCTAGAAGACCTTCAAGGTCCCTTCCAAATCTGTTTTTTTACTATTCTCCAAAGCAACCGAGGGCAGCAAAAGAAAGAACAGATGGAACACCATCTTCCAAAAGAAGATCCAACCTAGAACTAAGGAGAAATTTCCTAACAGTAAGAACAATTAATCTGTGGAACGGCTTGCCACCAGAAGTTGTGGGTGCTCCAACAATAGAGGTCTTTAAGAAGAGATTGGAAAAACCATTTATTCAAAATATATAGGGTCCTTTACTTGAGCAAGGGGTTGGACTAGAAGACCTCCCAGGTTCTTTCCTGCTCTATTCTGATTGATTGATTGATTGATTGATTGATTGATTGATTTGAAAAATTGGTGGTATTCAGCTGGTTCAGACCAGTTCGGACGAATCGGTAGTGGCAATCTGTAGGTGGCCCACCCACCTTCCCTGGCACTATGCCGTCCTATTTGGCCATTTTTTCTAAGCCGCAGGCATCTGTGCAAGCCACGCACATCCGTGCAAGCCATGCACACACACAACCAAAGCATGCTCACGTTTTCGGTGCGTGGCAAACCGGTGGTAAAATTATATGAAACCCACCTCTGATTCGAAGCATATTTTAGCTCCACCACCTCCTATTGTTCTGAATGTTTAGAGTATTACATTATTATTATTTTTTTTAAAAAGAACTCCCGTTACCAGAGAGACAAGCCTCACTTCTGAATGCTTGCTTACTGAACAGAGATTCAGTAAAAATGTCACACGGAAGGTTTTCAACGAATGCATTAAAAGCTAATAGGAAAGGCCTTTGGGCCAACATATGTCTGGCTGAAAACCTTTGGGGCTGCCTGAATCCATTAAAAAGCCAGGAACAACAAAAAAAGCCTGAGCAGCTTCATCTTAATAGAAAAATTAAGCGATCCTTTGCTAGGTCAGCGACGAACAGTAAAGAATCTCTTGTTTTACCTAGAAGCAATTAGAAAGCAGACTTCGCACCGGAAGATTTAATGTATCCTTTGTCATCACTGCTTACAGCATGCTTAAGGGGTTATTTAGGATCCGAGGCACCAGTACATGATTATATTACCTACATCTTTGAATGCTCTTTCATACTAAAAAAAAAAAAAAAATCATTTCCCGTTAATTAAATCGCCCTCAGTCCAGAGAAAAATTTGATTATTCCAATCCTGGGTCAAATGGCAAAGCCAAGAAAGTCATACAAATCAGATAACTTGGTGCCATTTGCTATATATTAGGAAAAGAAAAAAATAATCGCTTTGTAGGAAATCCTTTCCTTTTTATTTGAGCAGAATTGCTGTAGGAGGAAAATAGGCACCGGCTGGGGGTGGAGTGAAGAGAGGAACCAACCTAGAGTCATTGCATTCCCACAAGCCGTCCAATCCCTCCTGAATTCTTATCTAGCGCCAATGTAGTGCTGACCATTAGTTGTCTAGATTCTTGTGTATAGACATGTGAAATCGATCAACGTAACTGACCTGATTCTTTCAGGTCAAAAAGGGTCAAAAAGAGGGCTGTGAAAATATCTATAGACCCCTCACATCTTGGACATAAATTGTTCCAACTTCTACCCTGAAAATGACACTATAGGGTAGGGGTCTCCAACCTTGGCAACTTTAAGACTTATGGACTTCAACTCCCAGAATTCAACAAAGCTGGCTGAGGAATTCTGGGAGTTTATTTTATTAATTTTATTAGTCATATTTCTATGCCGCCCACTCTCTGAGGACTCTGGGCAGCTTACACCAAAGACAGTATACTAAATAGCATATTGCCCCCAACAATCTGGGTCCTCATTTTACCCACCTCGGAAGGATGGAAGGCTGAGTCAACCTTGAGCCGGTGAGATTTGATCCGCTGATCTGCTGAACTAGCAGTCAGCTGAAGTAGCTGCAGTACTGCACTCTAACCACTGCACCACCTCGGCTCTAAGTTGAAGTCCACAAGTCTTAAAGTTGCCAAGGTTAGAGAGCCCTGCTATAGAGCATTGTGCACCAGAAAAACTAAACACAAGGACAGTTTTTTCCCCATTGCCATCATTCTGCTAAACAACTAATTCCCACAACACTGTCAAACTACTTAGTAAGGCTGTACTACTATTATTTTTCTCATCTTTCCTATTACCTCTCTCCTTTCCTACGTATAACTTTGTCACTTGTATCTTTATGATTGATATTGTTTTATTTAGTTTCCTAGTACAATTTATGTTGATTGCTTATTTAGTATCCTATGACTATCACTGAGTGTTGCATCTTATGATTTATGATGAATGTATTTTTATGACGACTATGATCAGGATTTATCACTTATAGCTTCTACGTACACTGAGAGCTTATGCACCGAAGACAAATTCCTTGTGTGTCCAATCACACTTGGCCAATAAAGAATTCTATTCTATTCATGCCTGACAATTGCTGAATGTAAGATCAAGGTCAACAGTAGCAGAATATGAGATTCTAGGCAAATCCAACTTTTACAAATAAAAAATAGACATTGTCATTACCTTAAGGGTAACAACCTTACAATAACAGTTTAAGCATAATAGCCCAATAACCACTAATGGCTGTTTACAGACAAGAATCACAGATAGGAAAAACTGAACAAACTACACAAATCAGAATACAGGTACTCCTTGGTTTACGACCACAATCAAGCCCAACGTGTATGTTGTTAAGGGAGAAATTTGTTAAGTGAGGTTTGCCCCATCGTACGACTTTTCTTGCCACAGTTATTAAGCATACAAATGTAAACCACATGGGGACTGCTGCAATGGTCAGAAGTGTGAAAGATGGTGGTAAGTCACTTTTTTCGGGGACATTGTAGTGACTAAATGAATTTTGTAAATTAATCTGTAGAACTGTTAACCTGTAGAACCGATGATGGTGCCAATGCAATATGTAGTATTCAGTGGTGGGTTTCAAATTCTTTTACTACCGGTTCTGTGGGCGTGGCTTGGTGGGTTTAGCATGGCTCGGTGAGCGTGGCTTGGTGGGTGTGGCAGGGGAAGGATACTGTAAAATCTCCATTCCCTCCCCAATCTAGGGGAAGGTTATTGCAAAATCCCCATTTCCTCCCAATCAGCTGGGACTTGGGAGTCAGAGAATAGATGGGGGCAGGGCCAGTCAGAATTTTTACTACCGGTTCTCCAAACTACTCAAAATTTCCGCTACCTGCTGAAACTCACCTCTGGTTGTATTATTATGATCTTCCATCATTGCTTTCATTGTCGGATGACAACTATTCCTCTTTCCTTGGGGATAATATTGGGAGGTTACAAAAATCAAATCCAGAAGCACACACAGATACTGTAAACTGATTCAGCAGGATTCATTAACTTCTTTATACACATAATAACAGATGAAGTATTTACAATATCAATAGTTGATTCTTCTTCAACATAGTAGCAGTTACAACACAAGGCAGGAGAGCAGACAGCATGCACACACTAGTTTCAGTTTCTCTTTTCTCAGCACAGACTCAGGAGCTGCAGACTAAGACATGCCCTGGCTCCAGTCTGTCTCAGCTCCCAATTGGCTGACTTAGTTGCTATGCCTATTCATTGGCTGACCTTGTTACTATGTCTTCCCAGTCATGAATATTCTAACAGATGTCCCGCTGGGATATATTGAGGTTGCCTCTCTTAAGATCATAGAGAAGTTGACTCGATCTCTAATCTTAGGATTTAATCGATCCTACATTCTTCTTGTCTTCTGAATAATATAGGCATAGAGAAGCCACGGAGATCTTCCCTATTAAGGTCTCAGAATAAGCCATAAAATGGAAACATGTGAGCTATTTGTCTCTACAATGCTGGCTTTTAAACAAAACCCAAAAAAATAAATGTCAAGTGTTGGGTTGCAAGGCAACACAATGCACTCTGATTAAAAGAAATCCCTCGACGATTGTATTCTGCCTTTACAGATAACGCCATAATGAGCAAATATTTACTTACATTCCAGAGTGCACATAAAGGCAGGCAGCCACGCACACGTACTCTTCTTTCTCGGGTATTTAAAACATTATTAAGCAACATTTGTTGGGAAACAGAAGCTGGATATATTAGCATCCCCTGGATACACCAGGATCGCTGAGAGAGATCATTCAATTTAGATCACATTACCCTGTGTAGAATTGTTCATGAACAATGTTATGAAATGTTGCTTTAGGGAGCCGTCAAAACTCTGGGAAAATATTTTGCAGCAACTCAAGGATAAACTGAGACAGAACATTACAAAGTCAAAGAGCTGACTGAATGGAGGTCATTTCAACTCTGACACAGAAAAAAGGGAGGTCTAGCACAAGGTGGGAGGGAAGAGCTACAAAAATATAGATTTTCCTTAATCTAAACCACCACCCTTTCATATAAAGGTTGAATTTTGTTTCTGCTGTGGTACCGCTAATAACAAAAGAAGAGAAGAAGTAGCCCTCACAGGTAGTCCCAGATGGAGCAGGACCACTAGACCGCCTCTGAAACAATGGTTTAGCCCACACAAAAAGGGAAATCTGAAACTCTAGGTAAATGTAAGTACTGCTTTCAAATTGTGGTGTTGGAGAAGACCCCTGAATGTCCCTCAGACTGCAAGGAGATCCAATGTCAATCCTGAAGGAAATCAACCCTGAATGTCCTTTGGAAGATCTTGAAGCTGAAGCTCAAATACTTTGGCCACCAAATGAGAAGAGAGGACTTCTTGGAGAAGACCCTGATGTTGGAAAAGATGGAAGGCCAAAGGGGGCAGTAGAAGATGAGATGGTTAGATAGTGTCATCAACACAATGGGCAAAGTCAGAGAGACAATGGAGGACAGGAAACTTGTCCTCCACTGGCCACCAAAAAGAAGAGAGGACTTCTTGGAGAAGACCCTGATGTTAGGAAAGATGCAAGGCCAAAGAAGAAAGAGACAGTAGAAGATGAGGTGTTAGATAGTGTCATCAATGCAACAGCCAAACTCTGGGAGACCGTGGAGGACAGTGAGACCTATCCTCCACTAGCCTCTAAATGAGAAGAGAGGACTCCTTGGAGAAGACCCTGATGTTGGGAAAGATGGAAGGCCAAAGGAGGAGGTTACGGCAGAGGATGAGATGGTTAGATGGTGTCATCAACACAACGAACATGAATTTGGGGAAACTCCAGAAGATAGTAGGAGGACAGGGAGAGCCTGGCTTGTTGTGGTTCATGGGGTCACAAAGAGTCGGACACGATTTAGTGACTGAACAACAACAAATGTGTATACACAATGTAATCATTTAAAACAGAAAGAGTAAGGAACAAAACCCTTGTCCTCTTTACTTATTTCCAAGTGAATACGATCTCCAAAAAATGTGGCCTTCATTTCAGCAGTTTGGAAGACTATCTTTGATTAAAGAACACATTCGACCATTGGGGACAATTGGGGACAAGTATTTTTTATATATATAAAAGATTGGAAATCTCCTATGGTTTTGAAAATGGGAGAATTGAATTGGTGATCTATGGTTTTGCTGATTAAAACGAATTGAATATGGGAAGATGACAAATTTATTGTCACTTTAAAGAGAGAGGAAAGATAATGAATTTGTTTGTAACTGCTGTGAAGAAGATCAGAAGTTTCTTACTTTGGTTATCTTTTCTTTTTTCTTTTCCTTTTTTCTCCCCTGCCTTGTCTCTTCTACTTCTTTCATCTTTTATTTCTTTTTTTCTTAATTTCACTCCACATAATTTCATGCTTATCTTTCACTTATGTGAAAATCTTTTAATAAGAATTATTTTGAAAACCCTTGTAGGCTACAGAATCAAGCAATTTGTCTAATTATTAAATAAAAATACACAGAGGTACGTGGAAATATGTTATATGGACCCAAAAAAGCAGATTTTGAAGGGATACTTATGGAGCAAATAAATGCTCTGCTCACCAGGCCATTTTTCAAAATTAAATATTTCTACCATCATTTTACTGTCCTCCCACCTCACGACATGACAAATGTCTTTGGTATTCTTGTACAAGGAGAAGCATTGGATGGCATCCTTTGTGGAGAAATGACCACACTAAAAAAAAACTGGAAACTATCAACATCATATTGCATTCCAAATAGCTTTCATCTTCAAACTTTCATTTTTGAGGGTACACCAGAACAAAATGGAATTAAAAGATGGAGGAAGGAGACCATCGAGCAAGGAATAACATTAAAGGAGGATACGGCTGAAGCATCTGACCTACTTTATGGAGGTCCCTGAACAGATGAAGAGTTGGAGGGCCTAAATGTAAAACCAATATGTTCAAGTGGAGGCTGTTAGCACATAACAACAAATTGTGTGAATGTAGAGATACACAGAGCTCAGTCCATCTGCTAGTATGTTGACTAATACCAGATAATGACTCATTTTTGGCCAACAACAAAGCCAAGGAGAAGGAGAAGGAGAAGGAGAAGGAGAAGGAGAAGGAGAAGGAGAAGGAGAAGGAGAAGGAGAAGGAGAAGGAGAAGAAGAATAATCTCAAACTGCAGTCAATATTGAAGTTTTCTATGTAACAAGTTGAAGTCCTGGAATGAAAGTAAGCTACAGAGCCTCCAATAAATAAATAATATTTCTCCACCAGGATGGGTCATTTGAAGAAGTGCCTCAAATTCCATATATCACGTTCCAAAACAGCTGCATTAATTAATCCCTCCATAATATATCCATTGTAATGCAAGATGGGGGAAAGGCAAATTAACTGGGTGGGATTTTGTAGGTCTTCCTGTTCAGATGCTCACTGTAGATTCTTCCCCTGATAAGATTTTGAGAAATGTTTAATCTTTAAAGCATTAAAGAAACATTTTTAATCTCATAATAGAATCTGTTCTTCGCCGCTATAAGACTCTATTAAGCCTACCAAACATTATCCAAATAGCATTCTTTCCGGACAGTATTTGGATATGTTTGGCTTTTAAATGAGTCTATAAATACTCTGCATTTATTTACCACTTTGGTTAGGGTGATAATGGCTGGAGGAAAAGGCCAAAGCATTTATGATCAATCAGAGGATGAGAGAAGGAATAGGGGCCCTTTTAGCAGAGTAAAATGTAGAGTATTATGCAGCAAGGCAGAAGCTATTAGCTAGATCAATATTTGTCCTAGTACCTTAATAAATCATTATATCAAACAGCAGCTGCGGGATGAAGAAAACCTTATTCTACCAAAGGAGGATGTTTCCCATTTACAAAGAAAATGGCATTTAAATTCCAAAAAAAAACAACCCCGAACTGAGGATCCAAAGGGAAAAACACAAAACACATGTAAGACAATTTAAGCATTTGGAATCGCTAGCACGACAAAACACAGAGGTCAAGAGCATTGGCGCTTCCAAATTTAAGACGCTTATAAATATTTGAGATGTGGGAATCAAGCCAAGATCCGATCTGGGGAGCTTAAGATGTGAGGATCTGCCGAGATTCCATTTCAATTTCCAGTTTTTCAGGTTCGAAGGCCACGAGATTCGGTTTGAATCGATTAGCGATTCAATACGAGATTCAGCCGTGGAATGCAATAGGGAAATATCACAAGGTCTATGGAGTGTAGCTGTTTCCCTATTATTATTATTTTTTAATCAGACTAGGATGGAAATAGCAAAGATGGTAATCCTTGAAACGAAACAGCTTCAATGATTTCACGGTGTTTTTAAACACTCCTGCGCTACTCCTTCAAGGACGGGCAAAGGAACTCATTGGTAGCCTCACTGCAATGAACTAGGACACAAATTCAGTTTTGCAGCTACTAAGATTGTTGGACGAGCAGGGACAAAAACAGCCAGGTAAGTGAATGAAGCCTGGGAAATGGCTGTTGTGGCCCGCCAGTGGCCTGTGCGGATCGTGGTTGATCCCGACAACGAGGAGGCTGGTGTGGTGTTGCGCCAGCAGCCTGTGCAGCCGGCGCTCGCATCGGACAGCAAGGAAGCTGAAGAGGATGTGATGCCAGAGGCAGAGACTCAGCCAGGGCCTTCAGAACCTCCAGAGGGTCCTTCCAGTGGAGAGAGCGAAGTGGAGGAGCCTCTCCTCAATGATCAGGCACGCAGGGCTGCCAAAAGGCAGGAGTGGCTACTCAGGAGGAGGAGGTCTACTTAAGAGTAGAGCTTGAGGATAATTGGCCACTCCCTTAGCCTATTTAAGTCACACGCAACTAGTGCTTTCTTGCTAGAAACAACGTCTCATTACTACAGAGCATCTTGGAGAGCTAGCGACTTCTCATATCTGGTTTTCTGGGCTGATTGCCAACCTTTGTCGGACTTTGTTCTTAATAACTTTGATAAGGACCCTTTGCATGAGAAGCCTGCATTCTTGAAAGGAGTTTGTTTGGAATTAAACAGTGTTTGTGAAGTTTAGTGTGTGTCACATTCTCTGGGAATCCGAAGCTGGGGCAGAACAGTGACTCCCTCATCAGTCAAGAGGAGGGCTGATTTGCCACCAACCTATCAAGTACTTAGAAGGTGAGGGCTGGGCAACCCAAGCAAACGACAGCCAACAACTTAAAAGCCAGCTATCAACACACCCCAATCAACATCTAAAAAACCCACATACAGTAGGCACCATATAAATACCACACAGAGAACAGCACACACTCTGCTAGAGAGAAGTTAGGCTCCAGCATGAGTCCGAAAGCTCAGAAGACAAAATTTCTGGTCCTGGTGACCGACTCAAATTGGATCCTGCAATGTTATCTTGGGACACGTATGGATAAAGGACAGTTAAAGCAATCTTCAAATAACACAGAAAATCCTATATACAGGTAGTCTTCAACTTACGACCACAACTGAGCCCAACATTTCTGTTGCTAAGTGAGACAAGTGAATTTTGTATTGAATCTTTTTTTTTTAAAAAAAGATCTCCTCCCAATTTAAATATTAAACTTTTTTTTTTAAAAGAAATCAAAAACTCTTTAAAAGTAAGCTCTTACTAAGGGCCGAACAATTCACCATCCTTTGACTATGTGCCTTGTTGTGATGGGATGCTTGTTGGTGTAACTTTGTTGGCAAAGTTAGCTGCTTTGCAAAAAGCATGTGATGTGCTGCTTGTGCCACGTAACAAAAATTCTGGAAAATGTTACATCTATAGAAGAAAATATTTGTAGCTTGGAGTTGAAGTGTGGGGTCTTGGGGCCTCTCTTTGTTAGCTTGGCGGCTTTCTTATAGACGTTTCATTACCAAACTAGGTGTTATAACCCAGCTCTCCAAACACGACAAACCCTCTGAAGTTAACTCAAAGTTTCCTTTATTAGAAGTGCCGGCAGCCCCGGGAAAAAAATTCTCTCTTACTGCAGGCTAACAAGCCTGTCTGGCAAGGAGATGAATAGTTGTCTGCCACATCTATTCATCTCCGCCCTCTGCCTTTTTTCCCCAGAGTTAGGGTGTGGCTTTGCTAGTAGTGGTGGCTCTTCTGACCGAAGGACCGGCCCATAGATTTCCACTGCTCTCCTCTCCTCTGCCTTCTGCGCATCTGTGTGTCAGGCACTGGATCCAACTGTTCCTTCTCTTCCTCATCAGCCACCTCCAGACCTGGGGGATGCTGACTCTCCATCTGAGAGCTGATGGACGGCCCAGGCTCCGCCTCTGTCTCTCTCTCTCTGACAACTCCACTCCCACTTCCCCCTCGGAGCTCTCAGGCTGCCTTGAGGCTGACCTTGACTCCCACACCTCCTCTTCCTCCTCTGATTTGGCTGCCAGAGGGGCCAGTGGCTGACAGGCCACCACACTAGGTAACATCATCAGTGCTAGTAAGGGAGTAGGGTTTGTTTTCATTTTACACTAGTGCAGGGGTCAGCAACCTTAAACACTCAAAGAGCCACAAAGTCCTAACCAGAAGCCCCCCGTTCAATTCTGGAGCTGACCAAAAGTCCGGTTCCCCCACCATAGAGTCTCCTCCTAGTGTGGCGTCCTTTTTTCTCTACCTGTCCTAATCGAAAGCCCTATCAATTGTGGAGCTGACCGGCGACAAGGAGCCGCAGCAGAGGGATGAAAGAGCCACATGCGGCTCCAGAGCTGCGGGTTGCTGACCCCTGCACGCCCAAGAATCACACAATACCAACTCAGGCAAGCAAGCTAACAGTAAACAACATCCCACCAAGTCTCCACTCTCACTAACAATCACAAGGCAACCCTACTCCCTTACCAGCACTGATGCTGTTACCTAGTTTGGCAGTGAAATGTATGCAAGAGAACAACCAAGCTCAAGGACTCCACAGTGTTATATCTATTGCATATAAAGTTCACTGCGATACAAAGAAATGCTCTATTTAATTATAATCATCGTACAGCAAGCACACTCAGAGCCACTCAGGCGATCGATACATTCGACTCTCTGCTTTCTTCTTCTTCTTTCAGACAAATGTGCCGAATACAAACTCAAGCAGGATGGGGGGAAACAGAAGACGCAGAACAGCACAAAATGTTCTAATAGGTCGGTGCAGAAGAAGCGATAAAGCTCATTAACTCATGTTAATATCAGAGGAGACTTCACAACACCCAGCTTTCCCTTCAGCTCTGCCCCTCCAGGAAGGGTTGAGATTCCACAAAGCGAAAAGGCATCAAATTTCCAAATCACCTTCAAGTCTCTTTGAAGTTTGAAGCCATTTATAGACTCAGGACTCAATGGGCATGACTCAATCCAACCTCCTAACCCAACCATGTATTTGCATATAATAAATTTACAAGCATTTGCTAGCAAAATTACAACCGGGTTGATGGAAAACTCCTCCCTGTGGAGTCTCCTCTGGAAAAGCAAAGCCCTTTCCATATGGAGCCCAAACTCTTAATGGCTGCTTATACGTCCTGCTCCTGGTTTGTAATTACTCGCTGGTGCCTTTGAAACAGACAGAAAACCACATTTTTACGGGTTATGGTATAACGGCGCCAGGGTGAGCTCATAAGGCTTACTCTCAGCAGCCATTCTTGTACATAAGGGGGTTAGACAGAGATATAGCCGAGGGCTCCTTGGTGCTCTCTGAGCTTGCCTGTTTTCTTGCAGATATTTCATTACCCAGGCTAGGTAACATCATCAGTGCTAGGAAGAAATGGGTTTTGGGGGGGAGGAGGAGGAAGAGAGACGGGACTATGGGGTCCTGGGTGCTCTCTGAGTTTGGTGATTTTCTTGCAGACGTTTCATGACCCAACTAGGTATCATCATCAGTGCTAGAAGAGAAGAAGCAAGCTCAGAGAGCCCCAAGGACCCCACAGTCCTACTACTCTTCATCTTCCTCCCCCTCCTCCTCTCTGTAAACTCAATTCCTTTCTAGAACTGATGATGTTACCTAGTTGGGTCATGAAACGTCTGCAAGAAAACCAGCAAGCTCAGAGAGCACCAAGGACCCCACAGTCCTCCTCCTCTTCTCTGTAAACCCCATTTTCTTGCAGACGTTTCATGACCCATATAGGGAACATCATCAGTGCTAGAAGGGAGTGGTGTTTGCAGATAGAAAGAGGAGGAGGAGGGGGGGAGGAGGAGGAGGAGGAGGAGGAAGACTGTAGGGTCCTTGGTGCTCTCTGAGTTTGCTTCTTTTCTTGCAGACATTTCATGACCCAACTAGGGAACATCATCAGTGCCAGTAAGGAATGCAGTTTGTTGCCAGTTTATATTCTGGTGACTTGCCTGTCTGCGTGGGTGGAGACGGTCTTAGAGATTCCTTGGTTGGGCTGTTGCTTACTTGATGGTGGGTCTGAACTTGACCTTGGAGTTCATCTATGCTGATCTGGGTGCGGATTACAGGCGGAAGAGGGGCTGGAGTTCTTTTTGTTCTCTCTGTTGGGCTGGTTGAGTGTCTCTTTCGCACAGTCTATAGCTGTTGTTAACGTCTATGTGTCTACTGATGGCTGATTTGTCAGAGTGACATGCTTCTAGAAATTTCCTGGCATTTTTGAACTTGGCCTGGTCTACGATGGTCACATTTCCCCAATTGACACTAGGGCTCAATCTGTCTTATGTTTATGGAGAGTCTCGGTCATCCAGGTCATGGTTGTCCCAAAGGTGCCTTTGTGAAGAGGCAACTGGACTTTCTGGTTTTCTCTGAAGACGTTTAGCTTCTTATCCAAGAAGCTTCTTCAGCTCTGACTGGATGATGGGGAATGGAAGGATTTCTACTCCTTGCAGGCAGCTGGTCATTTGCCTCCTTTTAGCGAGTCGTTTAGCGATAAGAAATGGAATGTCTTCAAAGAAAAACCAGGAAGTCCAATTGCCTCTTGAAAAAACCACCTTTGGGACTGTCTATATCTGTGATGGCGAACCTATGGCACGCGGTGGCATGCGGAGCCATATCTGTGGGCATGTGAGCATTGCTCTAGCTCAGCTCCAGTGTGCATGTGAATGCTAACCAGCTGATTTTTGGGTCTTCTGGGCCCACTGGAAGTCAGGAAATGGGTTGTTTCCGGCCTCTGGGGGGCCTCCAGGGGATGGGGAAGGCTGTTTTCTCCCTCCCCAGGCTCCTAGAAAGTCTCTGGAGCCTGGGAAGGGAGAAAAATGGGCCTACTGGCCCCACCAGGCCATCACATGCCAAAAGTGGGGAAGCACAGGGGGGGGTTGCGCGCGCAGGCGCGGGGAGCATTGAATTATGGGTGTGGGCATGCACATGTGCGACCCTCCCGCACGCTCCCCATGGCAAAAAGGTTAGCCATCACTGGTCTATATGTTGTGAAATGAAAGATTTTTCATCATGTCTTCTGACTGCCAGTTGGTATTCGTGGATGCTTTCTACCAGTGTCCTACACAGTGGTTGTTGCATTGTATGTTGTAGGTGACTCCTGTTTTTTCTTCTGGGGTTGTTGGGTCTTTTGGCCTGCTTAGGGTGTTTTGAAGGGCTTTAGTTGGCTTGAAACATCCGCAAGAAATCAAGCAAGGTCAGAAAGCACCAAGAGCACCTCATTTCAACCCTGAGTTACCAAGAGTCTTGATACCAACGAAGAAGATAGAACTAACTCAACGATTAGAATTATATTGAGACTACAGTAACATCATTTTCTAAGTCGGTCCATGTTTTCCCTTCCCTCCCTTTTAATACCGGAGGGAATGACAATTTGAGTCTTTTTCTAATCCTTTCCCACTCTCTTGACTTCAGCATAAGTGTTTTCTGCAGCTGATTTTCTCCTAACCATTTCCAGATGTCTTCTTCAAGGTCATCTCCATAGTTCCCTGCACCTTCTCCGTTTCATCTGAACATAAACACGTTGGTTAAGGAACTTCAAGATTCAAACTTTGATCCCCACAGAATTGCAGAGGCAGATGTTCTGCTATTACTTTATCCAGATGCTCCTGACATGGTTTGCAGAACCCCCGCTGACCTTACACACCCTATTAAGCATCTTAGCGTGTGTTACTGTGGGTGTTGTTAAGTGAATCAATCATTGACTTTGCTTGTCAGAAGGTCACAAAAAGGAATCCCATGACCCCAGGACACAGCAATGGTCATAAATAGGAGTCAATTGTCAAGTGTGTGAATTTTGACCATGTGACCATGGAGATGTCTCAACAGTCGCAAGTGTGAAAAACGGTCATAAGTCACTTTTTTCAGTGCTGTTGTAACTTTGAGCAGTCACTAAATGAACTGTTCTCATTGGAATTCATTGTTGGAATGTATTTCTCTGCAACAACTACAGTAGTATTCGGCCAGTAGATGGAAGTATTTATAAGTTTGTATCTATGGTATATACTCTATGCTCTTTTGTTCTAAGTAGAGTTTCCTGTTTCCTGTTACAGTAATATAGTTAGCAGTAAGGCACATGGTGATGGTGCTCTTTGTTTCCTCCATGTGATGCTTTATGTAAAACAGAATTGCTAACAGTTGTAACTTGAGGACTATCTGTACATAGATCCTGAAAATATTTTTGAATCTTCTCATGCCAATCCATTTTGTGAATGAATATTTATAGTATTTATAGCCATCATTTTTGTTTCCATTCTCCCCAGCTGTCTAAAATCGTGGTAGGATTTTCTACCCAGCTGTAAGTTAATGATTTTTTTACACTTAATTTTTTTTTTTTTTACATTTTTGTAGGTATAGCACAACGAATCGCCACTAATAAGTTTTCAGCCAGGGACGATCAAGCAAGCTGGAATATTTGAAGCTATTTCAAAGGCAAGCCGAGATTAAGGGGCATTGCAAATTTATTTTGACCGAACATATGTAATGAGTTTAGAAAAGGGGTGGCTATGGCAACAGTTTCCAGAGTCTTAACGCAGATGCATTGCATGTTGTAAACAGCAGGGCAAAGGAACAGCTAATACAAAGGCATTTTCACCTGCTCTCCTGACAGAATGACAGCCTTGAGGAATTGCTTGCTTAAACTCAATCTACAAAACTAAGGATTTTAAAAAACGAAACGAAAAACAGGACTTCTTCTGCCAAGTCTTAGCAAGTGTCACTCACCGTGGCTTTCTAAGTGCCGGTGGAGAATCAAACTGTACCCTGCAAATTAGATCGATGCCTCCTGAACTGATAAAACCCAAGGATGTGTGGTCTGTTGGGAGAACGCCTTCCAATGACAGCTTGTTCTAAATGAGTAATGGCCAGAATTTTGCCCAAGGAACTTCAAAAAAAAGAGAGAGAGAAAAGAAATGTTTGTATTGGACTCTTGACAAGAACACCTGCGAGGGTTCAAAGCATTTTTCCAGAATACCAAAAACAGAGCACCCTTAGTTTTTCATATCCTTGAAATAAGGCAAGGATTGGAAATAAATATATATATCTGCAACCAGTAAGTACTCTACTTTCTGTCCTCAGTTAAAGGGCACGATCAATGCTTCCTCTAAAGAGACCACTAATAAAACCTCCTGCATTGAAGGAACTCCTTTAGCCCTGTGCAATCATAATTCAGGCACAATGATTCCATTCCTGAGCAAACTGATTGAGAAAGTGGGGTCATTGGTGCTCTCTGAGCTTGGTTGCTTTCTTGCAGACATGTCATTACCCAACTAGGTAACATCATCAGTGCTAGAAGGGAGTTGGATTTGTGGAGAGGAGGAGTGGGGGGAGGAGAAATGTGGAGTCATTGGTGTTCTCTGAGCTTGGTTGCTTTCCTCCAGACATTTCATTACCCAACTAGGTAACATATTCAGTGTCTTCAGAGTTGCTCTCATTTTACATACTAGTGACTTGCCCTATCAGTGTTGGTGGGCTTGCTGAAATCACCAAGACTATTCCCACCAACCAGTAAACAACGGTTGCAAGTCAAGGACTACCTGTACTCTAATCCTTTACTTCTTTACCAGAAGCCATAGTAGATGGACAGCCAGAATAAGAAGAACAGACGAACAGAGTTGGGAGGGATCTTGGAGGACTTCTAAATCAACCCCCTTCTTGGGCAGGAAACCCTGTAACATTTCAAACAAAGGACTGTCCAATCTCTTTTTAAAACCTCCAGTTTTGGAGCACCCACAACTTCTGGAGGCAAGTTGTTCCACTGATTAATTGTTTTCGCTGTCAGGAAATTTTTCCTTAATTCTAGGTTGCTTCTCTCCTTGATTAGTTTCCATCGGCTGATTCTTGCCCTGCCTTTTGGTGCTAAACATATTGCAGTAGCTTCCTAATGTTCTCCTACAATATAACAGCAGCATCTGGAAATGTTGTATTGATTTGTATACACTCGTGTGAGAATATGCACACACCCACAACTCTTTCCCCCTTTGGCTGCATCCTCAAGAATCTTGCACCAAGAAAGGAAGAAAAACTAAATTGGAGAACCGTAGAAAAAGCATCTCCTGTGTATATTAACTAGCAGCCAAATCCATCTCTCGCTTTATGCCTGAACCCAAATTGACTCCTGTTGAACGGATAGAAGGAGAGCAAACAAGGGGAGGAAAAAGGGAGATTTCTCTGAAAATGGGGTCATTCTGAAGAAGAACTAAGCAAAGAAGCTCAAAATGCACATGGATGGATGGATGGATGGATGATCTTCGGGGCAAGAGCAATTTTTCACTTTCTGCCTCTGTCGAGGAATGTGAATCGGCCAAAATTGTGTTCCCGTTCAAAGGGAGACTGAGATGGGGGAAGAACGATGCATTTAATGGATTGGGGTCAGCGGAGCAGGGAGAAACACGAGAAGAAAACGTGAAACTGCAGACTAGACAAGGAAGCAGCCGCCTTAAAGATCTCTCTTCAGAGGGGAGATCCAAGGAGGGCTAATCGTGCATCATCATCAGATGATCAACAAAATCGACTGGAAGGGAGGGTGATCAGAATCGACACATTGCCATGAGTGGCGCATGTGCTCCCTGTAATTCCCGGAAAGTCACTACACCACTGACTATAATCCACTCAAATGAAAAAAAGAGTCGATTTGTTGTTTGAGCAAAGAGGAGAAGGTTGGTCTACTAACTACAGGTAGTCCTTCACTTATGTCCAGAATTGAAGCTGGAATTTCTGTTGTTCAGCAAGGCAGTTGTTAATAGCAATAGCACTTAAACTTATATAACACTTCATAGTACCTTACAGCCCTCTCTAAGTGGTGTACAGAGTCAGCATGTTGCCCCCAACAATCTGGGTCTTTATACTGACCCAACTTTCAGCTGGTCAGGATTGAACTGCGGGCAGTGGGAATGGTTTTTATAGTAATAGCTCTTAGATTTATATACCGCTTCACAGTGCTTTACGGCCCTCTCTAAGCGGTTTACAGAGTCAGCCTATTGCCCCCCAACAATCTGAGTCCTCATTTTACCCACCTCGAAAGGAGGGAAAGCTGAGTCAACCCTGAGCCTTTCGAAGTGCTGACAGTGGGCAGAGTTTGCTTGCAATACTGCATTCTAACCACTGCGCCACCGTGGCTCTTAAGCGAATCACACCTAATTTTGCGATCTTTTTTGCCATGAGGATTAAGTGAATCTCTTGCTGTTGTTAAACAACACAGTTGCTAAGGGAATCAGGCTCCTCCCCCCCCCCCCACACACACACGCATCTCCTTGTTTTTGCTTGTTGGAAGCCAGTTGAGAAGGTCACAAATGGAGGGCCAGGACATAGTAACCATCATAAATACATGCCCGTTGCCATAGGTTCACCATCACGGCTATAGGTCCTCTAGTCCAAACCCCACCCCCTCAAGGAGGAGACCCTACATCACTTCTGACAAATGGCAGTCCGATCTGCCACAGAGGTCAGCAAGTGTCAGTAAAGATTGTTTCAGATATACAAACTCGGATTTTAAGCTCTGAACTGACCGATGAGCTGCAACCTCTCATATTTCCTAAGTAGTTGCTACTCAGTTGCTGTGGAGTTAGTAGCCGTAGAATATTATGGTTAATTCACCAACCTTCTCCTCCTTGCTCCCACAACAAATCAACTCCTCTTTTTTTATTTGATTGGTTTATATATATAGCTTTTGAACTCAATGTTTGAGAGGTGTTGTAGGACATCACTCATGGTGAGGTCTTCCTGACAGATAATTTACGATCACCCAAGGCAAGGTACAAATTTGTCTACGTTCTGTCTCTCTTAAACCCCTACAGTTTGCATTCATATTGTGATGCCCCTTAACTTATTATTATTATTATTATTATTATTATTATTATATTATATTTATATACCGCTCTACTCCCGGGGGACTCAGGGCGGTGTACAGACAAATGATAAAATACATATAATACAAATATTTTAAAGAATTGATTAAAATACAATAACTTAAATAAACTTAACATCTCATGTATCTGTATACATTTATATTTGCCTTGTGGTTCTTACTAATTGGGTTTGGGGTTTTATTTTCCTTTTTAAAAGCATAATTCTACTAGGGAAGCTGAAGTTGATCTATTCTCCAAAGCACCAGAAGAGCAAGACAAAGAAACAACGGAAGAAATCTAATCAAGGAGAGATCCAACTTAGAACGAAGGAGAAAATTCCCTGTTAATGAGAACAATTAACCAGTGGAACTGCTATCCTCCAGACCAGAGGTGGGTTTCAGCAGGTTCTGACCAGTTCTGGAGAACCGGTAGAAAAAATTCTGACTGGCCCCGCCCCCATCTATTCTCTGTCTCCTGGGTCCCAGCTGATTGGGAGGAAATGGGGATTTTGCAGTAACCTTCCCCTGGATTGGGGAGGGAATGGAGATTTTACAGCATCCTTCCCCTGGAGTGGGGTGGGAATGGAGATTTTACAGTATCCTTCCCATGCCACGCCCACCAAGCCTTGCCACGCCCACCATGCCACACCCACAGAACTGGTAATAAAAAAATTTGAAATCCACCACTGCTCCAGACATCATGGGTGCTCCATCACTGGAGTCTTTTAAGAAGAGATTGGACAGCCATCTGTCTGAAATGGTATAGGATCTCCTACTTCAGGCGTCTCCAACCTTGGCAACTTTAAGACTTGTGGACTTCAACTCCCAGAATTCCTCAGCCAGCTTTGCTTGAAGTCCACAAGTCTTAAAGTTGCCAAGGTTGGAAACCCCTGTCCTACTTGATCCAGGGGTTGGACTTAGAAGATCTCCAAAATCCCTTCCAATCCTATTACTCTCTGTTCGATGATCAGCTATCCACAGAGCTAGCCCCCTGCAATCTATAATTATATTGGTATCCAACTTCTGATCTGGAAAAAGTTAATCAAAGGAACAAGAATCTGAGGCATTCTTCCATTTATTAGCAAGAAAGCAGAAGATAACACTAGAATTCCAGCAAAGGACAATAATCAAAGTTTTGTGTGTGTGTATAGGCAATTTAAAGCTGCAAAATTCTTGCTGGTTTCTTCCCACTTTTTCAATGCAGGGGACTAATTCTGCAAAAATGAAGCCGTTTCTATCTCCCTCTTTTGATAACTGCTAGCTCATCTACCAATGTAAAAAAGAAAAAAAAACACCACCCCATTTAGAATCACGAATAATGTAGCTTTTAAGCTTTTTACAAAATTACTGGCTTTCAGACCCTCTTATGTTTTCAAAGCCTAACAAATGATGATTTTTTTTTTGCCGTTGCTTCTTTTCAAACATTGCCGTTGGGAAGACAAAAGCCCCCATTGTTCCAATTCCGTTGCAAAAAAATTGGTGATCCACCAAAGAGCAGGAAACATTCGTGAAAAGCAGGGCGAGGGCTCTGCCTTCTTACATTTACTTTGCCGTTCGCTTTCATCTGAATGCAAAAGCCATTTTGCGCATCCTATGCGTGGCAGGGAGATCGGCCCAGCTCTGGCATCCCGTGCCTCAGTTTCCTCATTGTTCTACCATAAATATTTCAAATTAAACCTATGTTGGGGTGAAGGCACAAGAGGACAAAAGGACAGGTCCCTTGTTTAAATAGAAGCTCTTTTCATGCATGAGAAGAATCAGGTGCCTGACTCAAAAGGATAACAAAGACTGGCTTTTAATGCATATCCCCTTTCAGATATCCGAACGTGCATTTGCACAGCTCTAAAAAATCCAAAGAAATAAACATTACTCTTAAGCCATGCCACTCTAGGCTGGACTTTTGTTCCCAAAATAGGCTCAGGTTGGACTTTCCTACAGCCGTGCTCCTTTGAAATGCCCCCCAGGCAGAGGAAAGAATCTCAAAATTTAAAAAAGGTTTCTGCTTTTCGTGATTTTTATTTATTTTTTTGTCTTTTCACCTCCGGACTTTCAGAAATCTTTTTGTGCGGAAGGCCAACGGAATGGAAAGTTGGCCAAGGATCAAACTGTCCTCTCTCTTTTTTTTTTTTTTTACGCCTCAGGCACAGCGGCCTGCCACTTCTGCAAGTGAAGCGACTCGAACGGCCCAGACCGCAGGAATCCTCCTCCATACGAGACTTGGTAAACAGCCGAAAATCAAGATGTTGTGATGGCTACTCGGAAAAAGAAAACTTGTTTTACAGGGGATGAAACTAAACTCATGGACAAGATAGGTCTTCACACTTGGCAGCTTTAAGACTCGTGGACTTCTGGTGCTTTGGAAAATAAGTTGACCCCCTCTTCTTTGTGGCAGACCCTCAAATATTGGAACACTGCTATCATGTCACCCACAGTCCTTTTTTAAACTAGTCTAGACACACTCAATTCCTGCAACCGTCCTTCATATATGTTTGTAACATTTTGCTGATAATGTTCCATAGTTTGGGTCATGAAACAACTGCAAGAAAAACCACCAAGCTCAGAGAGAATCAAGGACCTCACAGCCTCCTTCCCCTCCTTCTCCTTCTCCTCTTCCTTCTCCTTCTCCTTCTCCTCCTTCTCCTTCTCCTTCTCCTCCTTCCCTTTCTCCTCCTCCTTCTTCTCCTTCTCCTCACCCTCCTGTCTGCACATCCTACTTCCTTCTAGAACTGATGAAGTTATCTAGTTTGAGTCATGAAACATCTGCAAGAAGAACCACCAACTCAGAGAGAATCAAGGACTCCATAGCCTCCTTCCCCTCCTTCTCCTTCTCCTTCTCCTTCTCCTTCTCCTTCTCCTTCTCCT
>WNWU01013721.1:3796456-3816802 GCA_012654045.1 Ptyas mucosa
GAAGAGAAGAGAAGAGAAGAGAAGAGAAGAGAAGAGAAGAGAAGAGAAGAGAAGAGAAGAGAAGAGAAGAGAAGAGAAGAGAAGAGAAGAGAAGAGGACTGCAACTTTTGCAAAATTCTGCAGCAAGGCAAGAAAGATTTGGTATCAGGGTGAAACAGGGACATCCATGTATCTCACTTAGATTTTTCTTCTCCCTGAAGCCATTTTTGAGAGATGTTTCACATTCCTTTCTGAGTAGGAAACTGTTCTCAGTAGGGTCATTGCTGGAGAAAAGAAGAAGAAGCATGTTCCAATTGCAGAGAAAAACTGGCCCCGTGATCTGAGTCCCAGTCCGGCTGTACATAGTTTATTACTTGCGATGCCCTGACTTCTCTCCACGCATGGATGGGAGGCCGGGAGAGAAAACCCATCTCAAGGACGTTCCTTTAATTCCTTTTCAAAGTTCTGCATCAGCACAGAGTGAACAGTAATCATTTTTTATTTTTTTTAAAAAAAGAAAACATCTTTTTTTTTCCATTTCCATTTTCAGGAAGCATTTAAATGACCTGCTTTTTTTAAATAAATAAAAAAAATCTTACAACGCTAAATATTCTAAAATAGGCAAGGGTTCCCCTCCCACTCCACCACCCCCCCAACCAAGGGACCTTCTTCCTTTGCTGAAAGGATCCATTTGCTCGTGAAAAGAGAAAATAGAGGTGGAAGATCCCCACAATAAATAAATAATCACAAGGAAAGCAAGGAAGTGCACTTCATGTTAAGAGCCATGGTGGTGCAGTGGTTAGAATGCAGTTTTGTAAGCTGGTTCTGCCGACTGCCAGCAGTTCGATCCTGACCGCTCAAGGTTGACTCAGCCTTCCATCCTTCTGAGGTTGGTAAGAGAACCCAGATTGCTGGGGGCAAGAAGTTGACTTTGTAAACTGTTTAGAGTGGGCTGCAAAGCCCTGTGAAGCGGTATATAAGTCTAGAGGCTACAGCTATTGCAATTAAATAGAGACAAAAGGTCTGGCAGAAAATAAACCAAATTCTTACATTTCAAGTAAATGACAATGGTTGGCACTATACAAGATACCAGTTAAGAGCAACACGACAAAGATGATTAGGAAACCTAATAATCATGACTGTGGCATCCATTAAGCTGTTCAAGTTTTTTGCATATTTATATAGATGCCCGCATGCATATGTATGTATGCAGATACATATATAGATAGATGAGAGAGAGAGAGAGAGAGGAGAGAGGAGAGAGGAGAGAGAAAGATGGATAGATAGATATCCCCATGGATGGATGGATGGATGGATGGATGATATAGATGAGATGAGAGAGACATATAAATACATCCTCCTTTAATGGATGGATGGATGGAGAGAGACAGACAGACAGACAGATATGAGAGACACAGAGAGAGAGAGATGATAGATGATAGATAGATAGATAGATAGATAGATAGATAGATAGATAGATGCATACATACATACATACATACCCCAATGGATGGATGGATGGATGGATGGATGGAGAGAAAGAGAGAGAGAGAGAGAGAGAGAGAGAGAGATAGATAGATGCATACATACATACATACATACATACATACATACATACCCCGATGGATGGATGGATGGATGGATGGATGGAGAGAGAGATAGAGATAGATAGATAGATAGATAGATAGATAGATAGATAGATAGATAGATACATACATACATACATACATACATACCCCGATGGATGGATGGATAGATGGATGGATGGATGGATGAATGGATGGATGGATGGATAGAGATAGATAGATAGACAGACAGACAGACAGACAGACAGACAGACAGATAAATTCTGCATCCCTGAATCTGATTGGACCTACGACTTCTTGGCACATTTCCTCTTGCTAAGAACAGCCTAAAGGCCTTTGAAGGCTGTGAACAACTAAAAATATCCATGGCTTTTCCAAGCAGATCATTAATTCTGACCTTTCCCTTCTCTCTCCCTGCCCCCTTGCAAATGCACTTTGTCTGCCTTGCAAGTCTGCCAAAGTGTGTGTTGGGGGAGGGACGGACACATACACAGCCACACACACACACAGCCGATCAAACTCAATGGGCCCCAGTTAGAGCAAGCTGCGGAAGACGCATTCATCAACACGGCCTAAAATGTCCCTCTCTCCTCCTTTTCCAACGAAAGTGAAGCCGGGTGGAAGAAAATTAAACCTGGCCAGCTTCAAAGCACACCGCTAAAAAATAAATGGAAAAAAAAAACCCAAAACAAAACCTGCAGGTAACATTTACTTGATTGGAATAAATGATTGTGGTCACCGAGCTCCCTTCCAATTCTGAGATTCTGCATGCAGACGTGATAAAAAGCACCGTTTTCCTACAACAAGAGCGACAGCGGTAAGGAACGCGCCTTTTAAGGCTGCGAGCGCCTTAAAAACATGGTTTGGGTGCCAATCCTGCACAGCAGGGATTAGTACGTATACTAGAGGGAGATGTAATGAATGCACAAATATCACCGCGGTACTTTTGAAAGGCCCGTATGTGATGGATCCCCTCCATGAAGAAGCAATACACACCCGTCGTAGGAAGGAATAAAAATTCAGAGGAATGCAACTGTGCAACGTGTCACGATAAAAGAAATATAACGACAGGTACTTAGAAATACCGTGTTTCCCCGAAAATACAACCTACCCTGAAAATAAGCCCCAGCCTGGTTTTTACGCGTGTGCCTAATATAAACCCTACCCCAAAAATAAGTCCTAGGGAACGGGGTGGGGATGGCCAGCATAGGAGGCAGCGAGCACATGTGGGCCGATGGGGTTGGGGAGCAGCCGCAACCCACGCAGCACAGGTGAGTTGAGTACCTGTGCAAACAGCAGGTGGAAGCAGAGGTGGGGGGGAGGCAGGCGGTCTGGACTTGCTGCGTGGGCCATGGGAAAGCTGAGCATCGGTGAGCTGGAGTGGAAGGCGGCTGCAAGAGGCTCGTCTTCATGTGGCAACACCGGCAGCAGCAGAGGCAGAGCAATCTGGACGTGACACGCAGGCTGCGGGAAAGCCGAGTGGTGGTGGGACAGAGAGGCAGCCGGCCGAGGGAGGCTCATCTTCACGTCTGTCATCTTGCCTGCAGCCCACGTGGCACGTCTGGATCCCCCCTACCTTCCGCTCCGTGCACTTCCACTCTCCGCAGCCCCAGAGTACGCCGACCAAGAGACTGGCTGGCCGCAGCTGCTGCCAGATACCATCAGTCCCCACGCGCTTGCTGGCTCTTGTGCAGTGGTGAAATCTAACATTGGTTACTACCGGTTCTGTGGGCGTGGCTTGGTGGGGGGTAATGTGACTGGGTGGGGGTGGCCAATTTTTTATTTTTTTACTTTTAAAACCATTTTTTCTACAACCTCTTCGGCAAAGAGGTTGTAAAAAAATGCTTTCAAAAGGCTCTGACGATCCCAGCTGAGTTGCCTGATCGGCAGAGACTTTTTTTTCTTTTAAATGCCTCTGACGATCCAAGCTGAATTGCCTGATCGTCAGAGGCATTTAAAAGGGGAAAAAAAGGGTTTTTTTCTTTTAAAAGCCTTTGATGATCCCAGCTGAGCCGTGTGATCATCAGAGGCTTTTTTTTTTTACTTTTAAAAGCATTTTTTCGGCCGAAGAGGTTGTAGAAAAAATGCTTTTAAAAGTAAAAAAAAAAAGCCTCTGATGATTGTGCAGCTAAGCTGGGCATGGGGGGTGGGGGGGCAGGGATTTTTGCTAACGGTTCTCCGAACCACCTGCCTCCATCGCTACCAGATTGGGCGATCCGGTCCAAACCGGGAGCATTTCACCCCTGCTCTTGTGGGTATACCAGAGGGTGGGGTGCCCAGTTGGGCTGATCACCCTGAAATTGTGTTTCCCTGAAAATAAGCCCTAGTGCTTTTTTGGGGCCCAAAAGAAAATAAGACTGGGTCTTATTTTGGGGGAAACATGGGTAGATAGGAAATTACGACATTTGCTAATGACAAACCGCAAGTAGGGACGAAGGACACGTAAAGCTTACGCAAGGTATAATTCAGACGGTCATTAAATAAATAGTTGTAATTGTAGACTACCTGTATGTGCCTAACTTAACAGCTAAGATAACTTCTTAGAAACTCCCAACAACTTCTTTTTTTACAAATCCCTTGGAGTACTACGCATTTCCAGATCCCATCTGCTGAGCAATAAAAACGAAGAAGTAAATACACACACACACACACACACACACGGCTCACTGCAAATTCAGACGATTGCGCTTCAGAAGGTCTGTTCATTTATGCTGGCAGCCATTGTTTTGATCCCCATAAATTATTTGTTTAAACACATCACCGTTCTATGCATTTCCCAGAGAGAGAGAGAAAATAATTGCTAACTTACTTTTCAAGGACATTCCTCAGGTGAATATTTCTTTCAGTGAGTTTCAACAAATCGAGGTTTGGGATTCAACCAAAGCATCCATCCAAGATTTCTGAAATAAAAATAATGCAATTTTTTTTAAAAGAAAAAAAAAAGAAAGAAAAGCCAGCTACAACTATCCAGTGATAGATAACTACATCCCCCATTTATACAAGTATCTTTGGCGTGAGTTTCTCGATAAAAGCCTGATGCATTTAAAAGAACGAAAAATACAAATACATTTCTTTGAAATACAGGTGATATGTGTTCATTTAGTGATCATTCAAAGTTACAATGTACAAAGTTATGACCAGAGACATGCTTGCTTGGCTCCAAACCGTAAAATATAAAAAAAGACTCATGGTATCTTGCACTACACATTATCACAGTGGCGAGATTGACGTATGCTCAATTTTGGAAAAACAAAAATACTCCATCAGAGGAGGCAATTATAAAGAAGATTTTAGAATGTGCAGAAGCAGATAAATTGACTAAAGAACTAAAAGATAGAGACCAAACACAAACATGTTTATCCTGAGAAAAAGTATATATTTGGCTAGAAAAGAGAAAATCATAACCCAAACTAGACGAGGAATTGTATTTATTGAGAAACTTATACTATACAAGTAAAGTGAGGTCGGATAGACCTAATTGATCTATAAAGGTATACAAGTTGTTCTGTCTCCCCTGTAATATAATATAGATATATTGTACCGAATAGTAGGTTATTAAGGTACTACTTATAGGTATGCTTGTTATTTGTTGTGTTGTTTTGTATGTTATTTATATGGTGTGTTGTTTTCTTTTTTAATGAAAAATGTAAATAAAGACTATTTTTTAAAAAAAAAAAGTTACGATGGCACTGAAAAAAGTGACTTATGACCATTTTTCACAATTATGACCACCGCAGCATCCCCATGGTCATGTGATCAAAATTCAGAGACTTGGCAACTGGCATGTACTCATGACGGTTGCAAAAGTCCCAGGGTCACATGATCCCCTTTTGTGACCTTTTGTTGTGGCCCGTCAGCGGCCTGTGCGGATTGTAGCTGATTCAGACAGTGAGGAGGCTGGTGTGGTGCTGTGCCAGCAGCCTGTGCAGCTGGCACTCGAGTCAGACAGTGAGGAGGCTGGAGAAGATGTGGTGCCAGAGGTGAGGATTCAGCCAGGGCCTTCAGAACCTCCAGAAGCTCCCTTAAGTGAAGAGGACGAAGAGGAGGAGCCTCTTCTCGATGCACGGGTGTGCAGAGCTGCCAAAAGGCAGGAGTGGCTCCTCAGGAGGAGGTCTCCTCAAGAGTAAGGCTTGTGGCTAATTGGCCACTCCCTTAGCCTATTTAAGGAGGAACGCCAACTGAAGCAATTTGTAGGGAACAACTTTAGTTCACTCTCCTTTGCGTCTGGATTCTCTGCACATTGCTTCTGGGCTTTCTGCCAACCTTCGTAAGATTGTGATTACTTTCTCTTTGGTTTCTTGTAGGCTGTTAAGAAAGTTTATTAACAGCCTTTGTTTTGAAAAAGAGTGAGTTAGTTTAGTAAATTAAGTTTTGTACAAACTTTGTGCGTGCTGTGTTCTTTGGGATCCGTAGCTGGGACAGAACACCTTCTGACAAACAATGCCAATTGGGAAGCCAGATTCACTTAGCAACATTGTGTTACTAACTTAACAACTGCAACCGTTGACTTAACAACTGTGGCATCATAAAACAAAGCAAAACTCACTTAAGAAATATTTCCCTTAGCAACAGAAATTTCGGGCATTACACAAAAACTAACGAATGCGGCAGAGGTGAGTTTCAGCAGGTTCTGACCAGTTCTGGAGAACTGGTAGCGGAAATTTTGAGTAGTTCAGAGAACCGGTAGTAAAAATTCTGGCTGGCCCCACCCCCATCTATTCTCTGCCTCCCAATCCCAGCTGATCAGAAAGAAATGGGGATTTTGCAATATCCTTCCCCCAGGAGTGGGGAGGGAATGGGGATTTTACAGTATCCTTCCCCTGCCATGCCCACCAAGCCACGCCCACCAAGTCATGCTATGCCCACCAAGCCACACCCACAGAACTGGTAGTAAAAAAAATTTGAAACCCACCACTGGATTGCGATCATAAGGCCGTATTTTAAAAAAAGAATTTAAGAAAACCCTTGCTTATTTTTTGCGATTTTTATAAAGTGGGTCTCCGGAGGGGGCTCTTTGTGCCTACTTTCTATAATATGAATAAATGCCCCTTCGAGTCAATAAAATGCAAAGATTTTATGTTAAAATGCCTTTGCTAAGGTGTCTACCGTCCCTTTTCAGCAGAATGGAGAGTGACCAAGCATAACGGAAACCTGGATTAATTTCAAACTCATCACGTAATTGTGTGTTATTTCCCACGAGGTTCCCAAAACAGGTTGCAGGCACGATGAGACATGAATTCCATATTTATTTGGGGGGGGGGGAATCCACCAGAGTCAAAGCAAACACACAATTCTCACGACGGGAATGAAATTTAACTTCCCAGTTCTCTGGTTTTAAATTTTTTCCCCCTTCTCTTTGTTTCCCCAAACTGAGTACTTGCGTTTTCTGCACGGTGACAATTCCACATTAAACCCTGCAGCCATAAATAGATTTGGGGGGGGGGGCAGGGGGGAAATCACCTCCGATCTACCATGATTCAAAGTCGGGCAAATCGAGATGCAAATTGCATAAGGACTTTTTTTTTTTGATAAACAAATTAGGCGATTGCTGGATCACCTTTCAAGTATCGTGACAATGTTTGCCAGCAGAGAAGAGAATATAATTAAACTCCAGGGTGGGATGGCAGAAGGCGATATTACATGCTAATGCCCCAGGCTTTTCTTCACTTTTCTTACACTAATCTTGGCAATCATTCCTTTATAATAAATTCCTTAAACCCCAACGGGTTTCATATACCAAAGCGGGCCTTTCCGTTGAAAAAAATTCCGCTGAAATGTATTTATAGATGACCAAGGTTTATTACTGGGGGAAACAGGTTTAATTGATTAAATTCTAATACATAAGTAACCCTTGACTTACCACAGTTCATTTAGGGACCATTCCAAGTTACAACGGCACTGAAAAATAGGACTTATGACCCTTTTTCACACCTGTGACCATTGCAGCATCCCCCTGGTCATGTGATCAGAATTCAGAGGCTTAGAAACTGGCATGTACTTATGACAGTTGCAGTGTCTTAAGAGTCACGTGATTCCCCTTTGGTGACCTTCTGACAAGTCAGGTCAATGGGGAAGCTGGATTCACTTAACAACCAGGTTCCCAACTGATCAACTGCAACAATTCACTTAACAACCGTGGCAAGAAAAGTCGTAATACGGGGCAATGTCTCACTTCACCACAGAAATGTGGGCTCCATTGTGGTCGCAAGTCCAGGACTTAAGTACGGTGTCCTTCAGAGGGATGGAAGGCTCATTTCAGCGCCGTCCCTCCCTACAAAATGAACATCTGTAAGCCAAGGTACTTGTTAAAAACAGTGCTGCGATTCAACTTTACAGCACTATTCGTTCCTTCCTCAATTAAAATTACTCCATTAATATTTCATAAATCGATTGACAATTATACCAAATTCGAGAGCAATAGCTGTGGGCCTTCCCCAAAGGGTGGCATTTATAGCAAAATATATCGGTGGCCGCATGCGGATTAGACAGAAAAGATATATTCAATGTTAGGGAACAACCAGATTTTAATACAGTTTACAACCAACAACTGAGGACCAGAATTTCCATTGCCAAGCAAGGCGATTCTTAAGTGAGTTACTTCCGATTGTATGACAACGTTTTGCTACAACTGTTAAACAAATCACTGCAGGTGTGAAATGAATAATACGGTCTGACTTCCCCCATTGATTTGGCTTGTTGGAAGCAAGCTGGGAAGGTTGCAAATGAAGATCACATGATCCCAGGATGCTACAATGGCATCCTAAATGCATGCCGGTTCCCAAGCGGCCCGAATTTTGATCACGTGACAATGGGCACTCTGCAATGATCAACGGTTGTCAAATAACTCAAAGCAGTGAACGTATTTAATACTCCTTCCTCCTTCTATTTTCCCCACAACAAAAACCCTGTAAGATTAGTTGACCAAAGAGGGAGTGATTGGCCCAAAGTCACCCAACTGGCTTTCATGCCTAAGGTGGGACTAGAATTCCCAGTCTCCTGGTGATTGGCCCAGAGTCACCTAGGCAACTATCATGTCTAAGACGGGACTAGAATTCACTGTCTCCTGGCCTAAAGTCACCCAACTGGCTCTCATGCTTAAGGTGGGGCTAGAACTCACAGTCTCCAGCTGATTGGCCCAAAGACACCCAGCAGGCTTTCATGCCCTAAATCGGGACTAGAACTCCCAATCCCCTGGCTTGTAGCCTTAACCATTAGATCAAACTGATCCTAGGACTCTATAACCATGCTAAACAAATACTAGGTGCCTAAATTGTGATCACATGACAGCATGGGAAGGCTGCAACAGTTGTAAATGTGGTGTTCTGCCCCAGCTAGGGACCCCAAAGAACGCAGCACACACAAAGTCTGTACAAACCTTAGTTTACTAAATTAAATCAGTCTTTTTCAAAGAAAGGCTGTTAACTAACTTTCATAACAGTCTAGAAGAATCCAAAGAATAAATAATCGTAATGTTACTAGGATTGGCAGAAAGCCCAGAAGCAATTTGCAGAGAACTCAGAGTGAACGAAGTTGTTCCCTGCAAATTGCTTCAGTCGGCGTTCCTCCTTAAATAGGCTGAGGGAGTGGCCAATTAGCCCCAAGCCTTACTCTCGAGGAGACCTCCTCCTGAGGAGCTACTCCTGCCTTTTGACAGCTCTGCGCACCCGTGCATCGAGAAGAGGCTCCTCCTCTTCTTCCTCTTCACTTATGGGAACTTCTGGAGGTTCTGAAGGTCCTGGCTAAATCCCCGCCTCTGGCATAACATCTTCTCCAGCCTCCTCATTGTCCAACTCGAGTGCCAGCTGCACAGGCTGCTGGCGCAGCCCCACACCAGCCTCCTCACTGTCCAAATCCGCCACCAGCCGCACAGGCCACTGACGGGCCACAACATGTGGGGACCAACTGTAAGTCACTTGTTTCATTGCCATTGTAACTTTCGGACAGTCACTAAAGAAACGATTGTAAGTTGAGAACCAAACCATTCGTTTAGTGTCCTTCCTGAAATGTTTGCTGACCGAAAAAACCAAGAACGTAAAAGCATTTGCTTCAGGTTGCGTAAGTCAAAGGACAAAGAGTTGGCGATAATTAATAGCGGCGCTAATTTTACGATCTGTACACAGGTCGTGTGTGGCCCAACATCCATTATTGTCGCCTTCCTTGTCCTCCAGACCCATTCAGCAGTTAATCAGTAACTTGTCCTATTTCTCTTAGGAATAAAATTCCAGGAAAGAGGCTAGGGAATTAAGGCAGTGGCTCTTTTATTGCCATACTAATTAAATGTAATTAAATTAATGGCAGGCTGGAATGGAAAGTATTTTAAGGAAATCAAAAAGTATTTGCTTTACATTCACCCAGAACACAGCAACTACGTCCACGCAGAATTTAGTATAAATAGTTAGTCGCTGGCTGAATTTGTGACAGATGCCCAATTAAGTTTGTCAGGTTTTATTAGCAGGTATATGACTAATGAACAATTGGGTTAATTTAAACTGCCAATATTCAGAAAAGAAAAGGGAACTTTAAAAAAAAGAAAAGAAAAAAACCTTCCTTTTGCTACTCTGGGCTAACATGTATAAACTTTACTTAAAAACAGCGCTGTTCATTGGAAGCCTTTAAATGTTTAGAAATCTGTTAGAGGTATACTGTTGAACACCGGGGAAATAGATTGCCTTCCTGATCCCTGAATGTGTATTGATCCCTTTTTCCGATGCTCTAAAGGGATTCGGGGGGTTTTATGAGCTTGTGGACATCACTTTGACAAATGTCTTTGAGAACCAGCAAGCTACTTCCAAAATCTTGCCAAGAAAAATAGAAGGACTATTCCTGGCAATCCCCAGGAGTTAACATGGATTGAGAATACAGAATAACAGAGGTGGAAGGGACCTCGGAGGTCTTCTAGTCCAACCCAGTGCTTAGGCAGGAGACCAGTGGTAGGATTCAGATTTTTTTTACTACCGGTTCTGTGGGCGTGGCTTGGTGGGTGTGGCAGGGGAAGGGTACTGCAAAATCTCCATTCCCACCCCACTCCAGGGAAAGGCTACTGCAAAATCCCCATTTCTTCCCGATCGGCTAGGACTTGGGAGGCAGAGAATAGATGGGGGCGGAGCCAGTCAGAATTTTTACTACCGGCTCTCCAAACTACTCAAAATTTCCGCTACCGGTTCTCCAGAACTGGTCAGAACCTGCTGAAACCCACCTCTGCAGGAGACCTTATTCCAGTGATGGCGAACATTTTCGGCACCGAGTGCCCAAACCAGAACGCAAATGGACACATGCAAGCACACACATCGGAGCATCGGAAACCTGAACACCAGGCGGCCGGTGTGCATGCATGCGCTGGCTACCTGGTGTTTGGGTTTCTGGCATGCGCATGCACGCATGGTTTTTGCGTGCACCAGAGCACCAGAAACCCAAACAACAAGTGGCTGGTACATGCATGCGCACTGGCCAGCTGGTCTTTGGGTTTCCGGCACATGGTGCCATAGGTTCGCCATCACGGCCTTATATCATTTCAGACAAATGGATGTCCAGCCTCTTCTTAAAAGCCTCCAGTGATGGAGCACCCACAACTTCTGGAGGGAAAACGTTCCACTGGTTAATTGTTCTCACTGTCAGGAAATTTCTCCTTTGTTCTAGGTTGGATGGATCTCTCTTTAATGAACTTCCACCTCTCACTTCTTGTCCTGACTTCTGGTGCTTTGGAGAGTCCTTTTCTCCATGATAGTCCCCAAGCAACAGAATGACAGACTTGGAAGGGACTTTAGAGGTCTTCTAATCCAACTCCCTGCTCGAGCAAGAAATCTTGTACCAGTGATGGCTAACCTTTTTGCCATCGCGTGCCAAAAGCGGGGGGAGCGCGAGCGGGGGAACGGGAGCGGGAGCGGGAGCGGGAGCGGGAGCGGGAGCGGGGGGGCCCACCCACACCCATACCCATACCCATACCCATAATTCTATGCACCCCACCCCCCACGCATGCGTATGCGACCCCCCCGCTTTTGGCACGCGATGGCACGGTGGGCCCAATAAGCCCATTTTTCCCCCTTCCCAGGCTCCAGAGGCTTTCTAGGAAGTTGGCAAATAGGCCATTTCCGGTCTCTGGAAGGCCTCCAGGTGGGTGGGGAAGGCCACTTTTGCCCTTCCCAGGCTCCTAGAAAGCCTCTGGAGCCTGGGGGAGAGAGAAAAACGGGCCTTCCCCACATACACCCAGGGGCTCTGGAGGCAGGAAACAGCCTGTTTCCCTACTTCCGGTGGGCCCAGAAGGCCTGAAAATCAGCTGGCCAGTGCGTGCATGCACGCTGGATGTGAGCTCGCGTGCCTACTGGTATGGCTCTGCATGCCACCTGTTTCTAACCATGCGTTAGGCGAAGGAGAACATGAATACAATGTAGTTCATGAGTAAGTACATGAACTTACTTGCCCTTGACCTGCAACTGCAGTTGAGCCCAAAATTTCTGCTAAGCGAGACAGTCGTTATGTGAATTTTGTCCCATTTGACCACCTTTCCTGCCACGGTTGTTAAGTGAATCTGACTTTGCCTGTCAGAAGGTTACAAAAGGGGATCATGAGACCCAGGCATTCATACTAGTCAGTTGCCAAGCGACTGAATTTTGATCTTGTGATTTTGAGATGCTGGAACAGTCGTAAGTATGAAAAATTATCACATTTTTCAGTGCTGTTGTAATTTTGAACAGTCACTAAATCATCATCATCTTTTGGTGACCCCATAATCCCTTGCAGGGTGGAGTCTGGGCAACTGAATGGAGCTGAGTGTTTACTGGCCAGATGCCCTTCCTGTCACCAATGCGGAGTTTTGTTCGGGAGATATATTCTCAGTGTGCCCAGAGAGAGAAATATCTGCCTCTACCTAGAATCGAACTCACAACCTCCTGATTGTGAGGCGAGAGCTCCACCTCTAGGCCACCGACCCACTCCTTTTGAATGGACACTAAATGAACTGTAGTAAATCAAGGATTAATTCTACTACATTCTCTCCCACTATTCTTTCATTTAAGGTGTCCTGTTTGGTAGTTGAGACTAGAACTGGTCTCTCTCTGCTTCTAGCCCAACATTTAAATCCCTGCACCACACTGCTTAAGTCTTCAATTTTTTTTTTAAGAAAAGCCAGATAACATGAGCAGAAGCACAGATTAAGCCAGGTAATAGCAACTCTAATCCACGCTATTGACGCCTTCTCAAAGAACACGAATTATATCAAGGTATTCCCCAACCTCCGAAAATAGCGACTATAATTAGTCAGGGATTAGAGTCAGAAACTCAAAATTGCTCGCAATAAATAAAATCAGATGGAAGACGGGCAAAAGCAGAGGTGAGTAATCAGACCCAACCGCAACCTAGGAAAAAAAAGGGGGGGAAATGCAGAATTTATTATCTGAAGCAATAATTCATACGCCCCAAGTAGAGAGGAACAGATACCGCAAGCGCAAATTGCTAAATGACATTTAATGCAAGTATAACATGGAGATATTCGGTGTCTCTCTGCTATACGTCTTCCAGAATGGCTGCCTCTCCGCAATTTATGTTACTGTAAGATGGGCTCTGTAGCCCTTCTTCATATCCTACGAAATAATACAGTTTCTGGCGCCAATATTATTAAGAAGCAGGAGATTAATAATAACACAATTAAATGCTGCCATGTGTTTTAAAGCAACCTATTGGAGACGGATTACAGAAAAGAGCCGAGAAGATGACTAAGAATGTAAACTAAGAGTACAATTTAAGGTGAATGCAAGCAATGATACTCAGTCTGGAAACTGCCTTTTAGAGCGGGGGTCTCCAACCTTGGCAACTTTAAGACTTGTGGACTTCAACTCCCAGAGTTCCTCAGCCAGCTTTGCTGGCTGAGGAACTCTGGAAGTTGAAGTCCACAAGTCTTAAAGTTGCCAAGGTTGGAGACCCCTGTTTTAGAGACAGCAGTCTCCCAGGAAAACTGTATTGTCGAGAGCAGAAATTGCACGAAACCCACCGAGCCTGGAGAGATGGCGGCAGGGGTGAGTTGCCCCCGGTTCGATCTGGTTCTTGCGAACCGGTAGTAAAACCATCGGGAGGCTCCGCCTACCCGCTCGGATGTCATTATAGACAATCTGCGCCTGCACAGAAGTGTGTGCGTGCTCCCGTTGCAAACCGGTAGTAAAGGTAAGTAGACCCCACCCCTGGATGGCCGGTTATGTAGGCACGTTCACACTGTCATCCCAGCCTCTTCTGTTTAACGTCATCATCAGCCCACTGTCTTGGCTACAATATACGGTTCTTCATTATTTCCCTACCTACTTTTGAATATTTGATAAGCTTTATCCCCCCCCCAAAGACAGAACATTTACATTCTGTGAATTTTTAAAAACTTGCTCCAGAAATCTCTTTCCTACAATCATACAGATGGTAGAACATTATTATCTCATGCGGCTAATGGGCGCCTGAAGCCAAGCTAAAGCTATTCCGCCTGTGAATAGAATATCCAACATGTCCAAGAAGAAGAGATTGGACAATCATTTGTGTGAAATGGTCTAGAGTTTCCTGCCTGAGCAGGAGGTTGGACTAGAAGACCTCCAAGGTCCCTTCCAACTCTGTTATTCTATTCTATTCTATTCTATTCTATTCTATTCTATTCTATTCTATTCTATTCTATTCTATTCTATTCTATTCTATTCTATTCTATTCTATTCTACCATACTCTACTCTACTCTACCATACTCTACTCTACTCTACTCTATTCTACCATACTCTACTTACTCTACTCTACCATACTCTACTCTACTCTACTCTACTCTACTCTACCCTACCCTACCCTACCCTACCCTACCCTACCCTACCCTACCCTACCCTACCCTATTCTATTCTATTCTATTCTATTCTATTCTATTCTATTCTATTCTATTCTATTCTTTATGGAACTTATTCAAGAGATATTCAAGTTATTCACAGTCTGGTCCATTTTGAACCATTTGGTGAACCTCACATTGACCGAAAAATGTAAAGTTACTGGCAAAGGAGATCAAGAAGTTAGGGTTCGCAGCTGTTTTGGAGACTGGAGGCTAAAACATATGAAGAACGGTTGCAGGAATTGGGTAGGTCCAGTTTAAATCTGGTTAATGAAATCCCCTGTGAATCTTCCTTGCTCGGAGATGCCAGAGATAGATAGAGTCTCCTGCTCGAGCAGGGAGATGGACTACATGACCTCCAAGGTCCCTTCCAACCCTGTTATTCTATGTTCGGTGTTCTAACTGGCTTCATGGGACCCTCTAAGTGAAGGATAGAGGAGCATGATGGGGCCTGGGAGATTTGATTCCTAATTTTCCATCAGGAATGGTCTAGGCCAGGCCTCTTACTTGAGTAAGGGGTTGGTCTAGATGACCTCCAAAGCCTGTTCCATCACAAGATTCCATTTTGATGGAAAAACTTGCCAGACCAACTTTCAAACTCCACATTAGCCGGGATAATTAATGGTTTCTAATTAGCCATTTATCTCTTCTTTCCACTCGTTAGGTCAGATGGAAATTACAGGAAGGAACATTTTAATTCTAAATTGCACTTGCTAATTCCTTCCTACGCCCATTCATTTGAACTCATTCGAACCCCCATCGGAACTGTAATTTTGATTCACGCCCAACTAGATCCCATGACTTGCTTAACAACCCTCGTTGACATTCTGCTCCCGCTTGTGGTCGTAAGTCAAGGACTTTTTTGGGGGGGGCTAATGGCAAAAACACTTCTGGGTTCAGCTCGAAAATAAAATGAATTTTGCTTGTCGGAAGCCGGGTATGGAAGGGGAAATCAAAACTGGCAGGAATGGCCAACGCTCCAGAAGACAGGCTGAAGATACAGAAGGATCTTGACAGACTTGAACCCTGGGCCCTGTCTAACAAAAAGAAATTCGATGGTGAAGGAAATAAGGTTCTACGTTTAGGCAAGAAAAGACAAATGCACAGGTATAGTATAGGTGGTACCTGGCTCAAGAGCAGTACCTGGGAGAGGGATCTTGGAGTCCTAGCAGATGATCCCTTAAATATGAGCCAGCCGTGTGTTTCAGCAGCAAAAAAAGGCCAATGCTATCCTAGGCTGCATTAAGAGGAGTCTCAAGATCACATGTATTATTAGTACCACATTATAAGGCCTTGATAAGGCCACACTTGGAATATTGCGTACAGTTTTGTTCGCCATGATATAAAAAAGATGTGGAGACTCTAGAAAGAGGGCAGAGAAGAGCAACAAAGAGGATTAGGGGACTGGAGGCTAAAACATAGGAAGAATGGTTGCAGGAACTGGGTAAGTCTAGTTTAATGAAAAGAAGGACTAGGGGTGACATGATAGCAGGCTTCCAATATTTGAGGAACTGCCCCAAAGAAGAGGGAGTCAAGCTATTGTCCAAAGCACCTGAAGGCAGGACAAGAAGCAATGGATGGAAACTAATCAAGGAGAGAAGCAGCCTGGAACTAAGGAGAAATTTCCTGACAGAGAGAACAATTAACTGGTGGAACAACTTGCCTCCAGAAGTTGTGGGTGCTCCAACACTGGAGGTTTTCAAGAAAAGAACAAACAGTCATTTTTCCAGAATCGTATAGATCTCCTTTTTCAGCAGGGGGTTGTACTAGAAGACCTCCAAGGTCCCTCCCAACTCAGAATCAGAATACAACTGGAAGGAACCTTCTAGTCCAGCCCCCTACTCAAGCAGGAGACCCTAAACCATTCAGACAAGTGACGGTCCATTATTTTCTTAAAAACCTCCAGTGATGGATCATCCACAACCTCTGGTGGCAAGCTGTTCCACTGGTTAATTGTTCTCACTGTTAGGAAGATTCTCCTTAATTCCAGGTTGCTTCTCTCCTTGATTAGTTTTGCACTCATTGTTTCTTGTCCTGACCTCGGGTGCTTTGGAAAATAATTTGAACCCCTCTTCTTTGTGGAAGCCCCTCAAATATTAGAATACTGCTATCATGCCCCCACCTCATTTATTTTGATATTCTCTAATGCATAGGGGTCATCTGAACCACTTTGAATAGGCTTCTGACTGAATAAGTGACAGGGGGGAAAATATCCAATAATCTTGTTGAATGGCCTGATCAGGGCCAGCTACACTAGGTTAAGGTCACAAGTACAGGTATCTAGAGAGCAACTGACTCAGTCTGTCTTGAAAAATAATTCTGCCTAGCTTCTTTGCTGGACCTGCCAGAATCTGGCCGGTGAATCTATTTATATTCGTATGAAACCCGATCTGAATTTATGAATTCAAGATAAATCTAACGTATTTCCTTCAACCTTAAAATCTTCTTTTTTGTTGGCAAGGCCAGGACACTGGAGTTCATTCAGCCTGTTCTGGATAGAATTACACAGTCTGAAATAACCGAAATAAGAGTTGTGGATGTCTCTTGTTGCTGCCTCTGAATGACTAGGCTGCAACAATATCAAGGAATATATTTGCGCAAAATATGTCATCTACAAGTCTGTAGAGATTCTCAGCCATCCAGGTCATGGTTGTCCCAAAGGTGCTTTTTCAGGACTTGTCCAGGCAGTTTCCAAGGATTGAACAGAATTGAAGAAAAATAATATGAGTGAGAGGTGAGACTTTCTCATATGATCTAGGCTGATTAATGTTATATTTTGTTTTGATATTTTCAAAACTGTAAGTGGGTGCAGTAAAGATATTTGCAGTCTTAAGGAATTGAATTTGCTGTTGAATTGTTGTTAGTTGGGAAGTTGTGTCCGACCCATTGCGACCCCATGGACAACGTTCCTCCAGGCCTTCCTGTCCTCTACCATCCTCTGGAGTCCATTTAAGCTCATGCCTTCTGCTTCCATGACTCCATCCAGCCACCTCGTTCTCTGCCGTCCCCTTCTTCTTTTGCCCTCCATCGTTCCCAGCATGAGGCTCTTCTCCAGTTAGTCCTTCCTTCTCATTAGGTGGCCAAGGTACTTGAGTTTCCTCTTCAGGATCTGGCCTTCTAAAGAGCAGTCAGGGTTGATCTCCTCTAGGACCGACCGGTTGGATCACCCTGCAGTCCAAGGGACTCACTCTCAGGAGTCTTCTCCAGCACCAGAGTTCAAAGGCCTCCATTCTTCGGTGCTCGGCCTTCCTTATGGTCCAACTTTCACAGCTGTTGAATTGGGTACCCCAAATTTTATTCTATTAAATTAGGAACTTTATATGCAATAATTGTTCAGTGCAGAAAAGAGTTATTCCCAAGTCACCATCTTACATTATAGATGAAAGCACTCACTCCTTGTTTATAAAGTGGCACTCCATCAGTTCAACGGTAAGACTAATTAACATTAATTTAGGTAATCATGGTTTAATGATTTACCTAAACGTCAGATTGCATGATTTTTTTCCCCTCCTATGTAATGCGATATGCTTTCTCATTCTTTTTCATTGCTTTTTGCACGAATATATAAATATAAATATATGCACAGCTTTGCACAAAATAAATATAAGGAAAGGTATAAAAACACGTACCTTGAAAAAATAAAGGTAGCTAACAGCCTAACATGAGGTTATTCTAATTTGTTTTTTTTTTTAGTTTTTTATTTTATTTTTTATATTTGGGCAAGAAAAACAAAATGCACAGGTACCGTATATGTGGTACCTAGCTCAATAGTAGTAACTGTGAAAGGGATCTTGGAGTCCTAGTGGACAACCATTTAAATAGGAGCCAGCCATGTGCAGCAGCTGCCAAAAAAGCCAACACAGTTCTGGGCTGCATCAACAGAGGGATAGAATCAAGATCACGTGAAGTGTTAATACCACTTTATAAGGCCACACTTGGAATATGGCATCCAGTTTTGGTCGCCATGATGTAAAAAAGATGTGGAGACTCTAGAAAGAGTGCGGAGAAGAGCAACAAGAATGATTAGGGGACTGGAGGCTAAAACATATGAAGAACGGTTGCAGGAACTGGGTATGTCTAGTTTAATGAAAAGAAGGACTAAGGGAGACATGATAGCAGCCTTCCAATATCTCAGGGGCTGCCCCAAAGAAGAGGGAGTCAAGCTATTCTCCAAAGCACCTGAGGGCAGGACAAGAAGCAATGGGTGGAAACTAATCAAGGAGACAGGAAACCTAGAACTAAGGAGGAATTTCCTGACAGTTAGAACAATTCATCAGTGGAAAAACTTGCCTCCAGAAGTTGTGAATGCTCCAACACTAGAAATTTTTAAGAAGATGTTGGATAACCATTTGTCTGAAGTGGTGTAGGGTTTCCTGCCTGGGCAAGGGGTTGGACTAGAAGACCTCCAAGATCCCTTCCAACTCTGTTATTCTATTCTATTCTATTTTTATTTCTCATAAACATGTCTTAAATGTATAGTCTCTTATCCATTGTTGATCATACATATTCTCTTTTAACTTTCATTCCAGGAGGAAAGAAGGAAGTAGAAGAGAATAGAAAAAGGGAGGGAAGGGAAAGAGAGGAGAAGGAGAAGAAGGATTGTTATAAAATAAGAGAGATGGAATGGTAGAAGAGCAACCCCGAGCATACTCAAACTTTAAAAGGTTACTCTGATTTGTGAAAATGATTATCATGATACACTAAATTATTTTACTGCATTTCTTGTATGTTCCACTAACAAGTGTGGCCAAAAATGAGGTGCAGAAATGTTGGCCTCAACCATCGTCGTAGGTCGAGGACTTGTATTTGGCCCAGGTGCTGCTATAACGAAACAGAAATAAGATATAATAACCCAAAGACTGCTGGACAAAGGAAATTCATAAGGAAACATTTGTCTCAAATCTTACAGCAAACGAGATGAAAAAATAATTTGAAAGTAGTATACATAATAATTAACCATATTTTTAAAAGATTGTCTCATACGATCTTCTTGTGCTATTTCAGAGATGCCTCAGAAAAGATAATTTAGCATGAAAGATAGTTTAAAAACCTATTAGATATAATGAATAAACCGGCGCCGTCCCCAAATAATAATATTTCAAAATAGGGCTCACAACTAATTAAATAGAAAGCAGAAGCAAATAGCTGAATCTAACTGTAATGGAAGCCGAATTAAGTCCCCGTCCCAAGATAATCTAAAATCTGTTTGTTTTCTCTCTGATAAAGAAGATACAGTCCCTCTCCAGCACTGCAAAATATAGATATATATATAGAAAATATCATTTAATAACTAGTCTAATCTCCGATTTTGTCTGTCGAGATTTTGATCCCCATTTAATAATCAATTGTTCCCAATTCTTCTTCCCTTTCAAGTCTTAAGAGATCAAATGCGGTCAAATCCACCAGTTCCATTTACATCTAATTGAGAGAAAAGCTACTTAGAAATCCTTTTGGAATTAAAAAGATACGATCATCCCTCGTCAGTGTGTGTTATTTTTTTCGCGGGAAAAATCCTGCTGTGTATCAAATGGAAGAGGCATTCAGATAACTTTTGTGCTGGAGAAAAGGCTTATTGTGGGAATAAGGTTAATAAACCAATCTGAATCCATCTGACATCATGTGGTGCTTTGCACTTACTTAATTCCCCTTCTGTTACCCAGCCTCTCCATCACAGAATTGGATACAAAAATCTATAAGTGAAAATGCTACCTGTCCTTGGACCACAAATCTCAAATCCACCTCCTGCTGCTGTCCAACTGGGAATCTAGAGTTACATAGGTAGACAGGAAGACAGATGGCTAGAGATAGATAGACGGACAGATGGACAGATTGTTAGATTGGGTGGGTGGATAGATAGAGACATGATAGATATAGCTAGAAGAGAGAGAGATGGATGATTAGATAGATAGATAGATAGATAGATAGATAGATAGATAGATAGATAG
>WNWU01013721.1:3819553-3864230 GCA_012654045.1 Ptyas mucosa
GAAAGAAAGAAAGAAAGAAAGAAAGAAAGAAAGAAAGAAAGAAAGAAAGAAAAAGAAAGAAAGAAAGAAAGAAAGAAAGAACTCAAAACCATTAGGGATTGCAATGTATTTATCAATTCACCCATGATATTCATTGCCCAGCATGGCATAATATTTGGAGTATAAAAATAGAAGCAGGAAGTTTGTGTCGTCTCAAGACTTTTATCTGGCTGCAATTATCATTCATTTAATGGAACTTATTTCTAAATGAAATGAACACACATGCGATTTCATTGTCAGTGTCAAATCCCTGCTAAGTCATCAAGCCTCCTCCCCCCCCCCCCCAAAATTAGCTTGCTCTTTAGTGATTAAAGGTGCTGGATTAGAAGCCCCAAATAACACAAGTTTTAGTTGTGCCTTCGGCCCCAAATCCAACTGGGTGACTTTGAGCCGGTTGCTCACTCTCAGCCCTAAGAAAAAAGCAATGGCAAACCAGTTCCCTAAAAGTTGTTGTGGCCCACTAGTGGCCAGCAGAGCAGATTCGGACAGTGAGGAGTTGGGGAGGAACGTGGGCCAGCCCTGGAGTCTGGGGAAGGCTTGGACGAGGGCTCTGAGTCGGAGGCAGAGAGAGGGCCACGGCCATCTGGGAGTTCTTTGCTGCCTCCGGAGTCTCCGGAGTCTGACATCAGCGATGCAGAAGAACAGCGGGAGCCTGTTCCCAGGGTGCGCATGCCCGGAAACAGGAACAATTAAGGAAACAGGGTCGACTTGGAAGTAAGGCTTGGAGGTGATTGGCCCCTCCCATAAGACATAAAAGAGAAGCGAATGGGACGTGAGCTTTTGCAGGAAGCAATTAGTTCATCTGGTCGGTAAAAGCTCTGGAAAAGCTCCGTTTGACTCTGTGCTAAGTTTGGCCTTGCCCTGCGTGTGGCAATTAGTTCTCTGGCAGCATTCCAAGGGAGATAAGGTGGATGTTTGTAAACACTCCCCTGAAAGACTCTTTGAGAAGCCTTCCGGACCGGGAATGACAAAAATTCACAGCCGTATGAATTCAAGAGGTTTGTCAGGACTAAGATTGTGCTGTCTACTTTCCAAGGTAGAACAAAAGTTTCCAAGAAACAGCATGGAACTCAACCTTGCTAACTTACAAAATTCCTGGGAGTCTATTAGCTGCATCTTATTGTCATTAAACCTCCCTTTGCATTTTTTTTTCCTGGAGGGATTACAGAATTATAGACAATTTTAGCTATTCCTGTTAGGCACTTTAAAATTTCACTGTAGCTTGCCTAATAATTCAGTTTCCAAAAGTTCCAAATCACTTATAAAACTCCAAATAGGATTATTCTCAATTAAACTTTTGGACGTCTCAATCTGTCTCAGGTATACCTAGAATTATGCAAGCCCTGGTACTTTTGAAAGAAGACACTGGAACTTTTATAGTATCTCTTTGTTTTAAACAGACTGGATACTGGAGCGGCCGTGTTTATTTATGCTAATCTTTCTCAGCCCTGGAGAGAACGTGAGATACTGATATAAAGAAACTGAAGCCCTTTTCATTATTCATATGACACAGCTTCTTCACAAACATTATTACCATCCCTGTGTTATCACAAGCTCTGAAGCATTAAGAATCGGGGAAAAGGGGGTATTGACAGCTGTGCAGGAAGTAGCGGCTGTGTTTTCATTTTCTTTGAAGACCTCTTTTTTGTTGTTGTATGTGCTGGGAGAAGAACACAACAGGAAGAGGGGGGGAGGAGGGGGGAGGAGGAGGAGGAGGAGGAGGAGGGGGAGAAAAGGAGGAGGAGGAAGGAGAGGAGGAGGAAGGAGAAGGAGAACAAGAAGAGGAGGAGGAAGAGGAGGAGGAGGAGGAGGAGGAGGAGGAGGAGAAGAAGAAGAAGAAGAAGAAGAAGAAGAAGAAGAAGAAGAAGAAGAAGAAGAAGAAGAAGGAGAGAGGAGGAGGAGGAGGAGGAGGAGGAGGAGGAGGAGGAGGAGGAGGAGGAGGAGGAGTGAGCCTGGTGGCGTGGCAGACTAAAGTACTGTTATTAACATCAGCTGCCTGCAATTACTGCAAGTTCAAATCCCACCAGGCTCAAGGTTGACTCAGCCTTCCATCCTTTCAAAGGTAGGTGAAATGAGGACCTAGATTGTGGGGGCAATAAGCTGACTTTGTATAAATATACAAAAGTACGAAGGCTATTGCTTAACACATTGTAAGCCGCCCTGAGTCTCCGGAGAAGGGCGGCATATAAATCAAATCAAAAAAGAAGAAGAAGAATCAAGTCTCTTCTCAATCAGCAGGTCCCATTTTGCAAGCAAAAACTACAGGTGTTTGTTGACTTACAACCACAATTGAGCTCAAAATGTATGTTGCTAAGTGGGACAGTTGTGGAATCCATTTCTCTGTTCCCCTGGTTTTGTTTTGTTTTTTTTAAAAAAACTGGAACAGGTTCAGAGAATCGGGATAATCAACAGATTAAAAATCAAAAGCTCTGAAGGTCATATCCTCATGAAAAGGTTTTTTAAAAGGGTCATCTGAATTTTCAACGACTCATTGGCTAATCACAAATCCAATTGGCCAGGAACCGAGACCAGCTACCGAAACAAATATTTCTAACAATGTAGATTGCTAAGACTTTTTCATTTTTACTGCTTTTTCTGAAATGCAGTGCCCATAAAGATAAGGCAACCGGCAGAAATGCAGTCGGATACAATCGGAATCCACGACAACCAATTTGCATCATTAGCATATCTAATATACATATGCCACTTATTAATATATGCCAGATTTGTAATAAACGCAGAAAGTTGAACGGTTTGGCAAGTAGAGTCGCACGCACAGGACTCCAGTATTAAAAAAAAGGGCAGCCATTACGCAGAACACAATTTTGACAGTTAAAATGATGAAATGTGCCACTATCGGTTAATTTCGGCCAACATCTTAAGAATCTGAGAATTCCATCTCCTGATCCGGCTGAATTACTTAAGCTCCATTTTGTTGGTCCTTGCCTTACGACGAGCTTAAGGTCCATTGACTTTAATGAAAATACTTGAAGGATGACTAAATCTGTTTCTCACTAATAGTGGTTTAATGAGAGGGAAAAGGCTACAAACTGCTTTAAAAGATATCATCAAGCAAATGGCCTTATTTTAATTGCGCAGTGGGGAAAGGTGAAAGTTCCCATCAATGAGCACAGAAGAAGAAAATTAAAGAACGAGACTCATACAGAGGAGCAACTAAGGCTACCATACAAGGACAAATTACACGTTGTAAAGATGGCTTGGAGGTGGGAGGTACTACCAATGTAATCTACCGGATCTCTGCATGAATTGCCCCTTTGATTATGTACGACCGATGGAGAGGAAGCTAACCACCTATCAATATCTAGCTTGAGTATCCAAATAAAAACCTGGGATCATTTCAATTCTGAAAAGCTCACTGTTTATTACTGTGAAGCGGTATATAAGTCTACTTAGTACTATCGCTACTAAGATTGTTGGAAGAGCAGGGACAAAAACAGCCAGGGAAATGATTGAAGCCTGGGAAACGGCTCCCTTGTCAGTCAACAGGGGTGCTGATTTAACACCAGCCTATCAAATACTTCGTATGCAAGAGCTTGGCAGCACGAGGAAACAAAAGCCAACGACTTAAGAGCTGAGGTGGTGCAGTGGTTAGAGTGTAGTACTGCAGGCTACTTCAGCCCACTGCTAACTGCAATTACTGCGAGTTCAAATCTCACCAGGCTCAAGGTTGACTCAGCCTTCCATTCTTCCGAGGTGGGTAAAATGAGAACCCGGTTTGTTGGGGGCCATAGACTTATTCTGTAAACCGCTTAGAGAGGGCTGTAAAAGCACTACAAAGCGGTATATAAGTCTAAGTGCTATTGCTATTATTGAATACATAGCATGATAATGGAGAGGTAAAACTAACTCTGAATTTCTAAGGCACCAGTTCATAGTATTAAACACTGGAGTTCCCAGCCCAAACACTACCACCCCAGGTTTCCATGTAGACCATGTAAACAAGTCCTCTTTGTATTGGGAACCAACTGCCTTCTTCTTAGCACCTGTTGATACGACCTTGAAAGGTTTCCAGACTCTCGCCAGCTTCCCGTGGAAATGCAGAAGTTTCATTGCTCCAAACCAGCCCATTCATAGTCAATATCTCTCCCCACCTCTTACTCTACTGACAAGTTGAAATGAAGAGGCATGTAGTTGCCCATGTATCACTCTTGACACCCCCGGATGGTAAGAACACAAGCGAGCAGTCAGACGAGGAGACCCGAAACTCATTGGTAGCCTCACACTGCAATGAAGAAAGACATGCATTTAATTTCATAGCTGCTAAGGGCCGTGGTGGCACAGTGGTTAGAATGCAGTGCTGCATCTACTTCTACCGACTGCCGGTTGCCAGCAATTTGGCAGTTCGAATCTCACCAGGCTCAAGGTTGACTCAGCCTTCCATCCAGTGGGTAAAATGAGGACCCAGATTGTTGGGGGCAATGTGCCAACTGTGTAAACTGCTTATAGAGGGCTGTAAAAGCACTGTGAAGCGGTATATACTGTATTTTTTGGAGTATAAGACGCACCTTTTTCCTCCCTAAAAGGGGGTGAAAATTTAGGTGCGTCTTACACACTGAATGTAGCCCCGCCCACCCACTGGCCTCCACCCTTTGGCCTCTGCCTCCCAGCAATTTACCTCCTTGCAGCAAGAGGAAACAGCCCATTTCAGCTTCAGCACAGCCTAATTAGCACAAGTTGATTGTCCTTTGGATCGGCCTTCTGACTCTTAGCTGTTTCAGGCTGCAGGGATTGTCATTGCCTATTGCTGCATGGGCCTCTGCTGCTTGCTGCAAGGAGGTAAATTGCTGGGAGCAATTTTTATTTTCTTTGTGCTAATCAAGCTATGCTGAAAACGAAAATGAAAGTAAAGCAGACTGTTTGCTGTTTGCTGCAACGAGGCAAAATTGCTGGGAGGCAGAGGCAGATTTCTTTTTCTTGTTTTCCTCACCAAAAAAGATAGGTACATCTTATAGTCCGGAGCATCTTATAGTCCGACACATATGGTAAGTCTAAATACTATTGCTACTAAGATTGTTGGACGAGCAGGGACAAAAACAGCCAGGGAAGTGATTAAAGTCTGGGAAACGGCTCCCTCGTCAGTCAACAGGAGTGCTAATATACCTTCTGCCTATCAAGTACTTAGGATGCAAGAGCTTGGCAGCACAAGGAAACAAAATTTAATAGCCAGCCATCAACACCCCAAACAACATCTAAAAAGCCACACACAACCGGCATCTTATAAATACTACACACAGAACAGCCCAAAGCACAGACTCTGCTAGACAGAAGTTCTCCGAAGATGGGCTCCAGCATGAGTCCCAAAGCTCGGAAGACTAAACCTCTGGTCCCAGTGAGCGACTCAGACTGGATCCTGCAACATAGGAGCCTGAGTGGTGCAGCAGACTAATGCTACTGTTAAAGGTAGTATTTAGCTTCCAGCTGCCTGCAATTACTGCGAGTTCAATTCTCACCAGGCTCAAGGTTGACTCAGCCTTCCATCCTTTCTAAGGTAGGTAAAATGAAGGCCCAGATTGTGGGGGCAATAAGCTGACTTTGTATAAATATACAAAAGTATGAAGGCTATTGCTTAACACACTGTAAGCCGCCCTGAGTCTCCGGAGAAGGGCGGCATATAAATCAAAATAAATAAATAAATAAATAATAAAAACATTATCCTAGGACAGTAGATTCGCCTATCTTCGTGATGAATCTGTGTTGTCTCCATCTCAAACTGAAGCACAAATATAGTCTCTAGTCTGAATTTTTTTTCTGGAAATCCGTTCATACTACCACACCATGTACGATGGGGAGTCAATGGCAATTTCCAGTTTCCCAAGATTTTAGCCCTCCAATAGGGCTGGGATTTCTAGCAACCACAATAACAATTTCAGTTTGTTGACTGTTAATGAAATACAGGTTGTCCTCAGCTTACGGCAGTTCATTTAGTGACCATTTGACGTTAAAACAGCAGCGAGAAAAGTGACTTATGACCGTTTTTCACACTTACGGCCATCGCAGCGTTCCCGTGGTCATGTGATCAAACTTCAGAAGCCTGACTCGTATTTATGACCGTTGCAGTATCCCACGGGGTCATGTGATCCCATTTTGCGACCTTCTGACACGCAAAGTCAATGGGGAAGCCAGATTCCCTTAGCAACTGTGTTTCTGGCTTAACAACGGAAGTGATTTCACTTAACAACTGTGGCAAAAGAAGTTGTACAATGGGGCAAAACTCACTTAACAACTGTCTCAAAACAGAAATGTTGGTCGGACGTCGGGGACTATCTGTACGTACATGATACTTTAAATCTTAGTTCAACAAACCATGGTTTAGCTGGTTTCTGATAAAAACCACCCACGCCTTTGTATCTGTCTAAAATCCCAGCTTCCATTTTATGTGTGTGTGCACCGCTACAAAATATACGTGTGTAAACTCCCGTTTGGCTAGAACTGAAATTCTGCTTTAATAGACATCATTTTTAACAGTAGTTTTAAAGCACTTCCAGTCAAGTATAATATCTCTGGAATAAAGCTTCTAGCTGCTAAAGAAAATTGGCCTAATCACAATTTAAATCAGCCATGCCATGGTATGAAACCAGAGACTGTCTGGAACAATGGATGACTGAAATTCTACCATGGAAAACTGGACTAATGTATCTAAGCAGAAAATGCAATCCAAAAATGAAATAACTTAGAGCAGGGGCCACCAACTTTTGGGTCCTCAGGGAGCACTAAATTCATAATTTTAAATCCCGCGGACCACTAATATGAATTGGTGACGGGATGGGGTCCTTCAGGCACTTAGCGTGGCCGCCTGTTAGCAGAGAGAAGCGCCCAGGGTCAACTCTAGCTTTGCTGTCCATTGCAGTTAGGAATCTCAAATACGGCCAAGAATGAATGTTTGTCTTGTAGCCAGCGTGGGCGCTAGATCGCCCCCCTGCAAACTCTTGAGGAGTGGCACATGACGTTTCATGCGCCACTCACTGAAGCACCTGGACTCCCAGGGTGGGAAGGAGGGGCTAGAGCTACTAAACAGGCAGCCAAGCTAAGTGCCTGAAGGACCCCATCCCATCAGCGAGTGGGATTAATTGCTTTGGCGGGCCGTATCCAGCCCGGGGGCTGTAGTTTGAGGATCCCTGATTTATTGCAATATAAAAAATGCAAAAATGCGAAGATTTTTCTGCGGACCACCAAAATTTTCTCACGGACCACCAGTAGAAGAAGGGATATCAAATAAAGCAAGAAATGTATGCTATTGGGGGGGGAAATCATTTAAACATACTTATGAAGAGAGGTTACCAATTAACAGTGGTGGGGAATACACAATTTAAACTCTATAATCCAGTGTTGGCAAACCTTTTCGGTACAAGGACCAAAACAGGAGCGCACACGTGCACAGGGGAGAGCACCAAAAACCGGAAGAGCAGCTCCACAGCTCGCACACACGGAAGCACTGGAAACTGGAAGAGCAGCTCCCTGGCACACATGCATGCGCCATGCAGCTGAGCTTCCGGTTTCCAGCGTGCGCATTCAGATACTTGGCAACTGACTCATATTTATGACGATTCATGTGAATCCATTTTGCGACCTTCTGAGACAAGCAAAGTCAACAGGGAAGACAGATTCCCCGAACAATCGTGTTACTGACTTAACAACTGCCGTAATTCACTTAACAACTGTGGCAAGAAAGGTCGTAAAAATGGGGTGACACTCACTGAACAAACATCTCACTCAATGGCAGAAATTTTGGGCTCAATTGTGGACGCAAGTCGAGGATTGCCTGTATTTATAATTATCTGTACATGCTTGCCCAAACGTTTTAAACAAACATGGCAGTGTAATTCAACGAAAAGAAGTATTATTTCATGTTCGAAACGTTAAGCTTTTGTAAGAAGTGGCTTTCTACTCAAACTGATTCACAATGATTAGGACAATTGCGAGATTTATAGGGCATTCTTGCTGGGTGGTAAGCAACCAGTGTGTGTGTGTGAAAGAATCACAATCAATTTTGTCAAGCACCAGGGAAATCAGGAGATTCAGGCAGTTCAAATGGGTATAAAAATTTATTGCAAACTTAAGCTGTCTGCAAGAATCTGGCCAACTAACAGTCAAGGGAAATAAGCGGGATATAAGAAAGGAATTCAAGATGGGCTGGACTCTTGTGGGCATGCAGGGACTTGTGACTTTGACATGTTTGATTACTCCCTCAGGCTCAGCCTGGTCTCCTACAGTTTCTTATAGTAGTTGAGTTGAGTTGAGTTGAGCTTAGCTTAGCTTAGCTTAGCATAGCTTAGTTTAGCTTAGTTTAGCTTAGTTTAGCTTAGTTTAGTTTAGTAAATGTGTTCAAATATGAAGACTCCACCATCAACCTCATCATGTATACGCAGGTCAGTCAATCAGGACAGAGTTTGAAAGAGGTCTTCGAGGTCTTGGAGGTCTTCTAGTCCAACCCTCTACTCAAGCAGGAGGCCCTATGCCATTCCAGACAAGTGGTTATCCAATTTCCTCTTAAAAACTTCCAGTGATGGAGCACCCACAACTTCTGGAGGGAAGCTGTTTTTCTGGTAATTGTTGTCACTGTCAGAAAATTTCTCCTTAGTTTTAGGTTGATTCTCTCCTTGGTTACTCTCCATCCATTGACTCTTATCTTGCCTTCAGGTGCTTTGGAAAATAGGTTGACCCACCTCTTCATTGTGGCAGCCCCTCAAATAAGTTGTAAGTTTCATTTATAACAGAATAACTGAGTTGGAAGGGACCTTGGAGGTCTTCTAGTCCAACCCCCTGCTCAAGCAGCATTTCAGACAAGTGGCTGACCAGTCTCTTCTTACAAATCTCCAGTGATGGAGCACTCAGAACTTCTGGTGGCAAGTTGTTCCACTGGTGAATTGTGCTCAGGAAGTTTCTCTTATCTCCTATTTGCACGGATGAATCTCTGGACATCCGTTGCATTCAGATGACCATGGCTCTTTCCTAAGCATGCAGCACAGACGTTATTAACATTTATGATAATCAGGGCAAAGCAATGAGTCTTAAGTCTCCAATCACCAGGGATATATCCTGACTGATCCTTCCTTAGCCTCACGCACATCAGGAGAGGGAAAAATTTGCATTCATGCAAATTTATTTTCCTGCTTTTATTACCAGGAATTATATGCCACTTCAATCATAAGATTGGCCAACTCCGCTGGGGTCTGAGAGACAGGAATCGGCTTAAATCAAATGCTCAGTTGCCTTGTAGATCAAGCTGCACAGCTGGTGGGAGAGCAATGAAATATTACAGGGAATATTTCAGCCAGCAGCAGCCCACAGACATAAATTTGGGGTGGACTAGAAAGGATGCAGTTTAAACCAGATGGCCGGAATAAATAATAAAAATAATTGTAAGGCTGTTCGCAGTGGAGGTAGGAGCATGGTTAAGAATTTGGTGGGTTTTTTAAAAAATCTATTTTAATAGGGATTTGTAAGTTTCCATCAGGTGGAATTAAAGTTTCCTAGCAAAAGATATTTAGCAAGTACAGTTGACCTATGGCTGTTCATTTGGAACTGTGCAAAGTTACAACGGCAGTGGTGAAATCCAAATTTTTTTACTACTGGTTCTGTGGGCGTGGCTTGGTGGGCGTGGCAGAGGAAGGATACTGCAAAATCTCCATTCCCACCCCACTCCAGGGGAAGGATACTGCAAAATCTCCATTCCCACCCCACTGTGGGACCAGCCAGAGGTGGTATTTGCCGGTTCTCCAAACTACTCAAAATTTCCACTACTGGTTCTCCAGAACCTGTCAGAACCTGCTGGATTTCACCCCTGTACAATGGCACTGTAAAAAGTAACTAAGGATAATTTTTCACACTTATGACCTGTGTCTCATGATCATGTGATCTCATGATCATGTGATTGAAATTCAGATGCTTGGCAACTGACTCATATTTATGACGGTTGCAGTGTCCGAGAGTCATGTGATCTCCTTTTGTGACCGTCTGACAAGCAAAGTCAATGGGAAGCCAGATTCACTTAACAATTGTGCGACTAATTTAACAACTGCAGAAGATTCACTCAACAACCGTGGCAAGGAAGGTCATAAAATGGGGTGAAACTCACTTAACCACCATCTCATTTAGCAATGGAATGGGCTCAATTGTGGTCGTAAGTCAAGGACTACCTCCAATGCCAAAGGATTGCTGTTTCTTTAATAGGAGTATTTCTCTTATATTACAAAATAAATGAGCTCTCTGTATTTAATGTCATGACACACACAGCCAAAGTAAGAGAAATATTTGTGGAATAAGATTGCGGCCAGGATTTTTTTTTTCTTCTATATCTCAATTCCTTTTCCCTTTGGCTGCTCCCTTTGCAGTGTAGATATGCAGAAACGTTACAGGAGGAGCGGTGAAATTATATTTAAGGAAGACTTTAGAAAACAATTAGGGAATAATGAATTTTGAGAAAGCATCCCAGAATCAACATCCCCTGAAATGTAAGAGGGAGGAAGGAGAGAGAAAGAGAGAGAGTGAGAGGAAGGAGGCAGGAAGGAAGGAAAGAAGGAAAGTAGAGGAGGGGAGGGGAGGGGAGGGAGGGAAAATAAGGGAGGGAGGGAGGGAGGGAGGGAGGGAGGGAGGAAGGAAGGAAGGAAGGAGGAAAGAAAAAATAGAGAGAGGGAGGGAGAAAGAAAGAAAGAAAGGAAAAATAAAGAAGGGAGGGAGAGAAGGAAGGGGGAAGAGGGGAGGGAGGGAGGAAAAATAAAGAAGGGAGGGAGAGAGGGTAGGAGGGAGGAAGGAAGGAAAAATAAAGAAGGGAGGGAGGGAGGGAGGGAGGGAGGGAAGGAAGGAAGGAAGGAAGGAAGGAAGGAAGGAAGGAAGGAAGGAAGGAAGGAAGGACTAGAAAGTCCACTGAGTTCTCTCTGGAGACACAGATTGTCAGTTTTGGAAGACAGATAACCAAGCCCAAATTCTTCTGTTTCACACCCATGATACAAAATCGTCGCTTTCTTGGGCATTGGAAAAGGTAGAATGAAAGAGAAGAGGAGGGCCATCAGCCGGCCGGATGGATGGATTCAATTGCGGTGACGGTGGCACCATTAGAAGATCTGAAAGGCCAGATGAGGGACCGATTGTCAGGGAGAAAAATCTACCTTTCTAGTTGGTGGAACCTGATCTCTCTCTCTCTCTCCATACATACAGTATGTACACAAAGAAAGTGGGGGGGGGGAGGAGAGGGGAAGAGTGTACAATTCTTAATCACCACAAATGGGAGGCAATTATTTTTTACATTTGAGTCACCAATCTTCTGCCTGGCTTGTAAACTCCCCTATAGAATATTTACCCTTGCAGAGGGAGCATTAAGCTTGGCATTTGTCTAATGAAGCCATTCTTGTGTTTGCATTATCTTAAAGCACATTTTTCTAACTTGCTGCCCTCCAGAGGTGTTAGGTTTCAAATCCCCTTCTCCCGCCCCCCCCACCCCCACCCCAGCCGTGTGCGGCTCTCGCTTCCCGTTAATGTCATATATTCTCCAATTATAATTTGGCAGCTGCCACAGTCGCACAAAAGAAAATAATGTTAATTGCTGGGTATCTGTGCAATTTATTTCCCATCTCGCAAAAATACAGATGCGAGCCTCGCGGCTGCAACGAAATTTCCTTTTCAAATCTGTGCTCTGATTTCTCAAGAAAAGGAAAGGATAGACAGAGGAGACCCGCTAGTGAATACAGCTCTTTTTAAGTGCAAAGTGGGAGAGCAAAACTACACACAGACACAACTCTCTCCCTTTCCAGGCATACGTCAACAAAAGCATAGGACAGAAAGTATCTTTTGGTTCCCCCACAGGACAAAAAAAGAATGTTGAGACTTTGGAAAAAGAGAAGAGAAGAGTAAGGTGATTAAAGGCCTGGAGACAAAAACATATTGTGGGAAGCCCCCCCCCCTTCCCACCCCCAGTGGAATGAAATATTTTGGGGGATATTAAAAAGGCAGGAGAGAATATTTCCCCGAAAGGAGAAATTGGGGGGGGGGGATCTTAAGGAAGGCAAATCAGCCCCAGTCTCCCTACCCCCAAGCAGAAACTGAGGAGGCCAGCTATTAGAAATGCAGATTTGGTAATCCATTCAGAAAGACTGGGTCATTCAGAGACTCCAGATAAGCAACACAATCAGGCAAAGGAAAGGTTGACAAGATTAGCTCAGACAAACACCTAGGATTGGCATTTCCCCTTCGGCCTGTAGAGCCAGCCATGACCCCATAGGAATCTGACAACAGCCAATAGAATATTAAAGGACATGTCCTAGCACAGGAACAGGAAGCTCAAATACAAAGCCTAAAAGAAGTTATAAAAACCCAGCCACACTCAACTCGATTTTGTCATTTGTCCCAGAACTGCACGCTCTGAGTGTGTGTGTGTGTGTGTTGGTTCTGTTTACCAATAAACAGAATCTTTCTTTCCAATCAGCTGCCATTTTATTCCCAGCTTGGAGCTAAACCAGATGGATTTTTCTTCCAACAATATGAAGAGCGGTTGCAGGACCTAGGTTTGGCTACTCTAGAGAAAAGAAGGACTGGGGGGGACAGGGGACGGACATGATACCAGTTTTCCAGTATTTGAGGGGCTGCCACAAAGAAGAGGGGGTCAACCTATTTTCCAAAGCACCAGAAGGCAAGGCAAGAAACCACGGATGGAAATTAACCAAGGAGAAAATCAAACTAGAACTAAGGAGGAATTTCCTGACAGTGAGAACAATAAACCAGTGAATGACTTCTCTCCAGATGTTGTAGGAGTAGTGATATTCACTTACCTTCACTACAGGTTCGGAAATGTGAGCGCGCACGCCACCTCTGTGCATGCCCAGAGCCTTCTGGGCATGTGCAGAGCATCCGTGATGACGTCCAGGTGGGTGGGCGGAGCCTCCCACCACTGCTGCTGCCGGTTTGCCCAAACTGGGTAGAAGCAGTAGAATCCCACCACTATGTTGTAGGTGCTCCAACACTGGAGGCTTTTAAGAAGAGTTGTGGACAATCACTTGTCTGAAATGGTTCAGGGCAGGGGTGAAATCCAGCAGGTTCTGACAGGTTCTGGAGAACCGGTAACGGAAATTTTGAGCAGTTCAGAGAACCGGTAGCGGAAATTTTGCTGGAGAACCGGCAAATACCACCTCTGGCTGGCCCCAGAGTGGGGTGGGAATGGAGATTTTGCAGTATCCTTCCCCTGCCATGCCCACCAAGCCACACCACACCCACCAAGCCACGCCCGCAGAACCAGTGGTTAAAAAATTTGTATAGGAGATCGCCTTCTGCCACCGATAGCCTCCCACCGGCCAATACGCTCCCACAGAAAGGGACTCCTTAGGGTGCCGTTGGCCAAACAATGTTGACTGGCGACACCCAGGGGGAGAGCCTTCTCTGTGTGGGCACCTGCCCTCTGGAGTAAACTGCCCCTAGAGGTTCATATGATCCCTGACCTGCGTACCTTCCGCCTCACCCTTAAGACTTTTTTGTTCCAACAGGCCGGGCTGGCTTAATATGAATTTTAAATTGGGTGTTTGTTTTAACCTTGTAGGCCAAATTTTATATATTCGTTTTAAATTGTTTTTAAATTTTGTGGATTATATGTGTTTTAATATGGCTGTTCACTGCCCCAAGTCCTTTGGGAGAAGGGCGGTATAGAAGTTTAATAAATAAATGAAAATGAAATGGTTCAGGGGGTTGATCTAGAAGACCTCCAAGGTCCCTTCCAGCACTATTCCGAATGAAAATATATAGGAAGCCACTGTCTGAAAGCCACAAATACGACAGTATCGGAAAATGTTCTCCTGTGGTTATGGCCCCGCGTGAAATACTCTTACAAGAAAAATTGACCTTGTGTTGTAAATGTATTGATCAAGATTTTTGCCGCGCCAGCTATTCATAATTGGTTTAAGCTTCATCGTTCTCAAACGCCAATGACTGTCAGGAAAAGTACAAACAAGCTTGGGCTGCCCAAAATAATGTCTTTAGGTCGTTTTACAGCAAGGGCCGAACTAAAAGTGACAGCCAGATCTGTCTTTTCCACTCGTTGGCCCCGTTCAATGAGAACCCAGGGAAGGGATGAGTGAAAGAAAATAAAAATATATTTCCTAGGAAATGCATTGCTTTCTAGGTCTGTTCTTGTTCTGCCCCAGCTACGGACCCCAAAGAACGCAGCACACACAAAGTCTGTACAAACCTTAGTTTACTAAATTAAATCGGTCTTTTTCAAAGAAAGGCTGTTAATTAACTTTCTTAACAGCCTACAAGAATCCAAAGAATAAATAATCGTAATCTTACTAGGGTTGGCAGAAAGCCCAGAAGTAATTTGCAGGAAACTGATAAGAGAACTAAGATCAAGATAGGAAGGAGAGTGAACGAAGTTGTTCCCTGCAAATTTCCTCAGTCGTCATCCTTCCTTAAATAGGCTAAAGAAGTGGCCAATTAGCCCCAAGCCTTAGTCTCGAGGAGACCTCCTCCTGAGGAACAACTCCTGCCTTTTGGCAGCTCTGCGTGCCCGTGCATTGAGAAGAGGCTCCTCCTCTTCGTCCTCTTCACTTAAGGGAGCTGCTGGAGGTTCTGAAGGCCCTGGTTGAATCCCCGCCTCTGGCACCACACCTTCTCCAGCCGCCTCGCTGTCTGACTCGAGTGCCAGCTGTACAAGCTGCTGGCGCAGCACCACACCAGCCTCCTCGCTGTCGGAATCAGCTACTAGCTGCACAGGCCACTGACGGGCCACAATAGTTCTTCCGGATTTTTTATTTAACGAAGCCAAGCATCTGTACAGGTAGTCCTCGACTTATGACCGCAGAGTCCAAAATTTCTATTGCTAAGTGAGTCAGAGGTGAATTGAGCTTTGTCTCGTTTTACAAACTTTCTTGCCACAACTTTTAAGTGACTCACTGCAGTTGTTAAGTCAGCAACACAATTCTTAAGAGAATCACTGCCATTGTTCAATCCGTCACACGTGTTAAGTGAGACGGATTGTCTCACTTGTTAAGTGAGTCTGGATTTCCCCATTGACTTAGTTCATCAGAAGGTCTCAAAGGGGTATCACACAATCCCAAAACACTTCAACCATCACAAATATGAGTCTGAATTTTGACCACATGACCACAGGGATGCTGCAAGGGTCATAAGTGGTCATAAGTGTGAAAAATGATCATAAGTTGCTTTTTTCAGTGCTGTTGTATCTTTGAATGGTCACTAAATGAAGTGTTGTTAAGTCAAGTACTATCTGTAGCAGCCTGGAGACAAAGAGACCTCAAAAGAGCCGAGGTGGCGCAGTGGTTAGAGTGCAGTACTGCAGCTACTTCAGCTGACTGCTAGTTCAGCAGATCAGCGGATCAAATCTCACCGGCTCAAGGTTGACTCAGCCTTCCATCCTTCCGAGGTGGGTGAAATGAGGACCCAGATTGTTGGGGGCAATAGGCTATTTTGTATCCTGTCGATTGTTGTAAGCCACCCAGAGTCCTCGGAGAGTGGGCGGCATAGAAATATGACTAATAAAATAAAAAATAATAATAATAAAATAATAAAACAAAGGTTTTAATATAAGTTATTTCAAACAAGTTCTTCATCAAGGAATGACAACTCGTTCATAGAATGCTACAAAAATAATTAAAAATGGAAGAAATTGATAAACAGTGATTTTTGAAGGAACTCATCCAACCACTGTAATTTTCCTAACCCTGGCATATCTGATTATTGCTTCAACAGAAAGCTCAATGGAAAGGTAAGAGGTTAAGAGGAAAGTAAGAGCAGCTATGGCGAGATAAATTTCTTTTCCCATTTCAGCATTATTTGACACGTAACTGGCAAGAACAGAAATTATATTGGCAGTTTCATTGAGTTTATTCTGAAAAATCCTTGGCTCTTGTGCAAATTTTCTGTAATCAACCGTTCCCTGATCTTTAGATGTTCATTCTGTGAAAATGTTTTTTTAAAGAAAGGAAGGAAGGAAGAAATGAAGGGAGGGAGGGAGGGAGGGAAGGAGGGAGGGAGGGAGGGAGGGAGGGAAGGAAGGAAGGAAGGAAGGAAGGAAGGAAGGAAGGAAGGAAGGAAGGAAGGAAGGAAGGAGGGATATTATATTATAAACTGCTCCTCAAGAAATACAAACCCATCTTTTACATTTAAAGTATCAGTGGAGAAATAACAGCTCTAGGTCACAAAATGTCTTAAATCACAGCAATAACAACAAAATTCTATATCGTATAGCCAGATAAATGGATACTGTACATTCATTAAGAAGGAAATGGACCGAAATCTAGGATAACCAAAAGTAAATACAAACTTATAAAATCTTATGAGCAGCAATTCAACTCCCAGAATTCCTGAGCCAGGAATTTTGGGAGTTGAAGTCCACAAAGGGGCCATAGTTACTCATTCCTACTCTTATCCATCAAAATAGCATCATACCGGTATACTTAAACAAGTTACTAACTTTGGATATTCTCCATGCTACAACTGAAGTTAAAATCTGAGGGTTAGGGTTAGGGGTGACATGATAGCAGTGTTCCAATATTTAAGGGTTGCCCCAAAGAAGAGAGGGTCCCCCTATTCTCCAAAGCACCTGAGGGCAGGACAAGAAGCAATGGGTGGAAACTACTCAAGGAGAGAAGCAACCTAGACTTAAGGAGAAATTTCCTGACAGTGAGAACAATTAACCAGTGGAACTACTTGCCTCCAGAAGTTGTAAATGCTCCAACACTGGAAATTTTTAAGAAGAGACTGGAGAACCATTTGTCTGAAGTGATGTAGGGTTTCCTGCCTAAGCAGGGGGTTGGACTAGAAGATCTCCAAGGTCCCTTCCAACTCTGTTTATTCTATTCTAATAAGCAATAAACCTAAATAATTAAATTGTTTCTTCCTTACAAACCTTTTTCAGACTTGTTCCTTTTACAGATTTTTTTTTCCCCCCAAATAAATATGGTCACTGTAAACATACCCCTACTATTGAAACAGCGACATCTACGCTGGCTGGGGCATGTCATGGGAATGGCTGATGGTCAGATTCCGAAAGATCTCCTGTATGGAGAATTAGTGCAGGGAAAGCGCTCAGAGGGAGACCACAGCTGCGCTATAAGGATATTGGCAAGAGGGACCTAAAGGCCCTGGGAATGGACACTAACAACCGGGAAACCATGACCTCCGATCGTTCAGTTTGGAGGCTAAAGACGCAGCATGGCCTTCTCCAGTGGTGGGATTCAGCCAGTTCGCACCTATTCGGGAGAACCGGTTGTTAACTTTCTAAGCAGTTTGGAGAATCGGCTGTTGGAAGAAATCTTATTTTGTTTTTTTCCACTTTACAGGGTTAATCCTGTAAGGAAGGCAGGAAGGAAACATTCTGGTGGTGTTTCTAGCCTAATCTTTATTGCCCTGCTTACAGAAACTGCCTCTCTGGTTACTACCCTTACTACATTGTAACAGCTTCGCCCATCGGCGTGAGTGATGTTGAGTTGGCCACGCCCACGCGGCCACATGACCACTGAGCCACGCCTACCCAGCTGGTCATTAAGGCAGAGAAGTAGTTGTTAAATTATTTGAATCCCACTACTGGCCTTCTCCAATTCGAAGAGACACTTGTCCGGCAGGCCGAGGCAAAGAGGCAGTCCCGGAACCAGCGAAATCTGGGGGCTGGGCAGGGGTCAGAATGTAACTGCCCTCAGTGTGGAAGGGATGGCCACTCTCGAATTGGCCTTTTTGGTCACACCAGATGCTGTTTTAGGACCTCTTTCCAGAGCACGATACCATAGTCTCTTGAGACTGAAGGATGCCAATCCTAAAACATACCCCGTTTAAAGCTACCGTCTCTTTGCATATCCTGGTTCATGGCTGGATGAACTGATAAAAATCATTTCCATTCTCCGGAACGTACGAACCCTGCCCTGCCAGGTTTTCCTTTTATCTTTTTCCTATTTTATCAGGGTTTTATTTTATCTTTCCCCTATTGTCGTGATGTCCGAGTTAATCTTTCATTCCGTTCAGAAAAATCTGTGCCGCATGCCCAGACTCTGGGTGGCAAGCTAGGGAGCTAAAAAAAACCCAAAAACACCAGTTATATCCCTGGATTTTTGCTTTCATTTCACTGACTTTAAGTACTTAGCGCCTGATTTCACTGCTTTTTATTCTTTTTCCCGGCAACGTTTATTACTTCTGAATCAGAAGTTCAAAATAGCACAGTGGTGAAATCCATCGTTAAATGCCATCTACTCCACATCTGGCTTAGCACATTCTCTATGGCAACCTTGTATGTGCTGAATCTCTTCTGGAGGAACATTAAGGAAGGACGTCCTGCCTTTGCTAAGTTTTAGCAAGCCTTTTACTCACAGCTTTTACTCATCCTTCATTCTGCTCCCACAGAGTTCTGTTACCAACAGCTCTCTCTCTCTCTCTCTCTCTCTCTCTCTCTCTCTCTCTCTCTCTCTCTCTCTTATCTATCATCTATTATCTATCTATCAGTTCTACAAAGGAATTATGGAGTCTGTCATCTGCACCTCTATAACTGTCCGGTTTGGCTCTGCAACCCAACAAGACAGACACAGACTTCAGAGGATCATTAGAACTACAGAAAAAACAATGGCTACCAACCTGCCTTCCATGGAAGACCTGTATACTGCACGAGTCAAAAAGAGGGCTGTGAAAATATTTACAGACCCCTCACATCCTGGACATAAACTGTTTCAACTCCTACCCTCAAAACGAGGCTATAGAGCACTGCACACCAGAACAACTAGACACAAGGACAGTTTTTCCCCGAACGCCCTCACTCTGCTAAACAAATAATTCCCTCAACACTGTCAAACTATTCACTAAGTCTGCACTACTATTAATCTTCTCATCATTCCTATCACCCCACTTATGACTGTATGACTGGAATTTTGTTGCTTGTATCTTTACAATTTATATTGATATTGTTTCCTGATTGCTTATTTGTTCCCTATGACTATCATTAAGTGTTGTATCTTATTATTCTTGATGAACGTATCTTTTCTTTTATGTACACTGAGAGCATATGCACCAAGACAAATTCCTTGTGTGTCCAATCACACTTGGCCAATAAAAATTTCTATTCTATTCTATCACCTGTCTTTCATCTATCTATCTATCTATCTATCTATCTATCTATCTATCTATTTTGTATCCCGACTTTATTTTTTCCCCAAATAACTTAAGGCAGCAAACATATCTATTGCATCTTCCTCTTCCTATTTCCCCATAACAACTACCCTGTGGGGTAGGTTAGGCTGACAGAAAGTGACTAGTCCAAAAGTCATTCAACTGGCTTGCATACTTAAAGCAGGACTAGAACTCACAGTCTCCTGGTGATTGGCTGAAAATCACCAGCTGGCTTTCATGTCAAAGGTGGGACTAGAACTCACTGTCTCCCTGGTCATCACCCAGCCAGATTTCATGTCGAAGTCTGGATTTGAACTCACTGTCTCCTGGTGATTGACCCAAACTCACCCAGCCGACTTTCATGTTTACTAGAACTCATAATCCCCCAGTTTCTAGCCTGGTGCCTTAACTATTGGACCAATCTGGCTCCTTGTTCTGCATTAGATTTCTTTCTTTCTTTCTTTCTTTCTTTCTTTCTTTCTTTCTTTCTTTCTTTCTTTCTTTCACACACTGTTTTTGGGCTGGAAGCAGAATATAAATACTTTTAATTTTTTTTAAAAAAGAGTTTCACATTTCTATTTCATACCTCGTCAGGAACTTGGCAGGTTTTCCTATTGTTGAATGGCGCAGACATTTGATAGACTTTCCTGAATGCAAATAAGACAACCATCTGTGCATTATTAACATACCCAAATAACTCTTCTCCTGGCTTTCTTCCTCAGTCCCACCACTTTAAACCAGGAGGAAAAAAAAAAAACAACCAATCTGATGCTAAATATATCTACCTTAGAAACGCAAGAAAATTTCCTGCCTTAATTCTCTTATAAATTTTTTAAATTTAATTCCATGGTAGGAAACCGAAGGCTAGACAGTAAAACAGCTTGGTGTCTCCTTCCATTTTACAATCCAAGAAGGTATAGAAAAAAAGGCATTCTACAACTCCAAGTTTCCAAAGTTACAATAACGATAAAATGAAAACAGTTTAAGCTTGAAGTACTTAAGTGGTAACTAAACGCTGATATTTCTAATTACTACTAGGCTTCCAATTTTTTTTAAAAAAAGCGCTTGCAAGGTAATGCTGCCTTAATTCTTCCTTCTTCGGACCAACAGGTTTAATAGACGCCGTAATATTTTTTCCAATAATAAAAAAAAAGCTGAAGACGAAACAAATAAAACTTCTCATATTTGCTATGTGACACCCAACGACACAGAGAAAGCAGAGTAGTCCTCGACTTACGACCGCAAGTTGAGCCCCAAGCTTTCATAGCTAAGCGAGACAGTTGTTACCAGTAAGATTTGTCCCGTTTTACAACCCTTCTTGCCATTGTCGTTAAGCGAATCACTGAAGTTGTTAAGCTCGTCACCCGGTTGTTAAGTGAATCTGGCTTCCCCATCAACTTTGTTTGGCAAAAGGTCATAAAAGGAGATCACATGACCCCAGGACACTGAAACTATCATAAGTACATGCCAGTTTCCAAGCGTCTTGAGTTTTGGTCACGGGACTGTGGGGATGTTGCAACGGTCGTAAGTGTGGAAAAAATGGATGTTTCAACATCATCGTAACTTTGAATCGTTACTAAACGAACGGTTGTTAAGTCGAGGACTACCTGTAACAATTAGGATTGCATATATTAAGAAGGCAAAGTAGGTTTTGGTTTGGTATTTCTATAACACAGGAGCTGGAATGAAACTGGAGTTAACTGACTAGGACAATTGTCTGCTTTCTTCTATTATCAAGAGATATTAGACTTCCTTCACTGATCCCGTTAAGCCCATAGAGATATTTCCTGACAGAAAAACAGAACTAAAAGTTCACAATAACAACTTTACTACTAATCTCAACAGACATATAGCAAAGCAAGAGAATGAACACAGGCACTGAGTAGCAAAGCAATAGCACTTATATACCGCTTTACAATGCTTTACACCCCTAAGTGGTTTACAGAGTCAGCCTCTTGCCTCTAACCATCTGGGTCCTCATTTTACCAACCTCAGAAGGATGGAAGGCTGAGTCAACCTGGAGCTGGTCAGGATCGAACTGCTGGCAGTTGGCAGAATTAGCCTGCACTATTCTAACCATTGTGCACCATGGAAGGGAGGGAGGGAGGGAGGGAGGGAGGGAGGGAGGGAGGGAGGGAGGGAGGGAGGGAGGAAGGAAGGAATGTAGGAATGTTCTTGGATCGAGCCCAATGAAGGAGATACACAGGCATGTGTATAATCAAGTTTGTTTATTTACATAATGTTTCTCTCTTACAGGTTTGCAGCTAGAATGGAGCCCAGACCGCATGGATGACCCTTAAGTACTCCAGGGGCGGAGTCCAGGTGAGGAGGGGTCAGTGGGTGAAGGGATCCCTGGGTAGTTAACCCTTACAACACTAGGTTTGGAGGGCAGGCATTTATACTTAACAAATCCCCCTCTAGATGCCTGGCCGTAAGATCACAAGTGGATTGATCATGGTTTATCGATTTGTGTAGTATGACACCTAGTTTGGATGTCAAATAGGTATGCTGTTTGTTTAACAGAGGTTTGGTTAAGATGTCAGCAGTTTGTTCTTGTGTATCACAATGTAATACTTTAATAAAGCCCATGCTGGAGAGTTGCCTAACGTGTTTGTGTTTTATATCTATGTGTCTCGACCTTTGACCCACAGCATCAGCTCTAGATATTTCGATAGCTGCCTTGTTGTCTTCATGTATGTGGATGGGGTATGTGGGTTCGGCCCAGATGTTGGAGAGCAAGTCACCGAACCACACCAGATTATTCGCAGCTTTGGATAAGCATATATATTCGGCCTCAGTAGTCGATGTAGCCACTAGGTTTTGCTTACCAGTGTACCAATGTACAGGGCTGCCGTTCAAGAAAAATATGTACCCTGATGTACTTTTTCTACATTTCACGTCCCCAGCCCAATCTGCGTCTGCATAACATGAAAGAACTGGCTTACCGGATGTTTCCGGTTCTAGACATAGGCATGCTTCTGTACTGTGCTTTAAGTATCTAAGTATCCTTTTTGTGGCATCCCAATGATAATTGGTGGGCTTGCCCACATGCCTCGACAGAAGGTTGACAGTTAATGCTATGTCAGGCCTCGTCCAGTTCGCTATATAAAGTAAGGAGCCTATTATGGATCTGTATAAGGTATTGTCATTAAAAGGCTCTGACTCATCGTACATGTTTTTTAGGAAGTCTGGTGTCATGGGGGTTTCGCATGGTCTGGCATCAAACATGTAACATTTATGTAGCAATTCCACTATCTTTTCTCTCTGTGACAGTCTGAAGCCTTTGTTGGTTTTGGTAATTTGTACCCCCAGATACTTGTCAACCTTTCCTAGTACCTTCAAGGTGAAGTGCTTTCCCAGTTCTTTAGCAAATGTTTCACACTTATGATCTTGGTCACCAACATATAGAATGTCATCAACATATACCAGAACGTATTCTATGGATTTACCCAACCTTTTGATGAAAAAACAGTTGTCGGCAGAGGTGGCTTCAAAACCCATTGACCTTAATGTTTTTGACAAGCATTCATACCACCGTTTCCCAGACTGTTTTAGTCCGTATAGACTCTTGTTCAATAACCAGGTTTCCCCTTTGCGTGTGTTTTTACTATGTGGAGCCCTAACATAAATTTCCTTATCTAGATCAGCGTGGAGATACGCTGTCTGCACATCGAATTGGTGTACTTTTAAGTTTAGAATCGAGGCTATCACCAATGCACACTTTACGCTTTCTGCTCTGATGGTGGGGGAATATGTGTCTGTGTAATCGTCTGGGAATCGTTGGGCAAATCCCTGGGCTACCAATCTAGCCTTATATAATGATTTACCTCCCTCTAGAGACTTTATTTTGTATATCCACCTAGTGCCTATGGTGGTCTTATCACTAGGGGCCTCTGCGGGCGTGTATACCTTTAGCTCACGCAGGCTGTTCATCTCTTTCTCCATCGCCTGTTCCCACTTTTCCTTCTCGTCAGTGGGTAAATTGAGGACTTCATCGTAATTATTGGGGGTTACTTGGTTAGCATGGAGAGATAGCACATAGTCCTCTAGTTTCTTGGGGGTTTTATTTCTAGAAGTCCTAACTGGCCTTTCGGGCGTGGTTTCCGTATCGTGAAGGTACCTGGCTTCCTTTTCCGTGAGTGTTTCTACTTTTAGGTCTGGGTGTCCCTCTTTCCACTCTCTGATTCTTATCCTATGCTCCCTTGGTTTTGTAGCTTCTATGTCATTGTTTATTGGTTCATGTCTGGGTCACTGGGCGTCGGGTCGTGATTAACTTCCTCTGTCTCCTCGGTGTTGGGTGCAGTGTCTATCATGTCGCTAGTGTTGGTGTTTATCCTGGGGGGGCTGCTACAGTTAGGCTGGAAGTATGGTAAACCCTCGCTTATTATAGTTCTACCGATGATCCTCTCATCTCTGGTCAAAAATACCTTCCCTTCCTTAAATGTTATTTTTGTTCCCGTTTCCTTGCTTAGCTTCAAGGTGGCTAGTATGTTATAGGGTATCTCCGGAACAAGCAATACCCCCTCTATTTCCCCTATCTCTGGGATGTTTATGTTGCCTTTTCCGGTTACTAGCACGTTGCTTTGGTTAGCCACTTTAATGGTGAATTTCTCTTCTGTGAATTTAGTAAATAATTTTGTGTCATAAGTGGTATGGTTTGTGGCTCCTGAATCTAGGAGCCATGCATTTTTGGTGTTGGTGTATCCCAGTGTGCTGTCCCTTGCTCTCAGCCCATATAGTGAACCCTTGTGACTGTCCCGGGAACTGTCCCGGTATCTCCTCCCGTCCCTGGGTTTGGGTGAATCTCTGCGCCTATATCTGTTCTCATTTGTCTGTCTTTCGGGGAGTCTATGTCTGTTTTCAGTCCTGTCTCTAGATTGTGAGTGTCTCATGTCTCTTATTCTCCTGGGGCAATCTCTTTTATAGTGTTCCCTGGAGCCACAATTGAAGCATTCTATGTCGCTGTAGTCTCTGCTGTGGAATTCTACTCTTTTGCTAATCCTTGGTTCTCTGTGGTTCTGGTATCTATCCCTCCTGAGGTTGTCTTCCGCGATAAGTTTACTGGTTAGCATATCTAAGGTGATGCGTTCTAGGCTGGAACTGTCTAAGTGCATGATGAAATCATTCCAGCTGTGGTCTAAGGAATTTATGATCACGCTCACCATGTTCCCTTCTGTTATGTTCTCCCCCCTCTGAATTAACTCAGCTCTGGTGGCATTGAGTGACAATATGTGTTCACTCATTGAAGTTCCCCCCTTGAGTTTGGCTGAGTAGAATTCCCTGGTGATTCTTGTGGTAGTGGCTATACTTCTGCTGTGGAACATTTTATGCAAAAAGGTTACTATTTCTGACACTGTCAAGTTGTGGCTGATACTGGGATACATACTGAGTGATATGCTGGTTAGTAACAAATGGTAAGCCTTATGATGCATGCAATCTAACTGAAAAGTCCAAGGCTTTTCAGGTGGGTTAGTTATAAAAAATAGTAAATGTTCCTTTAAGAGGACAACCTGTAACTGTTGGTTCCATTCAACAAAGTTAACCCCATCTACCCTGAGTTTGGGAAAGTCATTTGGAAGTGTCCCTGTATTGTGAGTAATATTACCTATTGAGGGTTGCTGTCCATGGTCCAAAGCAAAAGGGAACTCACAATAAGGCAGGGGAATGCAGGGAGTCAGTCTGTAGTGACTTGCTTCTATGGTCTGTTGTTTTTTTATTGCAGGTCGGTTCTGCGCATGCTCCTGGGCCATTCTGTCTCTGCCGCCGTCGTGGAAGGAGCTCGTTCCTGCTGCTCCCGGGTGAAGGCCTTGCCTCTCGAGTTGGACTTCTGGCTCCGTCTTTGGAGGTCCTTGGAGGCCGAAGTTTATTTGGGTCGCCGTCTGGAGCGTCGTGGGTCTCGTTGCGCCGCCTGGACATCGATGCGGGTCCGCGAGGCTTGGGTGAAGGCCCTGGGGCTCCGGTCCGCTCTGGAGGCCGAAGTTTAGGTACGGGCCGGCGCCTATGCCCGTCGACAACCCCGGAGGTCTCGGCTGAGTCCTTTGGTGTGGTAAGTATTCATTTATTTCTCCCGGTTTTATGGCGTAGCTTAGGGGATGCATGGCGAGGTTTCCGGCGTAGAAGGTGGGGGGCTGTGCCCACGCCTCGGTATTTCTCTTCCATAGTTGGTCTTCGTGGCTGCCCTTATGCGTGTAGGACGTCACTTTATTTCCCCCTGCGGTATCGGTATCGGCATCAGAACTTATTATTTTTATTTTGGTTCCGAAAGCCGCGGTGATGGTCCGCATGGCCTTTTCTACTTCGAGTTCGGTAGGCGAACTTGATGTCACCTGTCCGGTATAGTTCTTGGCCTCGTGGTTGTATTCGTAGGCCTTGTGGTGGTAGGCCTCGTTTCCCGCCGGGTTTTTTAAATCTCGGGATCTGATTGGGGATTGGTCGGCCATCTTGGGTGATGTCACCATCCAAGATGGCCGTTGTGGGGAGCGCGCGAATCTTGGATCGGCTTCATCAGTGAGCGAGTGGTAGGGGTTTAAATCGCTTACCACGTTTTGGTCTCTGCACTCCGTTTTGTCATCTTTCTTCCCGGTCGCTGCCCCGCAGTCATCAAGGAGGTTGCGGAGTTCCGCGATGAGACTGGACTTGTTTGATGTCGATCCGGCTAGGCTTAGTAGCTTTTCTTTTAGCTCCTTTTCTTCGCGTAGCTCGGTCTCTGATTCATCCTCTCTTTCGTCTAGGCTTCTCTCTGTTATTCTTGAGTAGCCAGGGCTGGAGAGTCGTTCTTTATTCCTTTGCATTTCTGCTAGCTTGGCTTCAGCTGAGGCTAGCATTTCTTCCATCTTCTTTTTGGATGCACGGGTGTTTACTCTTTCGGTTTCTTCGTTCAGCTTGATATTTTCAGACATCCTTTTAGTTTGGTTTGGGCTATTTAGAACCATCCTCTGCTACCATATTTGTAGGAATGTTCTTGGATCGAGCCCAATGAAGGAGATACACAGGCATGTGTATAATCAAGTTTGTTTATTTACATAATGTTTCTCTCTTACAGGTTTGCAGCTAGAATGGAGCCCAGACCGCATGGATGACCCTTAAGTACTCCAGGGGCGGAGTCCAGGTGAGGAGGGGTCAGTGGGTGAAGGGATCCCTGGGTAGTTAACCCTTACAACACTAGGTTTGGAGGGCAGGCATTTATACTTAACAAGGAAGGAAGGAAGGAAGGAAGGAAGGAAGGAAGGAAGGAAGGAAGGAGGAAAGGAAGGAACAATAGCTTCAACATTAACACTTAAGACTTATATACCGCTTCATAGTGCTTTTACAGCCTTCTCTATGCGGTTTACAGAGTCAGCCTCTTGCCCCCAACAATCTGGCTCCTCATTTTACCACCTCGGAAGGATGGAAGGCTGAGTAACACGCAATTTCTTTTAACCCACTGAATCCATATGCTGCCAATTTGTCTTTGCTTTGGGCCAGACTTGTGTTGCCAACTTATCAAAACCCCAACACATTTCAACAAAAGTCTTCCTCTTTCCAGAGACTGATAAACCCTGATGCAGCTCTCCCACCTCATCCCTCACTTGGGACCATTATCTTTTTTTTTTTTTTGGCCCGGTTACAAAAGCGATCTTGCATATGAGTGTCGGCTTGCAACTCCCACCTAAAATCCCTTGAATTTTGCTACAGAAAAAAAAATCATACAATAATATTTCGGTGGGAAACACACAGCTCTCTACAGCACGAGCAAACACAGAGTGGAACCGGAGAGAAAGAAAACAATTAATATTCACTAGCCTGACATGTTATTCTAAGCTACAGTGCTTCAGAGTACAGAAACTCCTTTGTGAAACCCAGTGAAGTCAGCAAGACGACAAGACTCGTTCCTCTAGTTTGGACAAGACCTGGCACTTGTAGAAGTGTTTTCATCACTCCTCTTAATCAGCTGCTTGGAAATTATTGGCATAATGTGTTCCTTTGCATTTATTTGTGCCTTTAGCGCATGGCATCCTTCTCATCTTCTAGGGGGATTTTTTTTTTAAGGAAACGATGTCACAGCAATCATTAGTTGCTAAATTTGTATTTTCCCTTTTCTTCTAAACTTTTTTGCTGAGTGGAGCAAAAGTCCCCATTGCTCAAACCCAGAAAGATGACCTCACAAGTTCCAGTAAGAGAGGCAAAGATATGTTGGAGTCCCTTGGATTGCAAGGAAATCCAATCAGTTGATCCTAAAGGAAATCAACCCTTGGAAGGACAGATCCTGGAGCTGAAGCCCAAAGACTTTGGCCGCCTGATGAGAAGAGAGGTCTCTTTGGAGAAGACCCTGATGTCGGGAAAGATGGAAGGCCAAAGGAGAAGAGACAACAGAGGAGAAGATGGGTAGATAGTGTCATGAACGCAACAAGCATGAATTTGGCCAAACTCCAGGATACAGTGGAGGACGGGGGGGGGGGTGCTGTGTTGTTGTGGTCCATGGGGTCACAAATAATCAGACATGACAAGCAAATTGTGACAAGCAAAAATGAGGCATCATTGATTTTTATTTTTTGGTAGATGGATCTGATTTGATTTACGTAAAGCATTAAAGATACACACTTTTTTAAAAAAAATAACCAATGATGTCATGTGCTAACATCATGGAATCTGGCAAACGGGGTGCTATTTGTCAGGTTTCCTAAATGCTGAGAGAATGAGGGTTAAACAGCATGTTCAGTTTACTGGAAGCCATTTGGAAGCAGGCTCTGTATCCCCCCCCCAAAAAAAATAAAATAAAATAGGTCTCTTTTTTTTTTTAAACCATTTTGAAAAGACTTAACCTGCAAGTCTGATGAAGTCAAAAACTATCTGGCTAAAAATAAAGTTTGGAAAAGAACCGTCCCTGATATATAATCAGAAAAATGTTAAGAGTGTTGCATATGGGAGCTTCACTACTTATAGGTAAAGATCTTGGGCTGAACTTGACATGCAATTGAAAAAATTTTGTCTATAGGTGTGGAACAATAAAGACCCCAGATTGGAAAAATCAACATTTGTGTCAATCTTGGTTTGGAGACCGACCAAAAGGCAGCGTATGCAGCGGTGGGATTCAAATTATTTAACAATCAGCTCTCTGCCCTAATGACCAGCTGGGTGGGCGTGGCCATGGTGGGCGTGGCCAGGGGGTGTGACAGACAGCACTTGACCTCCTTCACCCCCCCTGGGAGCAAAAACAGGCCGTGGGAGGGACGCACCTGCCCCCCGCTAAGCCCTTGTTTTGGGCCTAGGAGGCCTCCCTGCAGCCTCCTGGGAGTGAAAATGGGTGGCGGGGTGCCACATACCTCCATGCCCCGTTTTGGGCCTAGGAGGCCTCCTTGCACTTACCTGGGAGCCAAAATGGGGCGTGTGGGGACTCTTGGAAGAGGCGGGGAGGGGTGGGGCCACCCAGCAATTTAACTACCGGTTAGCCCAAACTGGCTGAATCCCACCACTGGGCGTATGGCATTCAAAAACCTTGGTCAACACCTCCTTTTGGATTCTCCCATGGGGTGAAACATGAGTCTACATTCTGGGACCAAAATCCAAAATCAACGTCTCCCTCCGCAGAAACTACTAGGGCAAGATGACAAGAATGGAGACCAACCTCTTTTGTCAACCTCTTTAACTTATTCAGAACAAGATGGACAATGTCTCGCCGCGTATTCTCCATTTCTGAGTCCACCGCACCAAAGACTTTTTTTAAAAAAATTAGCTTTCAGAATTGACCCAAACTCTTCCATCTCCAGGGAAAGTTGTTCCAGAGAAATTTTGAAATCGTAATCCAGGCCCTGGGGTTGAATTTTGCAGGATTTTCAACGGAAAAGGGACTGTCACGAAATTCCTTCACAGCGACGGGAGCAAAACGACATTTGACAAACAGAGGGGCCGAGAAGCAAAACCATCCATCCATGCCTATTTTGAGATGAAGCACATGACGTGATCTTTTTTTTCAAGCCAAGAAAACGTCTGAGACAATCATGGCAAGAGTCAGTCAGCGACCATTTCCCAAATTTGAGGAACAAGCTCAGCCATGCAAAATTATTTACCCCAGGGCAAATGAAGAGCCACAGATTTCCCCCACCACCACTCCCAAATAAATCCCCTTCCCTGTTAGAAGCCTTCACAGTTTGAAGCCTCCAAGTTACCCATCTGACTTTGACAGGCACATCTCTAAACCTGTCACTCACTCACCAAGGCCGAAGGAGAACGAGGACAGACAAAAAGAAATGAAATATTTTATAGTGAGTCATGTGCACTTCAGGAAGAAGGATAAGCACGGCTTAAAAACGATAACACCAAGAATGGAAGACCTGTGCAGGAAGTTATGAAAAAAAAGTCCCTACAAATACAGCTTGTAGAATGGAAGCAGTTATCACCACTTTCCATCCGATTGAAGTTACCAGTTCTGAAATGCAAACAACTATATGAACACTAGATGGCAGCAGAGAAATAGGAAAGCTTCTAACTCTTTGCTGCCATCTAGTGTCAATGGAAAAACTATGGCTCCACTCCAGTAACCCTAGTAGTCCATTATCACAGAACCTTGATTTAATTTCTACTCGCAAGACCCCAATTATGAAAAATGACAAAGTTCTCTTGGAAGTAAAGAGAAAAAAAGTAGCAAGTTATTCATTTAAATACTGCTAAAAATGGATTCTTTCAGACCAATTTTTAGATTTAAATATATATATATATTTAGGCTTATTAACAGCTGTTTTTTCTTACTTGTCGTCCATTGATGTGGTTTTCTCTCAGATCATATTTAATGTTGCTTATTATTTTTTTCTGTTTGCCACTGTGATATCCCACAGGATGCCATATAGGCTGTAGGCTATAGCAGCATAAATAAAATATACCAACATCCTTGAAGAAACTGAAATGAAGATATTTGATGGAAGGCTTGTTTTCAAACATTTTAACTATATCAAAATAGAAGAGAGAGTGAGGAAGGATTGGGCAGGAAATGAGTCAAAGAAAAAAAGGGGGAAAGTCACTGAATGTCCCATTCTCAAAACCACTGACTTGAGTCAGAATTTCAAGGGATGCTGTTCTATGATTAATGCTTCAGAGAATTTTTTTTTACAATTAGTAAACATCCACGGAGCATCAACTTACAAGATTTCTAGGCTGTGAAAACTTTCTTAAAATATTTATTTACTTGATTTTTCACAACCTCTTTTCCCGGGTCAAACATTCTGCAGAGTAAAAGTTAGGAGAAGTGAAGACGGACCTTCACATCACAAAGAATTTCCACTGATAATTTGGGTCTCTCCAGAACTCTACTCCACAGAGTTTTAAAAGAAGAAAGATGTGTTTTCCCCCCCAACGGAGTTCGTTTTTCACTTGGAGACATTATGGGGAAGGGAGGAATTCAAAAGAAGGAATCCTTAGATCACAAGCATGGTGGCCTCCCAAATTCATATTCATCTGAGCAAGTGGTTGCTGGTTTAAGGTGACATTTTCTGGGAATTAATTGGTCAAATTTTAAAAAACGGGTTTTTTTTGAGAGCAAAACAAGAAACCATAGATGGAAACTAATCAAGGAGAGAAGCAACCTAGAACTAAGGAGAAATTTCCTGACAGTGAAAACAATTAATCAGTGGAACAAATTATGGGTGTTCCAACATTGGAGGTTTTTAAGAAGAGATTGGACAACTGTTTGTCCAGAATGGTGTCGAATCTCCTGCTTGAGCAGGGGGTTAGACTTGAAGACCTCCAAGGTTCCTTCCAACTCTGTTATTCTGTTACTCTGTTACAAATGAATCTTATAATTTATTTGAGGGGCTGACACGAAGAAGAAGGGGACAACCTAATCTCCAAGGCACCTGAAGACAGGACAAGAAGCAACGGAGGGAAACTAATCAAGAACCAACCTAGAACTAAGGAGAAACTTCCTGACAGTTAGAATAATTAATCATTGGAATGGCTTGCCTTCAGAAGTTGTAGTGCTCCATCATTGGAGGTTTTTAAGAAGAAACCGGACAGCCCTTTGTCTGAAATTTTAAAAGGTTTCCTCCTTTTAAAGGATCTCCAAGGTCCCTTCCAACTCTGTTCTATATTCTTTCTCCAGAGATTCAATTTCTTCTCCAATATTTATCCAGTGCTTATTTCTGCTCATTTTTAATTTTGAAAGCAAGGCTGGAGAGGAATAAGATGAGAGAAATACGAAGAAATAAACAGGAGCCATAATATTCATTTTTCCCCCTTACAAATTCCTTCTGTCTCCATTTTAGTGTGAGCAAACACAGGTCTAGCAACAAGCTTTAATCTACGTCATGAAGCATCTTGAGACTTGGAAAAGGAAGGTGAAAATATTACCACTATTTCTCCAAGCAATCATAACCTCTAATTCATTTTCCATTAGGGAAAATAGAATTCAGAATAAATCTGATTAGAAAGCTTTGGCAAGCCACCACAATTTCTCTCTCCCCCCCCCCCCTTTGAAATTAAAACAGATTATTCAATCTGTCAATGTCATGTGATTTTGCTCGATATTCTGGCGGTTTTAATTTTCTCCATGATAACGGAGCTTTCATAAATAAAACTTTCTCAATTTGCTTGGCATTCGAGGGGGACGGAAAGGAAATTAAACAAACGTGTTGCTTATGAAAAAGCATAAAATAAGATGCACAAGATCGCTTCTTCCATTTGATTTCTCTGTGCATTTTTCTGTGAATGGGGTAAACGCCCTGTTTTTGAGAGAAATCTGATTTTTCTGGGCTTCGGAGAGCACTAACCCTTTCTGCTCCTTTCAAAGCTTGCTTAATCACAAGGAGGAAAACAGTGAAAGCAAATTATGATATCCATCTGATGGTACCAAAATGATTCTGGTGTGGCTTTATCAGAAAAGTCCTACACTCGTGTTCTGTCAAGGCAATAGACACCTGACGCTGTGGGTGTCGACCTTGTGACAACAAATGAAAAACTAGGGAAAACAATGGGGTTTATGTATTAGGAAAAAAACAGGAGATTCAGCTGGTGCAGTCAGCAAGCTTGCAAACACAGCTGATTATAAGGGTCTCAAATGAGTTTGGGGCAGCGGTGAAATCCAGCAGGTTCTGACAGGTTCTGGAGAACTGGTAGCGGAAATTTTGAGTAGTTCGGAGAACCAGCAAATGCCAGCTCTAGCTGGTCTCAGAGTGGGGTGGGAATGGGGATTTGGCAGTATCCTTCCCCTGTCATGCCCACCAAGCCACGCTCACAGAACCAGTAGTAAAAAAATTTGAATTTCACCACTGTTTTGGGGCTGGTTGAGATGATTGGGGGCAGAGGGCCTTCTGACAGCTCTCCCTCACCTTCATCCACCAAGCCAATTCTGGAAGCCCGCTTTTAAAAATCAGTTAAGGCACAAATATCTCAACTAGCCATCAAAGTTGTGAACTGTCTAAAAAGAAAATTTAGGCTCTCATGTCTGTGGGGTCCTTGGTGTTCTCTGAGCTTGGTGGTTCTCTTGCAGACGTTTCATGACCCAACTAGGTATCATCATCAGTTATCATGCACCACGAATGATACTCCCTAGTTTGGCCATGGAATGTTTGCAAGAGAACCACCAAGCTCAGAGAGCACCAAGGATCCTCCTCCTCTCTCTTCTGATGATGCTCCCTAGTTGGGTCATGAAACAGCTACGAGAAAACCACCAAGCTCAGAGAGCACCAAGGATCCTCCTCCTCTTCCTCCTCTTCCTCCTCTTCCTCCTCTTCCTCCTCTTCCTCCTCTTCCTCCTCTTCCTCCTCCCCCTTCTGATGATGCTCCCTAGTTGGGTCATGAAACATCTACGAGTAAACCACCAAGCTCAGAGAACGCCACCGTTTAGTGAGCTATAAATCTTCAGAATAACAGAGTTGGAAGGGACCTTGGAGGTCTTCTTGTCCAATCAAGACTGCTATTCATCCATTTCTATCACAAAATCCATTTGTACCTCCCATACTCACAACACTCATCCAAAGCGATGGATGAACGTAAAGTCTACTTTTGGATTTCTAAGCCAACAGCTTCAAAAATGGCCTTTTCCAAGGGAAGCTCCGTGTTTCTCACCCATTTGCACCTTTTCTTCCAAGGTTCAGCTCTTCCTCCGCTCTTCCACCAATTGCTTTCACAGAAGAAAAAGTTAGAGGACACATCCACGAATTAATCCAGCCATGGTGCACCGCATTGCAGCCAACCACGCACAACAGCTGACGGTGACAAAAGGCGATGTTGTTGCCTCCTTCCCACTCGCTTCCCACAATGACAAACTAGCGCTGTCCAGAAGTGGCAACTTCAGCACAGCTGAGCTCAACACAAAATAGAGCAAAATCTGTCTTTTGTGATGCTCAAGGCAACAAGACCCATTAGAGGCACGTTGGCCTCATGTCAAGGTCCAGGGAGGGAGCCCAGAAGTGTGGCTTTTGAAAATCTGATCCGGGAGAAAGGGGAGGTGGGGAGATATTAAAGGAAAGAGAAATTACTGTTTTATGTACTGATCCTCCCTGTACAAAACAACGGACGATAATCCCCCCAAATATATAAGTTTTTTACTGAAATGAGAAAGAGGCAGACCGGTTTTATTACCCCAAAGTGCATGTGGTTTATTTATTGTACATGCACACATACAGATATATAATGGCATTAAACGTTTTAAAAACAAAAGTGAAAAGGTAAAAACTAACAGGATAGAGTAAGGAAAAAGAAGAAAGAAAGAAAAAGGAAAACTAAAAGGAAGGGAAGGAGGGATGCATTCTTAATTTAATTAATCATATTTCTTCTCGATATCTCTTCCTTTTGTGAAGGTTTAGCGCTTTGGATAGCGCTAGCTTCCTATGTAAACCGCTAACTTTAAATAGCTCTCTTGACCAGCCCAGATGGCTATTGTATTACCAATGGTTTAGCAACCTCACTCAATTTAACTTTGATGTAGATGGTGAAATAGGCTGTGAGAAGAACTTTGAGAGACAGGAGGAAGAACTGCAACCTAGAAAATGGTCGGATAAATGAAATCTGGGTTTCAGAAACCAGAAATGAAATTTGAGAAAGCATCTCAGAATTGACATTGAATCCCCTCGTTCTCCAGAACATAAAACAGAAGATCATATCATCATACTGATGATTTTGGTTTTCTGGTCTGATGAGGGAGGGAAGGAAGGAAGGAAGGAAGGAAGGAAGGAAGGAAGGAAGGAAGGAAGGAAGGAAGGAGGGAGGGAGGGAGGGAGGGAGGGAGGGAGGGAGGAAGGGAGGAAGGAAGGAGGGAGGGAAGGGAAGGGAAGAGGAGGGAAAAGGAAGGAAGGAGGGACTGGGGAAGGAGGGAGAGAAGGAAGGAGGGAGGGATGGGAGAGGAGGTAGGGAGGAAGGAAAGAAGGAACAAAGGAATAAAGGAAGGGAGGAAGAAAGGAAGGAAAGAGGGAGGGAGGGAGGGAGGGATTGGAAGCCTTTGCAGCAGTTATAAGAACCATTGTAAATTTACCTCTGTCTTTAAACTTACACCATGACTCTCTTCCTTCCATAATTTGACCTGTCTAATCATCAAAACCATAAATCATAAGTCCATAAGTTCAATAAAGGTAGCTTTCATCTTTCCTCCAAACAAACAAGTCCATCTGGCCATCTCAGCATGTTCCATCATCTTCACCAACCATTCCTCCATTGTGGGTAGTGCCAAACCTTCCCATCTTTGTGCCTCTCTACATGTTATCACGTACGAAAACAACGTTCCATGACTTTCTTCCAACGATTTGGCCATCCATCCCAAGAGGAAGACTTCTGGCCTCCATTGTCTATTAATCTTTAAAAGCCTCTGGATCCCTGAAGGTATCTCAACCCAGGATTTTCCAGCTTATTTTTTTTTACATGATCATCAAGCATGACAAAAAAGTCCCTTCTGATCGTTCATATTTCCAACATAGATTTGAAGGACCTTGATATAAGCCTAGACCATTTCCTCTGGTGTCCTATCCCAACCGTAAATCATTCGGCATGGTTTATTTATCGATTTCCTTGGAACTCCAGCTTCTAAGAGAAGCAACTCTTGAGACCATCAAAACCCAAGGAAGCCAAGTCTACGGTTTTGAAGCTCACACCCTTCTCCTTGGAGAACCTGTTCTTTAGTTGTAAAAAGAGAAAGGAAGGCAGGGAAAAGATAGCGTTGAACATGTAGTTTTGCCTACCATCTTGGAGATTATGGTTGGAGAATGATCTCGGGGAAGATACAATTGTTCATCCTTTAGATTCCCAGCCTGGTTAATCTGCATTAACTTTGATTTATTCTGTGCCACCAACAGAAGTGTTTCTACAGCCTTCCAAGTTCAATGACATCATTTTATTGAGACGTAAACTCAATAGCATAAATCAACATTTATGCGGCAAAGCCATGGGGGGGGGACCCCCAGTCCCTTCAAAATTCCTGCAGCCCTTCCTGCTCAGCAATTCTTGATTGGGCATTTAAACCCTGAGACGGAAGCCAAATGTTAGGCTATAAACCATCATTTTAAAGTAGATTTGTGGGGCGCATTAAACCCAAGACTCCTCGTTTGAACGGGCATAAAAAGAGAAGGGGATCGTTTCAGCGTCTTCACTGCAGGACTAAAAGCTTTGTGTTTTCTTTGTGGTGGTGTTTCAGACAATATAAAATGCATTTCAGTTTCCTTTGGAGAGGTGGGTGTCTTACCGAATGGCTGCAATTCATTTTTGATGAGAATTTTTGGGGGGGGAGGGCTGAGCCTTTTGCAAACCCTCCCAGGGGCTGCCGGGATCGGTTTTAAAATATTTTAATGAACTGAATAAAACACGTCAAATGAAATCTTAGAATAACAGGCTTGGAATTACCGGTCCTTTCCCATTTAAAGAACCTATTTTCTCTGCTGTGTGTTTGAGTGAGGCTGGATCCCAGGAAGAGCTTGAAGAGCTGATGGGATTTATTTATTTATTTATTTATTTATTTATTTATTTATTTATTTATTGGTTCAATTTATATGCCGCCCTTCTCCAGAGACTCAGGGCGGCTTACAATAGCCTTCATACTTTTGTATATACCTGCTTTGTAGGGCTTTTGTATATACAGTACCCGCTTAGTATTTAACTCCAGGCATGTTATCCAGAATGTATAAAGGTATTTCAAATGAATGTTGGAACTGTAAAAGTAAAGAAGGGAAATTTTATCGCTTATGATGGATGTGTGTCAAAGCAAAGAAATATTGGAGCAGGGTTCATATTCTAATACATTCTTAAAGGGTATAAAATTCTGAAAGTGAACATAAAGATAAAACCAGAAACCTTTCTCTTGGTTCTCTTGGGTTTAATGGGGAAAGACTTGGGGGGGAACAAAAACTGAATTTTGATGTTATTTTTGTTGATGGCAGAAAGACTATTTTAGCCACAAAAATGGAAGGACATTTCGATCCCCATAACGGACGAAGGGCTGCAGAAGGTGATGGAGTAACTAAGCCAGAGATGGCGAAATGGGCTGCTTTGATCCAAGACAAAAAAATATACAAATACTTTTATTTCTACTTGGAAACCGATTTTGGACTTTGTGCTCGAGCTGGGGGAAAAAATTAAACTTTGATTTTGGATTTTTCCCAGGAGTGAAATCCAGCAGGTTCTCACAGGTAGTGGATATTTTGAGTAGTTCGGAGAACCGGCAAATACCACATCTGATTGGCCCCAGAGTGGGGTGGGAATGGAGTTTTTGCAGTATCCTTCCCTCAGGAGTAGGGTGGGAATGGGGATTTTGCAGTATCCTTCCCCCAGGAGTGGGGTGGGAATGGGGATTTTGCAGTATCCTCAGGAGTGGGGTGGGGATGGAGATTTTGCAGTATCCTTCCCTCAGGAGTGGGGAGGGACTGGGGATTTTGCAGTATCTTTCCCTCAGGAGTGGGGTGGGGATGGGGATTTTGCAGTATCCTTCCCCTGCCACACCCACCAAGCCACACCCACAGAACCGATAGTAAAAGAATTTGGATTTCACCACTGATTAGATAGGTTTGTCGTTATAGAAGTGGCTAGTTCATACTAGTAAATTTCTTTTTACTTTTTAAACCTTTTTTTAAATAAAAGTAAAACAAAAATGAGGTTTGATGTTATTATCTTATTCTACTGCACCAAAAAGAGTCGGGAGCCAATGCCTTTTCTTTCTTTTTCTCCCTTCTTTCCTACACTTCTCCTTTCCCCTTTCCCTCCCTTGTTTTTGCTACTATTGGCTTTCAAATAGTAGACCCTACACCATTTCTGAGAGATGGCAGTCCAGTCTCTTCTTGAAAGCCTCCAGTGATGAAGCTCCCACAACTTCCGAAGGCAACTTCTGTTCCATTGGTTGATTGTTCCCGCTGTCAGAAAATTTCTCCTTATTTCTAGGTTGAATCTCTCCTTGGTCAGTTTCCATCCATTGTTCCTTGTCTGGCCTTCAGGTGCTTTGGAAAGCAGGTTGACCCCCCCTCCTCTCTGTGGCAGGTTTCTGTCCCCCAACCCACCCATCTGGAGCCCAGTGTTAATAATACTGATTTAACTCACAGCATCCCATTGCAAGGGAAGGCTACCAAGCTAAGAACCATCTCTCCGACTCATATTTAAGAGGTCACTCCCAAACGGGCAGCTGGTCAAAGGGTTGGAGTACAACCCACCCAGGTCCCTTCAATCCCTAGTATTCTATGTTCTATGTAGATGTCCTTTCCTGATCTCTTTCTTGGTCTTTCTTTCTGCTCTCCCATCCACCCATCTTCCTTCCTTCCATCCATCCTTTCATCTATCTATCCATCATCACCCTTCCTTCCTTCCATCCATTCACCCATCCTTCTCCTTCCTTCCTTCCTTCCTTCTTTCCTTCCTTCCTTCCTCCCATCCATCCATCCATCCATCATACCCTTCCTCCCTTCGTTCCATCCATCAACCCATCCTTCCCTTTCCTTCCTTCTTTCCTTCCTTACTTCCATCCTTTCATCCATCCATCCATCCATCCATCATCTCCCTCCCTCCCTCCCTCCCTCCCTCCCATCCATCCATCCATCATCTCCCTCCCTCCCTCCCTCCCTCCCATCCATCCATCCATCCATCATCTCCCTCCCTCCCATCCATCCATCCATCCATTCACCCATCCTTCTCCTTCCTTCCTTCCTTCCTTCCTTCCTTCCTTCCTTCCTTCCTTTCTTTCTCTTGGTCTCGCCAACGTTGGGGAACAATGTCCTTCCTTTTCCCAAGGCAGGGAACCCTACCTTGTTCTACTCAGCTTTTGGTAAGGATTATGGGAACTAGGTTGCCTTTGTAGTTTCTGGTAACACAATCCTGGTTATCTCCATTTTTATTTGTGCCGTACTGTAGACCTCCAAGAGTTTTTTTATCTAAACCTCCCTGCAAATAAGCAAATAAGTGCAGACTGTTAATATATGAAGAGTGTTTTTTTTACATGCATTAATGTCGGAAATATTGTCCAAATATTTGTATAATATTAACTTATTAAATTATAATCACAGCTTTGGGAGGTAAGAAAAAAATTGCAAAATGCAAAGCAATATTGTGATTTTATGGCGGCTGCTGTTGTTTAGCTAGTAGAGGATTCTTGGCATGGTATTTCATTAAAATAGCTTAATATTTTATTACGCAGGCAGTATTATCGGCTGTTTCACTTAGCCCTATTAGCCTAATGAGTCATTCTTTTTTTAAATATATATATATATAATTTTATTAAAGTTTTTTTTAAAAAAAAGAAGAAGATACAGACTAATATAATGTCAGAAAAAAGGGGAACAAAAACAACTGAATACAAATTTTCTCTATTTTCTCTACGGCAGTTATAAATACAATTGTAAATTCAACTCTATTACTCTATAGTTACAACAAAACTCTGTAAAACTCATAAATTTATTTTCTCCTGCTTTATGTAAAAAGTCCATAAAGATTTTCCAGTCAGCAATAAACATAGATATTGTCTTTTCCCTAATCAAAAGAATTCAATTTAGCCACCTCATCAAATTCCACCATCTTCCTCATCCGATGTTTCATTTTGTCTCTTGTCATTTAATGCCCTGGGTAGCTTTTTGAAAACTTAAGCACCTTTTTTTAAAAAAAAATACTTTATATCATTTCAAATAATACTTTCCTTGCCTTTTTTAAAAAATATAATTACCATACATGGACCAAAATGTTTATTTGTATTTATTCAATTTGCACCTTGCTTGTCTAAACGTGAACAGTCGAGTTAATATATATGAATTTATGTATACGCATACAACAGCCAACACATTCATATGAATATTAAAAAAAATAGTAGATTTAATAAATCATTATAGCCCTGATTACAGCTTCCAAACCAGCTTTCCAAGAGTAAAATACAGGACATATTAAGTTTTAAATTCAAAGAGTTATTATAGATTTGAGTTCATCTCAACTTCGATGTCGCAAATCTCAGACCAAAAATACAAGACTAACAATAAATTTGAAAGTTAGCATTTAGAAAGGCGACTCTGTTATAAAGTAGCTCTCCAGAATCTCTCCAAATATTTCTTGGAATTAATATCATACTTTTTTATGATATTAATATGAATACTGCGGGAAAATTGTTTCCGGGTCAGACCAACACACAACAAACTCTTGAAAGGAAATGCACAACAGAGTAGATCTTACCAACAGAAAGAAGTATTTGTAGTTCAGGGTTGAATGTGGGGTCCTTGGTGCTCTCTGAGCTGGGTTGCTTTCTTGAAGACGTTTCATTACCCAACTAGATAACATCATCAGTGCTAGAAGGGAATGGGGTTTGCTCTCTGTTATATACAAAAGGCTTGTCCTTGTAGATAACACTCCCACCAGTATTGACATATATAGCAGAGAGCAAGCCACACTCCCTTCTATGGTAGCACTGATGATGTTACCTAGTTGGGTAATGAAATGTCTGCAAGAAAACAACCCAGCTCAAAGAGCACCAAGGACCACACAGTCCTCCTCCTCCTCCTCCTCCTCCTCCTCCTCCTCCTCCTCCTTCCCCTCCCTCCCTCCCTCCTAACACTGATGAAGTTACCTAGTGGGGTAATGAAATGTCTGCAAGACAACAACCAATTTCAGACAGCACCAAGGATCCCCTGGAGTCCATCTTTTCTTCCCTCTCCATCTCCCAATGACCATTCTCCAATTTCTCACATGACCATTGCTTGCTCTGTTTATATACAGTTAGGTTTTCTATAAATGGGCTGCAAAAATCTATTTGACCACTAGAGGGGAGCAAAAACGTTGATGCTTCTACTTCTCCCTATCACCATCTAGTGGTAACCCGTAGCCTTGCAGTCCAAATACAATAGTCCTATTCTCTCTCACGCTGAGTTTTTCTTCAACACACGGCATCTTTTTCTGACAGCTGTAGAGGTCAGCTGTGCGATCTCAGAAAGAAGTCAGGTTGTCCTCAAATGTGGGCAGGCAGGTGCTGTGGGTACATCCCACATGCTGTGAAGCATCTTGAACAGACTGAATCCGAAGCACAGCTCAGACCTAAAATAAACTTTGGTTGCTGCTTTTCATAACAGAGGAACAGCAATCCCACCGAGTAGTTAATAAAATCCATTTGCCAACTACTCATTCAAAGCAAAGTTTGAGCTGCAATCTTGGTCTTCCTAAGGGGTCTCCAATCCCAGCACAACAGAGTGGATACCAAAGGCGTGTGAATTACCCAGGTTCAACCTTATAATTATTGTTCAATTGTCTCTCAATTCAGATGAGGGTGGTTTTTTTCCCCCTGAACATGCACAGATGCATAACAAGCTCTTGAATCTTTGCAAAATTCTAGCAAATACAGTACAACCTCCTAGGCAGATAATAGATTCTCCAGCAGTGATCCAATCTTAATAAAAGTAAGGGATAACAGAGAGAGAGAATGAGAGAGAGAGAGGGAGAGAGGGAGGTAGTGAGAAAGAGAGAGGGAGGGAGGGTGGGTGGGAGAGAGAAAGAGGGAGAGGGACAGAGAGAGGAGAGAGAGAGAGGGGAGGAGGGGAGGGGAGGAGAAGAGAGGAGAGGAGAGGAGAGGAGAGGAGAGGAGAGGAGAGGAGAGGAGAGGAGAGGAGAGGAGAGGAGAGATGGATGGATGGATGGATGGATGGATGGATGGATGGATGGATGGATGGATGATGGAGGGAGGGAGGGAGAGATATAGAGATATAGAGATATAGAGAGTATATATAGAGAGAGAAGATAGAGATAGATACGTAGGTAGGCAGATAGATATCAACAGAGAAGGACAGCAAGAGAGAGAGACAGACAGACAGACAGACACATTCACTAGCCAACCAAGCACCCCAATTACAGGTAGTCTTTGACTTATGGCTACAATTGAGCCCCAGATTTCTATTGCTGAGTGAGACATTTATTAAGTCACTCTTGCTCCGTGATATGATCCTTCTTGCCACAGTTGTTAAGTGAGTCACATGGTTGTTAAGTGAATCCGGCTTCCCCTTTGACTTTGCTTGTCAGACGGTCACAAAAGGGGGCTGTGTGATCCCGGGAACAATACAACCGTCCTAAAAACGAATCTGTTGACAGACATCTGAATTTTGATCACCTGACCCAGGGAGATGCTGCAGCGGTCGTAAGTGTGAAAAAAAAGCCATAAGTCGCTTTTTTCCGTGCCGTCGTAACTTTGAACGGTCACTAAATGAACCATTGTAAGTCGAGGACTAGATAGGATGGCATGAGCAGCCCTTCCTCTCTTCCTCTTCCTCTCCAAAGCAAAACCTTCTCCCAAAGTCGTAAGGCAGCAGGAAAGCTCTGCTCCCTTCCCATCTTTCTCCAACTTCGTGATTTTTATAACTATAGGAGCATTTATTTATCTTGGCACAATGATGGCCCTCTGGAGTAAACAAAGGGACAATTCGTAACTTTGCCATTCCTTCAGAGACTGATTTAATCCTATCTCCAAGCTATTCCTGTGCTATTTACATTAGACAACTTCATTTTTCTATCAGATATACATCCTAGCTCATTACTAGAAGTAGCGATTACTTCTCCTAATTAGTGTACATTCTACCGAATTGCTTAAAGGAGCCATTGCTTCCAAATGAGTGAGATGGGAACAGCCAAAGGGGTCCCAGGTGTGAAAGTTTCTCTCCCAAGACTCAAAAATCATTTCCACCATTTCTTCCATGAGGAGGGTACAAGTCACCACCATATTAAAAAAGATGTGGAGACTCTGGAAAGAGTGCAGAGAAGAGCAACCAGGATGATGAGGGGACTGGAGGCTAAAGCATACGATGAACGGTTGCAGGAACTGGGCATGGCTAGTCTAGGGAAGAGAAGGACCAGGGGAGACAGGAGAGCAGCCTTCCAATATATGAGTGGCTGCCACAGAGAGGAGGAAGGGGGTCAAGCTGTTTTTCAAAGCACCTGAAGGTCAGACAAGGAATAAGGGATGGAAACTGAACAAGAAGAGATTCAACCTGGAAATAAGGAGAAACAGTGAGAAGAAACAACCCATGGAACAAAAGTTGCCTTCAGAAGTGTGGGAGCTTCATCACTGGAGGCTTTCAAGAAGAAACTGGACTGCCATCTGTCAGAAAGGGTGTAGGGTCTCCTGCTTGGCCAGGGGGCTGGACTGGATGACCTACAAGGTCCCTTCCAACTCTGTTAATCTGATACCTGAGTGCAGAGAAGAGCAATGAAGATGATTAGGGGATGGGGGCTAAAACATATGAAGAACAGTTGCAGGAATTGGGGAGTGTGGTGAAAAGAAGGACTGGGGTGACATGATGGCAGTCTTCTAATATTCGAGGGGCTGCCACAAAGAAGAGGGGGTCAAGCTATTCCCCGAAGCACCAGAAAGCAGGACAAGAAGCAACGGATGGAAACTCATCAAGGAGAGAAGCAACCTGGAATTAAGGAGAAATTTCTTGACAGTGAGAACAATCAACCAGTGGAACAGGTTATCTCCAGAAGTTGTGGGTACTCCACTACTGGAGGTTTTCAAGAAGAGATTGGACAAGCATTTGTCTGAAATGGAATAGGATCTCCTGCTGGAGCAGGGGGTCGGATTAGAAGACCTCCAAAGTCCTTTCCAACTCTGTTATTCTGTAAAGTCCACCTGCCTTACTTTAAATAATGGGAAAAGGTTAACATTAGACTCCTACATGAATTGAAGCCAATCTGTAGAGAATTATAACCGGAGATCAATTTTGTTGGAAGTAGACTTTACCCTTTGAATCCTGACAGCTGAAAAAAGCAAGATTGTTTGGTAGCAATTTCAATATTAAATAGATTACAATGCAAACCACATTTATGGCCAAATCCCTAAAGTCTCTTTCCTCACCATCTTTTCCTTCCTACCCATTTGCCTCTTCTTCTACAATCACCCCCAAAATTCTTAATGCCGAGCCCCAGAAACACTGCCACCTCTGTAGGCTTCTAAGTTAACCTCTAATTAGCAAGCGGAATAATTTTGTATACGGGCATGGGCTTCCTCTTTTCATCCAGTTTTCTGCTTCGGGAAGCAATGATGTTGTCAGGAGTGAGATTTACACTTTTATGAAAGCAACTTCACGTTGAAAAACAGTCTTTACGTTCGCCCACTAACAAGGAGAGGAAGGAGCTGAAGAAGGAAATGTCAGAATTGCTAAGCCCAGAACATCAACATTGCACATTTCTGGGTTTTAATTAGGAGCTCCAGATATCTGCAGATGTCAGATCTACCAGAGGGCAGGTAGCATCTTCTGCTCAGACTTTGGTTCCCCAGAGAAAAAGTGAGCCAGGATGTCGGTCTGAATGACAGCTCAAAGATATCAAGTACAAGATATGCAAGGGCCAGAGAAGCTCAGTGTGTTCTTCTGTCAACCAGGAATCTCAACAACTTCAGCTCCAACAATGACTCAAAAATTATCTGAGTCCAGCGTGGCTTCTTGTTCATTTTCAGATAAACACCTTCACCACATCCTTCAGTGATTAAGCAATACCCCCAAACCACGTAAAACATTAAGGCATAACAATAAGACCAGCGGCTAAATATTTGCTTAGGAAGCATGGAGAAGGTTAGGTTCTCCTTGAAAAGGATGCAGAATTCTCATCAACTTCCCCAATTCAATTTTTTTCCTTCTCTTTGGAAAGAAGGGATAGCAGGGTTCCGATATCTCTGGGGTTGCCACAAAGAAGAGGGAGTCAAGCTATTCTCCAAAGCACCAGAAGGCAGGACAAGAAGCAATGAATGGAAACTCATCAAGGAGAGAAGCAACCTAGAACTAAGGAGAAATTTCCTGACAGTGAGAACAATCAACCAGTGGAACAGCTTGCCACCAGAAGTTGTGAATGCCCCAACACTGAAAGTTTTTAAGAACAGATTAGACAACCATTTGTCTGAAATGATATGGGGTTTCCTACTTGAACAGGGGGTTGGACTAGAAGACCTCCAAGGTCTAGTCTAGTCTAGTCTCTCTTCTACTCTATTCTACCCTACTCTACTCTACTCTACTCTACTCTACTCTACTCTACTCTACAGTCTACACTACTCGACTTGACTCGACTCGACTCTACTCTACTCTACAGTCTAGTCTGTATTCTACTCTACTCTACTCTACTCTACTCTACTCTACTCTACTCTACTCTA
>WNWU01013721.1:3864240-3877712 GCA_012654045.1 Ptyas mucosa
TACTCTACTCTACTCTACTCTACTCTACTCTACTCTACTCTACTCTATTCTATGATGAAATAGCTCTGTACCCCCTTCAGATTCTGCTCCCATGCAGAAGAAAAACCCAGAGTGGTGGATGAGCAGAGAACTGCTCAAAGCCCCATTTTATGACTTTTCCTGCTGCAATTGTTAAGTGAACCCCTGTGGTTGTTAAATTAGCAATGCGGTTGTGTCAGTGAACCTGGCTTCCCTATTGACTTTGCTTGTCAGAAAGTTGCCAAAGGGGATCCCATGACCCCAGGTCACTCCACTAGGTCATTAACAGGAAATAGCTGCCAAATGTCTGAATTTTGATCACATGATCATGGGATGGTGCATATGAGTGAAAAATGGTCACAATTCACTTTTTTCAGGGATGTTGTAACTTGGAACGAACTGTTGTTTTAAGGCAAGGAATTCTTGTATATTCAATATAATAAAGTTAGCAGCCTTCTCTCAAACTGAGCTGCTCTGCTTGAATAAGGGTAGCTACATACTTATGGACGTGGTGGCTCAGTGGCTAAGACGCTGAGCTTGTCGATCGAAAGGTCGGCAGTTCAGCGGTTCGACTCTCTAGTGCCGCATAATGGGGTGAGCTCCCGTGACTTGTCCCAGCTTCTGACAACCTAGCAGGTAAAAGATGCAAGATGCAGAAAAATAGGGACCAAGTAGAAAAATAGGCACAGCATTCCATGTGCCTTTGGCGTTTAGTCATGCCGGCCACATGACCACGGAGACATCTTTGGACAGCACTGGCTCTTCGGCTTTGAAACAGAGATGAGCACCGCCCCTAGAGTCAGGACCGACTAGCACCGTGATGGCAAACCTATGGCACGGGTGCCACAGGTGGCACGCGGGGCCATATTAGTGGGCACGCGAGTGCTGCCCTACCTCAGCTCCAGCACGCATGTGCGCACCAGCCAAGTGATTTTCAGGCCTTCCGGTCCCACCAGAAGTTGGGAAACTAGCTGTTTCCGGCCTCCAGGAAGGCCTCTGGGGGGATGGGGAAGGCTGTTTTTGCCCTCCCCAGGCTCCTAGAAAGCCTCTGGAGCCTGGGGAGGGGGGAAAACGGGCCTACCAGACCCACCGTGTCATCGTGTACCAAAAGCAGGGGGAAGTGGGGGGGGTGTCAAGTGTGCATGTGCGGGAGGGTGGGGCGCATTGAATTATGGATGTGGGCACCCACACCTGCGACCACCGCCCCCCCCGCTCCCGCCGCTTTTGGCACGTGACAGCAAAAAGGTTAGCCATCACTGGACTAGCGCATATGTGCGAGGGGAACCTTTATCTTTTACCTTTGCACACTTATATCCCAAAAAGAATTTTCCCCATGTTATTTACGGAGCTCTGCATCTTGTCTCCTCGTAGCAGACCCTTATTACGTTCAGTGCAATAATAAATTATTTCTATCTCCACCCCTTCACCGATGTAACACAAACTTACCAACACGGCATAAATCAAACCGGACAGGGCATCCATGCTTTTAAAAGCAAGGCACCGAACCTCCATACATCATGCAGAATATCAATTTTTCACCAATATTGTGTTTTTTCTTCCCTCTTTCCCACAATAATTTGGTATTGATTTGGCATGACTGTTTCATGCCGCATTTAATTTGTTCACTGGTTGCAGCGCGCGAATGGAAGCCTGGGTGTAACGTTCACTTCGGTAATGGTTTCAAATGTTCAAAGCATTGGAAGTGCATTCAATTGCTATAATCTTCACCACTTAGAAAGGAAATGCATGAGATACGGTATTGTTAATCTGTTAATTTTGCTTTTGTTTCAAGTGGGTACAAGGTGAATGGGTTCCGTTCTAGCAAATGGGGGCCCAAAGTTCATAGGCAACACACATTTCGCTCAAAAAGCGGGAAGATTTAATGTAACTGGGATCATTGGATGAATCGTGTTTGGTTTGGTTCTGCAATGCAACGAGACAGACACAGACTTCAGAGGATCATTAGAACTGCAGAAAAAAACAATGGCTACCAACCTGCCTTCCATGGAGGACCTGTCTACTGCACAAGTCAAAAAGAGGGCTGGGAAAATATCTACAGACCCCTCACATCCTGGACATAAACTGTTTCAACTCCTACCCTCAAAACAAAGCTATAGAGCACTGCACATCAGAAAAACTAGACACAAGGACAGTTTTTTCCCAAACGCCATCACTCTGCTAAGCAAATAATTCCCTCAACACTGTCAAACTATTTACTAAGTCTGCCCTACTATTAATCTTCTCATCGTTCCCACCACCCATCTCCTCCCACTTAGGACTGTATGACTGTAATCTTGTTGCTGGTATCGTTAAGATTTATATTGACTGTTTCCTGATTCGATTGCTTATTTGTACCCTATGACTATCATTAAGTGTTGTACCTTATGTTTCTTGACGAACGTATCTTTTCTTTTATGTACACTGAAAGCGTATGCACCAAGACAAATTCCAATCACACTTGGCCAATAAAATATTCTATTCTATTCTATTCTATTCTATTCTATTCTATTCTATTCTATTCTATTCTATTCTATTCTATTCTATACTATACTATACTATACTATACTATACTATACTATACTATACTATACTATACTATACTATTCTATACTATTCTATGCTCATTGTTTGTTAATACCTGAAGGCAGAACAAGAAGCCATGGATGGAAACTAATCAAGAAGAAAACCAACCCAGAACTAAGGAGGAATTTCCTGAGTTCAATTTATTAGTGGAACAACTTGCCACCAGAAGTTGTGGGTGCTCCATCACTGAAGGATTTTAAGAGGAGATTGGACAACCATTTGCCTGAAATGGTGAAACGTTTCCTGCTTGAACAGAGGGTTGGACTAGAAGGCCTCCAAGATCCCTTCTGCTTATTCTGTTATTATTCCCAAAATTGCCTCCAAAGAGCAAGTCTTTTCCATGCTTAAAATTGTCTGAAAACACTTTTAGAAGGAGCAAGCTACAATCCCCACTTCCTGTCCTAAACATCATCCCGGTTGCATATTTTAACTCCCCACCCGAATTCTAAGTTGGAAACAAATGCCCCCATTTATAATAAATGAGCGCGAAGAGAGAGAGAGAAAGAGAGATAGCCATCTGAAGAGCCTGCAGAAAGCGTAAAGGCCCAAGGCAAAACATCGCCGTACAACACAACTATTCTTGTACTTCTTGAAATAGATGTCATTTGCTATCAGTTTATCTCTCCATAAATCTTTCTGACCAAATCATGCTGTTTCTTAATAAATCACGTTGGGTGAGCTAAGCCCAAGCTTTGGAGGGTGTGGGTGGGGGAGGAGGAAACCCCTGGGAGAAAAGAAGAATCAATAAAAGCTTTATGTGCCGAAGGAAAAATCAGTCGGCTTGATGGGCATCATCAAAAAACACATTCCTCGATAACTAGGCTGAATCATCCGATCTGGGCACCAATTCCAGTCGAGTCATTAGCTCAAGGAGGCGACGGGAGCAATTCAGATTAAGACCAATATTTGTAAAATACGAAGGAGGGCAAACAGGGGTGGGATCTAAATTTTTTTACTACCGGTTCTGTGGGCGTGGCTTATTTTGTGGGCGTGGCTTGATGGTCATGGGACAATTCTTTAGGATTTAGCAGAGGTACTGGTCTACCAGGCTTTTAACTGCTTGCCGAGCTGTATCAGTCTACTCATTTATTTTTGGAGGCACCAGTCTATCCATTTATTTTTGCAGGCACTGGTCTATTCATGTATTTTTTCAGGCACTGGTCTACTCATGTATTTTTGCAGGCATTGGTCTACCCATTTATTTTTGCAGGCACTGGTCTATTCATGTATTTTTTCAGGCACTGGTCTACTCATGTATTTCTGCAGGCACTGGTCTACCACCAAACTGCCTTTTACCACTGATCAGCTATAGGGTGGCCCTTGGAAGCCCTGCCGCAAGAGTTTAAACAGTTTTTTTCCTTATATCCCATCAGCTGGGACTCAGGAGGCAGCAATAGATTGGGGGTGGGGCCAAATAAAAGGAAAGTATAATGCGGGGGGGATGGGGGGGCAGAATCAGTTCGGTGACATCATATCGTCACCGCTACCGGCTCAGCAGAACCGGGAGGAACCGGGAGGAACCCAGCACTGAGGGCAAATAGAAACAAGAACTTAAAAGACAAAGGCTTTTCTCTGGCATGGCACCTGATTTGGATAGAAGACACATCATCTTTTTTGCAAATCCACAGGGAAATATTTGCACGTCACCTAGAGGTTAGACCAATTCCATTAGCTCCAAATTTACCCTGTTTCCCTGAAAATAAGACATCATCCCCTGATAATAAGCCCAATCAGGTTTTTGAGCGCATGCGCTAAAATAAGCCTCCCCCCAAAAATAAGCCCTCCCCGAAAATATTTAAATGCACAGCTGGAAATCAGGTAAGACAGCAAGATAATAAAAAATAATAAGACCTCCCCGAAAATAAGGCCAAGCACTTATTTCAGGGTTCATAAAAATATAAGACAGGGTCTTATTTTCAGGGAAACATGGTAGGTACCTGTGCCCTCAATCCCTCTGCGGACCGAGGTAAATATATTAAGATATACACTCACACATCTACACATACATTTTTGGAGGGAACAATACAAGTACCTTACGATGACAATTGAGCTCAAAATTTATATTGCTGAGCGAGATATTACTTTAGACTAGTCAAATACCAAATTGCGTTGCAAAATTTCAGTCACAACCTGGGAACCTTCTGTTGTGCCACCATTTAAATAATCTATTTTATTTTATTTTATTTTTATTAGTCATATTTCTATGCTGCCTACTCTCCGAGGACTCTGGGCAGCTTACAACAATCGACAGTATACTAAATAGCCTATTGCCCCCAACAATCTGGGTCCTCATTTTACCCACCTTGAAAGGATGGAAGGCTGAGTCAACCTTGAGCCAGTGAGATTTGATCTGCTGATCTGCTGAACTAGCAGTCAGCTGAAGTAGCTGCAGTACAGCACTCTAACCACTGCAGCACCTCGGCTCATCTAGAGCACATCTTTCTCCTTCTATCTGGCCAATTTTTACAGAGGCACGATTGAGAGCATTTTATCAAACTGCATCCCTGTTTGGTTTGGTGGCAGCAGTGCCTTGGATAGAAAGTCCCTAGAGAGAGTGGTGAGGACAGTGGAGATTATAGAAGCTCGCTTCCCGTTATTCGGGATACTGCTTAAAAGCACTATGTACTTAGAGCTCAAAGCATTGTTAGAGACCCCACACACCCACTTCACGGTCTCTGTTTCTTTTACTCCCCTCTGGGAGGGGGTTTCAAAGTATTTCTAGCAGGACTATCAGATTCTGTAACAGCTTTGTTCCCTAGGCCATCTATCCGGGAAACTAACAAGATTTGTTTTTCTCGTCATAAACATGTATGCATCCAAACTAGACTGTGTTGTTTCCCTGTGTCATAGAATATATATGAATATGTGCATAATTTTGTATTTATTTACTTATTTATTTATATATTTAATTTTTTTGTCACATTTATGTAATGTATATTGGAGGAGGTGACCCTTTGAGAGTTTTACGCAATGAAATTTCATTTTAACATATGCCGATTAGTGTACATTCAAAGTGACAATAAAGTTATTCCAAGTTCTATTTTGCCTTCCTTATTTGTACTAACAGAATAACAGAATTGGAAGGGAGGGCTTCTACTCTAACATTATTCTCATTGGAAATCTACTCAGAAAATTACTACTGTACAGGTAGCCCTCGACCTACAACCACAACTGAGCCCAAAATTCCTGTTGCTAAGCGAGATAGTTGTTAAGTGTGTTTTGCCTCATTTTACGACCTTTCTTGCCCTCAGGTTGTTAAGCGAATCACTTTCGTGGATAACACAGTCGTTAAGTGAATCTGGCATCCCCATGGACTTGACTCGTCAGAAGGTCGCAGAAGGGGCTCACGTGATCCCAGGAAGACTGCAACTGTCATAAGTACATGCCAGTTGCCAAGCATTCGAATTTTAATCACGTGACCATGGGGATTCTGCAATTATTGTAAGTGTGAGAAACGGTCGTTGTAATTTTGAATACTCACTAAATGACTGGTTGCAAGTCAAGGACTACTTATATTACCTACACTACCAGCCTTGTATCAACTGCACCATTAACATCTCCTCTTTTGTAGGGACAAGAAGTCCAGAAGTCCAAAACAGCTATTTGCAAAAGAACCGGTACCGAAACATCCCGACCCCAAACAATCCTTTGTCATCCAAGCCCACCGTCTCCTAGCTAGATTCCACAAAAAGAACCCAACCAAACCTGGGAGGAGGGAATCTCACCCTGTTGTGGCCCGTCGGCGGCCTGTGCGGATTGTAGCTGATTCTGACAGCAAGGAGGCTGGTGTGGTGCTGCGCCAGCAGCCTGTGCAGCTGGCGCTCGAGTCGGATAGTGAGGAGGCTGGAGAAGATGTGGTGCCAGAGGCGCGGATTCAGCCAGGGCCTTCAGAACCTCCAGAAGCTCCTTTAAGTGAAGAGGAAGAAGAGGGGGAGCCTCTTCTCGATGCACGGGTGCGCAGAGCGGCCAAGAGGCAGGATTGGCTCCTCAGGAGGAGGTCTCCTCGAGAGTAAGGCTTGGGGCTAATTGGCCACTCCCTTAGCCTATTTAAGGAGGAACGCCGACTGAAGCAATTTGTAGGGAACAACTTTAGTTCACTCTCCTTCGTGTCTGGATTCTCTGCAAATTGCTTCTGGGCTTTCTGCCAACCTTAGTAAGATTGTGATTACTTTATCTTGGGTTTCTTGTAGGCTGTTAAGAAAGTTTATTAACAGCCTTTGTTTTGAAAAAGACTGAGTTAGTTTAGTAAATTAAGTTTTATACAAACTTTGTGTGTGCTGCGTTCTTTGGGGTCCGTAGCTGGGGCAGAACACACCCATAAATAATATACCTGTTCTCAAATTGTTCTTGCTTTGCATTGGTCGCCTTCAGGAAGTGAGGGAGGCTGAATGTCAACTCGTGACGTTCCTTCCAGAAGTCCATAATCCACCCTCCTGATGGTGTCCAAGAAGTAATCAAAACTTAGGCTTTATCTCCTGGTCTGAGGAACCCCCTACTGGTTCTTCTCTGGAAATTATTTGAGGTGTTGTGTTTATCCTTGTACATAAGCAGGATTGTTTTTCTCTTGATTTACTTTCTATTTTTATGGTCTTTTATTTGATAATGTAAACTCACCCAAAGTCATCTGGAATTGAAAGGCCTCTGCGATTAGATAAATAAACACTCCACGTTCAAACTCTGAATTTTTTTTCCTTTCCATTTAAAGCCCTATATAGTTTTTTTTTTAAACCACTTAAGTTAAATCTGAAGATGTTTTCCAGGGTCCATGGGGGGGGGGGGGAACACGGATTTATTCTATATGGGTTTGCCTGGTCCTTTCTATATAGTGCTTTTAGTGCCCTGGTGAAGACCTTTTCATTCAGCCAAGCTTTTAAAATAACGTATAATTGGAACGAGCATTTCCATTCAAATTCACGTTTAAACTGTGTGGTGAGCGGCATTGTTTTTATTACTTTATGCTGCGTATTTATTTATTTATCTTAAAACCTTCAGAAAGCTGCACAACAACTGTGGGCGGCACACCAAATGGCAAATAGCTGTATCGTATTTATGGGTAATCTTCTTTTATCCAACAGCTGGGAGGGAGGGAGGGAGGGAGGGAGGGATAGAGAGTGTTGTGACCCCGACTCCCGAGCCTGTCCTAACAGAGGAAGAGGACTCAGAAGGTGATGGGGAGGAACTGACAAGGCCTCCCTCTCCAGGACCCTCCTCTCTGGCAATGCCTCAGGTTCCATCCGAAGGCCAGGAGGAACAGCCGGGGATGTGCCAGGAGGAAGGCATATCGGTCTGCCAAGAATTCTAATCTGTTTACCTAATAAAATATTGGCAGGCGTGCTAAGTATTACGTTTGCCTGTGTGAGGAAGGGGGACAGAACAGAGGGATGGATGGAGGGATGGCTCAAGAGACAGAAAATAACATGACAAATAAAACAAGGAAGAACTCATTTCTATCTTCTTTAGAAAGTTAAATACAGAATCTCACTGTAGAGGGGAAGATATAGTACATGATCTCATTTACAAGTAACTCTCAAGTATATAGATTAACAGAGTTGGAAGGGACCTTGTAGGCCATCTAGTCCAACCCCCCACCCGCTCGCCCAAGCAGGAGACCCTACACCATTTTTGACAGATGGCAGTCCAGTCTCTTCTTGAAAGCTTCCAGTGTAATTCTTTCACCGAATAGTAACCAAGATCACAAACTGATTGACATTATCTCTTTTCACAAAGTTTCAGGCAATATTATCTAATATATTATGGTCAAAATATGATCTAATATATTGTGGTCAAAAGAACACAATAGCCAGGATTTACACAAAAATTTATCCCCGCACACAATCCCCAACTGGTTTAAAATAGAAATAATTCTAATCAATATCCCGGTTATATCGTTCTTTATTATGTCGCTCCATAGTCAAGATCCGTAAATAAAATCAGACTTCTGTTAATAACGGTTCCTGCAGAATAAACTAAACCAGCTCTGATAAAATCTCTAATTCAGTTACCGCGAAGATACTATATTTTCTTTTATCTACGTTCCGCAAGGACAGCTCAGAAATATGGATTACCTCAACCCTATTTTAATATTCACTTTTGTCCTGTGAGATTAGATAGACCGAAGAAAGAAGATCAATTCAAAACAGCCTTTGAATTGAAAAAAAATCACAGTGTGGTTTATTTTAAAAAAGAACAAATGTAGAAAATCCAGCTGCTGTCAGTAATTATTATGAAATCATATTCATCATAAAATATCACCTATAAGCTATCTCAACCAACGAAGATTATATCAAAATAATGAAACACATTCAGCAACATCATGATTCAAATGCCGACCTTGCAGGCCTAAAAGTCGTAAAATGGGGCCAAACTCACTTAACAACTGTTTCACTTAGCAACCTTACTCGATTGTGGTTGTAAGACAAGGACTACCTGTATCTTCACAAGTCTTGAGTTACGACATTAGATTTGTGACTTAGGCCTCCATCCAGTGATGGAATTCAAATTTTTTTACTACCAGTTCTGTGGGCGTGGCTTGGTGGGCGTGGCAGGGGAAGGATACTGTAAAATCCCCATTCCCTCCCCACTCCTGGGGGAAAGGATATTGCAAAATCTCCATTCCCACCCCACTCCTGGGGCCAGCCAGAGGTGCTATTTGCCGGTTCTCCGAATTGTTCAAAATTTCCGCTACCGGTTCTCCAGAACCTGCCAGAACCTGCTGAATAGCACCCCTGCCTCCATCCCAGGAAAGCTTAAGTTAGTATGGAAATATTTCAAAATATAGATAACGAAGTATGCACTGTAAAAGAGGGTGGGGGGAAATACATCCAAATCAGGGTACCAAATAAGAACACTAAACGTTTACTTGAAACTTAAACACAGAGGTGCAACCATTAAATAATCTCAGTTAAATCAGATGTACTGTATTTCCCTGAAAATAAGACCAGGTCTTATATTAATTTTTTTGCTCCAAAAGATGCATTAGGCCTTATTTTCCGGTAAGGTCTTATTTTTGGGGAAACACGATATTAAATAACACATTTATTATTAAAATGTATACGATGCAAAAGAAAAAAAGTGGACAAATGCAGCCAACAATACTGAAAAAAATTATTGCATAATTTTTATTACATCCACAGCTTAACTTCCTCACAATAATCTTCCGCCTCAAGATTTTCACCTTCAGAGATTTCATCTTATTACTACGTCCCAATCGGCGGTCACCCAAGAGGAATATGACAAAATTCCAGTCTTTTTGAAATAATTTCACTCCCACTTAAATCCATATGGATTTCTGGAGAAAAAAAAGAACCCCTCAGATATAGAGAAAATTAGCTACACCCGGGGGAAATAAAGAAGTAATATTTATGGAGCCAACTACCGCAGTTTGGATTTTACGAGCTTGTGAAACAGAGTTTTTGGGAGGAAGAGCTTAAAGCAAAATAGGAGAAAATGTAGTTCATTGTATAGATAGTCCTTGATTTACAATTGTCCATTTAGTGACCGTTCGAAGCAACAACAGCACTGAAAAATGCGACTTATGACCATTTTTCGGAGTAATGACTGTTGCAACATGCCCATGGCCACAAATATTATTGTAACTTCCCACCCAGTCCTACAAAAATAATAACCCCCCCAATTCATAACCGAAGAACAATCCGCCATCTACCAGCTAATTAAAACAAAAAATAAGAACAACAGAATAACAGAGTTGGAAGAGACCTTGGAGGTCTTCTAGTCCAACCCCCTGCTCAAGCAGGAAACCCTAAAAAAATGATAATGGCGAGATTACATGTTAAATTAAGATAATCTTTCTACACTGGAAAGGAGCAGAGAAGGAAGCTAGTGAACTTCTGACATGAAATATTATCTTCTGGCATAGGCTATTTGAGTTTGAGTCCAGCCAAACGTTTAGATTTAACCATAACCGTAAGTAAATAATACCTTCATTAATTTCTTTGAGCAATACAAAGATGGAAGGACTGCTTTTGAATTATACAGTGCATTTTGGATGACACCTGATTTGAACGAGGGCCAGATGACACAGCTTATTTATTTTAAGGTAATTTTTTTAAAAAAAAAAACCTACATTTAGTTACAATGACCTCTAATAGACACATTATCAACTTAAATTCAAGTACAGTAATTTGGCTGGCTCCAACATCAGGCTGAACATAAACTAACTTCCCGCTAATCCATAAGTTTCCAAATTTTCGGTACTTAACAAACTAATGAGACGTGACCAATTCAGCATCTCTTAGCCTTACATGCTATTTGGAGAGTCTTAACCCAGACTGGTTTCTGTTAGCTGCCAATTCTGTAAGACCTGCTTAAATCGGCCTGATCTAAGCCTCACTCGAGACACAAGAATTAGGCCACAGGCACAACAAAATAACAGAATAATACAATAGTTAATGGGACCTTGGAGGTCTTCTAGTCCAACCCCCTGCTCAAAAGCAGGAAACCCTAGAACATTTCAGAGAATGGTTGTCCAATCTCTTCTTTAAAAGTTTGAATTGTTTATTATCTGGTCTTCCATGCATGGAGATCGTTCCCCCCTAATTAGATTGTACTTAGAACAAGCTTGGCAACATGATGATTTATGGACTTCAATTCACGGCTGGCTGGAGAATTTTGGGAGTTAAAGTCCACAAGTCTTAAAGTGGCCAAGTTTGGAGAGCCTCCTCAAGCAACCCAGAATTCCCCAGCCAGCATGGGTTGCTCTGGAATTCTGGGAGTTGAAGTCCACAAGTCTTAACATTGCCAAATTTGGAGAATCCTGATCTAGTAGGTTGTTTGACTCAGAAGGTGCTGTAGTTTGAACTCAGGTCACCAAAAAAGGTGGGACATCATTTGCAAGTATGCAAATTAACTTCAACGCATCCAGTACATAAAAGAACCTCCATTTTTATTGAATACAGGTAGTCCTCGACTTATGACCAAAATTGAGCCAAAAATTTATGTTGTTAAGTGACAGATTTGTTACGTGAGTTTGCTCCATTTTACAATGTTTCTCGCCACGTTTGTTAAGTGAATCACTGCAGTTCTTAAATTGGTGACATGGTTGTTAAGTGAATCTGAGTCTCGGGAGAAAGGAGGCATATAAATTGAAATCATCATCATCATCATCATCATCTGGCTTCCCCGTTGACTTTGCTTGTCAGAAGGTCACAAGAGGGGATCACGTAACTCTGAGACATGGCAACTATCATGTGAGTCAGTTGTCAAGCATCCAAATGTAAATCACGTCACCATGGGGATGCTGCAATGGTCATAAGTGTGAAAAACGGTCATAAGTCACTTTTTTCAGTGATGTTATAACTTTGAAGGTCACTAAATGAACTGTTGTAAATTGAGGACTGCCTGTACTGAAAAGAGTCCTGCAAAATCAGAAAGATCTTTAGGGGAAAAAAGGCTCAGATTAGTCTGGAGAATTCTGGCCATCTTAAAAGTTGCCAAAGTTGAGAAGCATTTATCCTAAAAGCATCACTGAGCCACGATGGCGCAGTGGTTAGAGTGGAGTACTGCAGGCTACTTCTGCTGACTGCCGACTGCCTGCAATTTGGCAGATCGAATCTCAACAGGCTCAAGGTTGACTCAGCCTTCCGTCCTTCCGAGGTGGGTAAAATGAGGAGCCAGACTGTTGGGGGGCAAGAGGCTGACTCTGTCAACCACTTAGAGAGGGCTGTAAAAGCACTGTGAAGCGGTATATAAGTCTAAGTGCTATTGCTCTCTCTCATAAAGGACTATCCAGTCTCTGTTTTAAAAAGTGAGTTCTATTCTTCCTCCTGAACATTTGAACAATTCTTCCAAGAAACCAATATTAGCTCTAAAAATATATCACAAAACGGTATGATGGAATTTATATATACACTCCCCGTACCTGCCCAAAGAATCATTTACATCCTGAAAAGTGTCCTATTTATTTCCGCCTCTTCTAAAAGCGAGATTGCAACGATAAAAAAATTGGTCCTAGCAGCCACATTCCTAAATCTAGAACGCAGTTTAAACTTGTTTGCAAGTGTGACACTTTACATCAGTGGTCCCAAAACCTTTGCGGCTTTACGGACCGGAAAGCGCAGTGGGGAGAGAGTATGGTTTTGTGTTAGTGAGTGTGTGTGTGTGTGCAGCTCCATTTGCACAAATGGTGGGCTTGCCCATCGCACCTGTGGGCCCAGTTCTGAATGGGCTATGGCTCAGTACTGGGCTGCGGCAGTGAAGGGGTTCTACCAGTTCACCGCAGTTCGGGCAAACCAGTAGCGGTGGTGGCAGGAGGCTCTGCCCACTTGCTCGGACGTTATCAGGAATGCTCCAGTTCTGAACCGGTAGCGAAGGTAAGTGAAACCCACTACTGGGCTGTAGCCTGAGGATTGAGGGCCCCTGTTTTTCATTACCATCTGGGTTTTTTTTAAAAAAAAAATGTGACTATTGGGAAACCAAAGTGAAAATTGAACCAAAGTGGCCAGAAACAAAGTGAAAATTGCCACTGTACTTTTCCTACCGTACGGTACTGTACTTTTCCTACCGTACGGTAATCAAATAGTCAGACAGGCTGTACTACTCGTCAAAAATGAAACGACATTTAAACTGTTTGTAGTCATCGCTGTAACATGCCAAATGTTTCCTTCAGGTCTTATTACTGCAGGGAGGGGGGGGAAAGAAAGCAAAACCGTGTAGACCAAGCGTGTCAATCTCAAGGCCCAGGGGTCAGATCTGGCCACTGGGGTACTTAGATCTGGCCCGTGAGGCCGCCCTGGAAACAGTGAAGGACTGGCCTGCGGTGCTTCTCCCAGTGAAAACAGGCTCCTGAGTTCCGTTTTCGCCTGCCAGGGCCTCCTGCAACCCTCTGCCAGTGAAAACGGAGCTCGGGAGGGCCA